>OY728123.1:1050429837-1051038510 GCA_963277665.1 Viscum album
TATATTAAAATTTAACTATTTCTTATAATAAGTTGATCAATTCTCTATTATTGTTTATGATGTATAGACATATAGAAATTCCTCCTCATTATTTTACCGATATGAAATCTAGATGATATATGGAAAACATCATATAGGTAATTTTACAAGGTTCCAGTTTAATGAAAGAACCTACATACTTTCCATGAACACTCCTATTTTTCCATGGATACTTCCACTAATAATATTTTCATCAATTATAAGTGAGGGTTATTTATACTGCATCCCACAATTGAGCTATCTCATAAAATGCTCCACCTATCTCATGATAGAATTTTATACTAGATAAAAATCATATTGGACTCATTATATCTCCTGATAAAAAAGATTATAATTACACCACTTAAATTAAAAGGTTTTTATTGTGAAAGTGAGCCAACAAAAGAATGTGAAACTTTATAAAATATCTACCAATAATATATTCTAGAAATCATCCATATGATAAATTGTTTCAATGATATCCATTCAATGCACCTCTATATTTGTACGATGTGACTCATTATTATGTGCCTCACCTTCTATTTAGTAATCCTTTATCCAATAAATCTATGAAATCTACATATAAAACCTCTATGCCTCTACATCTATCGATTATTCCTCTATTTGATGTGCCTAAAATCAATTCATATTTGATCTGTACTTCAATTCGATAATATTCTATCTATTTTTACTATGACAAGTAAACCAATTTATCATGCCTATGATCAAGAAATATGGACGATATACCTCTAATTGGAATGTATTTCTAGTGCCTCTTCTTCAACCAAGTGTTTCCTTGGGTGGAATCTCACACAGATATAAAAACACCAGCACTCTGCTTCACTCATGTAGATGAACATTGTTAGTTTCTTACTTATCCATATTGTTCACCACATTATATAGGTGGGATTTTAGATGTTTGTGAGGGAGCTCAAATATGTATTCCCACTCAACTTAAATTCCACTCTCAAAATTCCAAATGATATTAAATTCACTAGATTCTTCTCGACTCTTTTTATAACATTTTTGAAGATTTATGAAACCTCCAGCATCTAAAACCTTCTTCAAAATTATTTAACAAAATACTTAAGGAACTTCCTAAAATTTTATTATCAATGGGAGACAAAACAGATTTATAGATAATCCTAACATCATTATGTTAAGGACATTAAAAAGGATTTTAAATCTCCTTAATACTCCATCTGATATATTTGTTTCTAATGACTTCATTAATAACATTCTATCCATTGTACAGTTTCTCTATCTGGTGATTATGATATTTCTTTATATGGTGAATCACCTTTTTATAGTCTACTATGACCAATTATATTGGTTTCATGGACTCAAATATTCTTCAACTAGTAATATTCATATTCCTCCTCTACCTAATTAATTCATAAATGTCTTACTGATGAACATCAGTGAATTCCTCAATCTGATGGATTTATATATGTTCGTTCAACTATTGTCTATCTGATGAGTAAACATATCTTCTAACGGTCAACCTGGTTCAGCTTAAAAAATAATACATGACTTTTTTCACAAATATTTTTCTTGTTCATCCTAACATCATCATACACCCGATGAAATCACATTTCTCTGTCTAATGTTAATCCTTCTAATGGATCATCAACCAATCTTTTGAATCTACAATATTCATCATCATTTCCTCTTTGATAATGTTTTTCTTCAACTGATTAACTTTATACTACACTTTTTATTAAGAAATTGTGAATTTTCTAACTGATAGAACTCAATATCATTTTCAGTTTTCATAAAACATCCTTTACTAGGAGTTATTTCATATTTATCTAACCAATGAAATCATAAATTTTCATCTGATGTTGTCATGGAACACTGTCTGATCAATACATATATTCATCTAATGATCTTTGTTAAGATGTGTAAGAACTTGGATTCTGTTAGATATTTTTTTTATTATTCAAAACTTCTTACAATTTTTATTCATCTTATGGACTTGATCCTATATTCTCCAAGTATAAATGCACTCTCCAGATTTCGTAGCATCAAACATTGTATAATTTGTGACAAAACCTTCATCTTCTTGAGAACTTCCTACAACTTGTTTATTCGATAACTTCATAGACTTCTAATAAAATGATCTTATATGATTTTATCTTTCTAATAAATTAGATAAAATATCCTATATACCTTTATATAGGCCATTTAAATAACATTTTACCATTATATAGACTTCCCAACTCTCCCCTCAATACTTATCCCCCTTTCTTCTTCTTTTAACATGGGATATATCCATACAAAAAATATTCACAACTCCATATATCCTATAACTCAAAAATTATATGGAAACCAACTTCGCTTTATTTTTATAACATCATGAAAACTCATAAATTTGTAATGAATACTTCTTACAACTCTTTTTTAGGAACATTTTTCTTATTTTTTCAGATAATTATTGTGAAACTGCAACCTCAGACATCAAATTCATCGTCATCTAATTATATCTATCTAGTGATATATATCCAGTGATTTATGTTTGGTAATATTGATTTATTAATATCAGTTTGGTAACATCAATCCCCCCATTTTGAATTAATCATGGATCATAAAATTCATCATGATGTTGGTAACATGAGACTGGTTTAGCATATTCTAACATTTAAATGAAACTTTATTAACATCTATAAGGGAATATTAATATCATTCAAAAAAAAAAGAATCCTATCATGGATAAGGATAAATTTATAAGATCCTTTATCACTCAATATGGAATCTTGTGTAACATTATAGTTATATACCATTCAATAATGATAATATAAAATATGGTATTTACAATATATAACTAAGTAGTATATGATTATGATAATAAATTATTTAATCAATAGATCTATGGAATCTAGGTGAAAACCCTTCAATCAAATGTATCAAAAATAGGGCATCCATAGAGAAAAAGATATTGGGTGAAAAGATGGAATCAATCATAATGGATGATTAGGATGAAAAAAGGTAGCGATGGATCATTAATTCAAAGGAGAAGTACACTTAATATTTCACCTAGATAAATAAGGTTTATGATTACATTATTCAAACAAACTCTATAAAAAATAAGATATATCAAAGGATAATGACTTATATGAAAATTAATTTTAAGGAGTTTTCTAAAAAACTAACATAAAAAATATGAAATATCCACGACCTATTGAAATCATTTTAAAAGAGTTTATTTTTCTAAATTTTCTTATAAAAAAAATTTTTCATTTAGAAACCACTAAAATATAGAGAAAATTATTCAAATAAAATTTAAAATATATCTAGAAGATGTATTCACACATAAAAATTTAAATGAGATAAATATTAATGTATTTGAAAATGTTTAAGTTAAGGGTTACTTTCAAAAGTTATTTTTTTAAATGTGAAGTGAAAAATTTGGAAAATTTTTAACTTGGAAAAATAAACATCAATATTAATTCCTTGAAATACCATAAAGATTATAAAAATAAATTTGGGGTGGAAAATAGTTTGAAAAACCTTTATTTGAAAACCTATATCATAAATAGATTATTAAATTTTAATTTTTAAAATGTGTAAAGAAAATTATTGGAATCATAGAAAACATATTTATATTAGCTTTCCCAAAAATAGTGGAGAATATTAGTGGGATGGAAAATATGGACTTGAAGAAAAGATGCAATTAAGATATGTTGGTTTTTTCATGACAACATTATAATTTTTGGTAAGAAAACTATCAAGTATGATTCTTTGAATCAAAAAATACATTTTACCATTAAATATAAAAAATAAAATAATTATATATAAGATAATAATGATACAATATGATAATTGGGATGTATTTTAAGCATCAATAATAAAATATGGGGTATAACATAAACATATCTCAAGGAATTCAAATTTGAGGAAAATAACCTTTTACCTTGTTTCCATGATGAGTCGAAAGTACTATAAGCTACTTCATAAAAAATTAAATATTTCAAAAAAAAATTATAGAACAAATTTTATATACACATAATTTTAAAAAAATCATTTATAATTGTTATATACATTTATATAAGTTAGTTACTACCTATTTTCCATGTCAGTGTGGGTAATATTGATCATTATGAACTAGTTTCTTAATAGTGGCGCTGTTATTATTTTATCAACCAAATTTCATCAATCCATGTTCATTATATTTACTCTAATGGATTAATTTTTTTGATTTTTTATGTTTATATTTCCTTTCACGTGTAATTTAGTCTTTATAATGGATGATTAAATCTACAATGAACATTTTTCTTTGATCTTTAACCTAAAAGGGTACTTTCTTAATTGTTCAGTTAAACGTTGATATATATTTTCTAAAACAAAAAAATCATTATTTAAATATTTTAATCTTATTATTATAGTAATTATGTCCTTATAATAATCCATGATATAATTTCCTTAAATTGTTCAAGTAGGTGGTCAAATTGAACTGAACATGAATATACTATGATTATTTTTGATTATGAGGTTATACAATTGCAATAAAATCATAATAGTATCATAATTAGATCATTAATTTTTTATTAGTGTGATATATCTAAAATAGAAATTATTTATAAGAATAATAAATGGATATAAAAATATACTATAACTTGAATTCAATATTTTCATCTTAGTATTCTTGTTTCAAATTCTTAAATTAATGATAAATTTTTATGGATCATATAATTAAAAGGATTCCTAATTTTTCATACAAAAACATTAATTATGTTAAGAACATAATATTTCCTGAATAAAAAATATTTGTGACTTCCAATGATGGGTTTTGATAAAAAATTATTTTTTTACTCATGGTGGTAGTAATATATATGTATGCACAAAAAAAATTAAATTTTTATTAATTGATGGTATATATGAATAGATAATAAAATACCACTAATATAGTAACATTAAACTATTTAAATGATACTAATATCAATATTTTATTATGTTTATAATAAATTTTAATTAATATAAATTAGAAGATAAGCTATGTAGTTGATAATACTCACATCGGGGACTTAAATTTCCGATGGAGGTCTTCTTAGAAATGAAGGACCTATAAAAAATTTTTGAAAGAAAGATTTAGAACATAGGATAGGTTTATATTAGGATAATTTTTTAAGAGTTTCAAATTGTAATTTTAATAATAGGTGATTTGGGAATTGGTTGACGTTTTACCCCTTCATAAGTGAATGGAAGGGTAGTTTTGGGACTACACTTTACATTTTCAATAATGTGATGTTATTATTCCAACAACAATGGATCCAAAATAGAAAAAATTAGAGGTTAATGTGATTTAGGGACGAAAATCATCTCAACCACTCATTTTAGAGATAAATTTGAGTGTTTTAAGGACTTTAGTTTTACTTTTAAAATTTTACAAAAAATTACTTCTACTTTGGAAATTAATTTTCAACCCTTGTAATTGACTTTAATTTTTTTTATGTTGATCCTTTTTCCTAAATTTAATCTTCTGATTTAAAATTTTCAAATAATTTTATCAAATAAAATTTATAGGTTTTTTATTTGTTAATTTTAATATTATACCATATAACGTGTAAAAATAGGTCTTTATAAAAATTTTGTTTTTAACCTTTTCACTTTTATGTAAGAAAACGTTATTAAAATTATCAATGACCATGTATTTTTTAATTTTATAAAAATAAAATTTATGTGGTTTTCATTGAAATACAAAACCAAATATCACCTTTAAAATAATTTACTCAAAGTATGATAGGAAATCTATTTTTTATTAAACTAACATTTCACTTTAATTATAAGAATGATTTCACATTTTTTTATATATTCAAAGAATATATGAAAATACAAAATTTTAATACATATATACATATTTTATCTCCTAAATTATTTTTAATCTTATATATCATTATTATATAATGATAATTTCATTAAAATTACGTGTTTCATGAAAGAAATATTTTTTTGACTAAGAACCAACCTTTTTCGAAAAAAACTCACATATTCATAAAAATTAAATTTTAATATGAGGAATACAAATATGAATTTTATTAATTTAAAATTAAAAAATTTATATATTCAGTTTTTGTCTAATTTTAAAAAATACAATGAAGGAAAAAAGAGATCATTGGAAAATGAAAATTTCAATTATTAACTATTATTATTCTTATTTCATATCATTTACCATCTAAATGTGTGTTAATAATTTAATAATATAAAAAAATTTATGATAATTTATCATTTTTTCTTGAAATATAAATTCATATCATATAAATAGGAAGAATTCAGAAATATAAATTTCTAGACAACAAATGTTCTCATTAGTCATTTTAGGTAAACTAATTGAATTTTATTTATATCAAAATTGGAATTTATTTTATTTATGAATATATTTCATAAAGTAGTTACCCCCATTAATTCCCAATAATTCAAAATATTGGTTTTACTAGTCATACTTAAATATTTATATTTTATCTAAATATATAATGATTTCATTTAAGTTTGGTGCTGTGTGGAGATCAAGATATCGAACACATTGAATTGTATGATGTTAATCATCTATGAAAATCTTGGGGTGTTAAATAGTTGATAACTAAAATTAAATCATAAAAAAGTTTATTCCATAATAACATTTATAGGGTGATTCATGGAAAAAATATTCCCAGAAAATATGGCCTTTTAAGATTAAGAGTCAAGTGCTAGTGAAATTATAAAAGACACTTTAGAAAATTATTTTAACTTCGGTGCAAGTGATGAAGTTATGAGTCAATTTGAAAATTTATTTTTGAAATGTATCATTTGAGAAAATAAAAAGAAGAAACTTTTTAAATCAATATTTGGAAATAAATATCAATAATGAAGGCTTCAAAACGATAAAACTATTTTCAAAATGTTAAGTGAAAATAGTATGGAAAATTTTATTTTTAAAAAGTATAATCAATCATAGTTCCTTGAATATTAAAAAAGGATAAAAAAGGTGAATTTAAAAAATTTTAAAAAATATTTACATTTAAAAAGAAACATCAATAATATATACCTAAAAAGGAATAATATTTATTTAAAGGAGATATCTAGCAGAAGATAAACCATTATATTTTGAAATGATGCAAAACCATTTTTTAATATTTTGAAATTCCATTATTAAAAACTCACATTACAAAAAGGGTAAAAGCATCAATTTAAAAATAGTATTAGGTAAATATGAAGTTAAAATTAGATAACACATAATTGGGTTTCCAAATATAAAGGAAGAAATTTATAGTAAAGGAAAATATGAACAAGGACGTAAAAATATCATTAAAAAGTGTGATAAATATTCTTAATAGTGATATACCTTTTATTGGGATGAAATTAATAAATTATTAATATTTGAATCAAAAGATTAATTTTACCTAGAGGAAAATTAAAAGTAACATGCAATAAAACATTAGGGTTGAATAAAAAAATTGTGGATGAAATAAGTTCATGGAGAAGAACTATAACTCAACAGAGAGAGCTGAGTGAACAAAGACCCTTACAACTTTGATATCTTTTAAATCAAAGGAAATTAATTATAATAACATGATATAGCTCTTAAAACCCCATGAATTACATGAATATGTTAAAATAAATCCATAATGAAATAATCAAAGAATCTCAAAGATATCAAGGTATAAAATATAAAATATATCTCAATAAATTAAATTATTGACAAAGAACCACTTATTATAATTCATGAAATATACTAAAGTTATTGAATCTATTGTATAAAGAAAAAATATCCTAATCAACAATTTTAGATCCATATTCATATATATAACATTATATAAATATTATTTATAATTATTCTCTACATGTATATTATTTAGTTATTATTTATTTTCAATATTTCATGTCAGTAATATTGATCATTTTAAACTATTATCATAATAACAATTTTATTTATTTATTATTATTGTAAATTTCATAATTAATTGATCATTCATAGTACCGGAATTGAGTATTCAGAATTATTTTTAATTTTATGTTTTCATTCGATTGGAAATTTGGTTAGGATCATTGAAGATGAAATAAATGATGAGCATGTTTTAGTGATTTCTAACAAAATAATGTTGGTATCTTAATTAATGAGTTTAATGATAATGTTAAAATTATATAATTATAATAAAAATACTATTTTATTAAATATATTATATATTAACAATAATCATGTTCTCATAATCATCCAGGTAATTTTATTATAGCATTTTTCACGTAACTGGTTAGACTGACTCAAACATGAACATACCATATTTAATTGATGAGTATGGATATATAAGTTATTTATTTTCAAATAATATCATTATTACTGAAGAATAATGATATATTTTTTTATTTTTTATGGTGTTGAATCATATTTTAAATTATATTAATAAATAAAAAATGAAACTAGAAGAAAAATGAGATGCATTACTTCGTGGAGGTTGTAGTCTCCATAAACACATGAATGAATTTTTTGTTTTTCTTAATAGAAAATGGAAAAGTTTGTTAATTATTATTCCAAAAACATTATATTATTAAGTTTAATATAAATACTAATTTCATCATATATGATTTTGAAAAATATATTTGAAAGAGAACGATAAAAAAGAAATAATGTTTGGGAAAAGTTAGTACTTGCAATGAGAATTTGAGTGTTCCCTTAGAGGAATACATTATATTGGAGGAATTAGGCCATAATCATATTAACATAAGAAAAATTAAGTTAAATAGTATTATATGGAATGGATTTATGTAATATTATATCGAGGAAACCAAAATTTAGACTTATCTTGAAGGGGTGGTGAGGGTCTCTTTTTATAAGTTGTGAGAATAATTTTTTTGTAAGTATTTCAAATTAATATAAAGAGAGAATATTTACACATGTAAAGAAGAATCAAAAATTAAAAATAATTTAGTAGAGTTATGGTTTTTCTATAAAAAAACGGATTTCATTGCATTTTGTACATGAATATTATAACTATTTTAAACTAATTTTGTAAATAGTATTTAAAAAAATGAAAATAATTTTCTAAAATAAATATTTCAAAATTATTGTACGGTGAATGTTTTGGTTTTTTTAAAAAAATATTTATTTTTATGAAAATAGTGAAAAATACAAATTTTTGTAAAATTATCATTTATATTTTTCAAATAAATTAATTTGAAAGTAAAAATATGTTTTGGATTTGGTTTTAAAATAAAATAATGTATTTTTTTTTTAAAAATAATATAAATAATTCTATAGGAATCAAAGTTATATTTTATTTTGGGATAAGTTTATTTTTATTTGTAAAAACGCATTTTTTAGAATTTTTTTCATGTGCATATATTGTTTCATTTTAGTTTTCCAAAATAACCACTAATTATGAATTTTTTAAATTAAATTTATTGATCATATATCTGTAATTATGAATGAAAACTCATATAATGATGATTACTATACCTAGAGTTAATGTAAGACCATCTTATACTTGAAAAATGTGTTTTCCTAAAAAATCATTTTTCATCATATTTCAAAAATTAATTATTCCAGATCTGAAAATTGAATCATAAAAAATGGAATCCATATTTATATTTTGGTGGTTAAAAATTGGCAAATAGTTCCCTTTTATTTTTGATCACTATGAATAGTACTATGTTAAATATTTGTCACCTCGGTATGGGTAAAATGGGTAAAAAATTGTTAAAATTTTGAGATAAGGTCTCATGATCGACTAAACACTTGAATTTAATTAATTGGGTGAGATTAATTTAACCGTATACATATTAAAAATGAATATATGGAATTTGTGATCCATTTTACCTTCATAATGGCTTTATAATATTTTAAGTAAAGAAAATTCTCAAATTTAAATCTCTTGGTTATAATTTTTCTTATACATTAAAATATGGATAAGAAAATTATATGAATGAATCTAAAATTTAATTTTTAACATTATTAATTTATTTTTATTTTGTTGATTTATTTTTAATTTTTAGTGATGGTATAATTACCTTAAATACTAACACAATGCTGATATAGTGCTTGTGCAACCAGTTAACAATAAAAATAAATGATTTTAAAAATATTAAAATTAACATGTTTTGAGAATAATTTTGGTTTTACATGAATATTATGGGTAATTGAAATGTATATGTGATGGTTAAAGTGTATATAATATTAATACATTATTGTATTCTAAACATTAAAGTCAAATTAAATTAATAGTCCCAAAAATGGCTTTATGGGTAATATATGTTAATAATATATTATTAAATTATTTAAAAATCATAAAAATAATGTAATAGGAAAATTGTGCCATCCCCAAACCATTTTTTGTTCCAATTATTACCTTATAAGTGATTTTTTAACCAATAATGATTGAAAAATGTGTAACTGTGGTTAAGGATAAAAAGGGTTAATGGGGGTTAGACTAAAGAGATAAGGTTTAAAATGACCTAAAAACTTGTAAAAATACAATTGTATGAGTTTATATAGATCATAGATCATATTTTATTTTATTTTAATCTAATTTTGAACCACTTTTCCCTGAATGTGACTTTATAATATTTTAATGTTTTGAAAAATTACCCCTTCTCTCCTTTATAAAAGGAAACCCCTCCTTTTTTTTCTTTACACCACATTGATCCAACTATATTGAATAATACCAAAAAATTTATTTTATAAAATTTAATTTACATTATTTATTGGTGTTTTTATTCTTAAATGGACATTGTAAGGGTCATTAATAATGGTTCTAAAGGCGATCTACCAAATAAGAGATAACCTCCTTACATAAGCTCTTTGAATTTATTTCTTCTTCCAACTCCCAAAAATATATGGTATTTATTATAAAATAATAAATTTATTATCCTTAATAAATTTAAATTTAATTATAATTATGTAAAACAAATTTCCACCCTCTTTTCTAACAAACGAGAAATAAAAGTATCACTCATGCATACGTGAGGAGTACGACCTTTATGTAGTGATGTAATTTATTTTCTATCACCGTCATTGATGGGTGATTATTATGTTGTATTTAATATTTATATAGGATATTTAGTTTACAATTATAATTTTTGATTTTTAATATCTCATCTACCATTTTACCTTTCCATCCATTGGAAAATAATAACGCCACTCATGCGTACGTGTGGACTACCACCTCCATGAAGCGATGTGATTTTTTTTCATTTATATTTTACATGGATTGTTATAAGGATATATTAAATAAATAAATATAATATTTATTATATAATAATTATTATTGAAAGGTGATTTATTGTTTAAATTTATTTTATTCAAATCATCAAAAGTGAAAACATCACTCGTGCGTACGTACAGACTACCGTCTCCATGAAGTACTGTAATTAATTTTCCATCACTAAATTATATGAATAATTATAAAAGTTTATATAATGAATAAATATAATACATATTTAATTATTAATATTATTTATATGATGAAACTATGACCATGGTGAAAAGGACAGAACCATTGAACATAATCATGCTTGGAAAAAAGACCGAATTTCACCCAATTATCCATTCAAGGAAGAATTGTTGATAAAAGGATAATTGGAAATTAAAAAAGAATGATTCATAGTAATTTATGAATTAATATGATACTTTAATATATTTATGATAAATATATTTCTAATATATTTGATATTTTAATGTGTAAAAAGAAATATAGAACTTGAGATAAGGATTTATCATTTCAATTTTATTTATTTGAATCATAATCCATATTCACAACTTTTTTATTTTGTGTGGTGTAAATTTTACCAATGAATATAATTTATTATGCTTTTCATGAAAATTATTTTGGATTTAAAAATCCATATAAGTTTCTTTCTTTCATGATATTTAAATTCATGAATTACCATAATGGTAAGTGATTTATGTTTCAATCCCATTTTAAATGGGATTGTTTATGCTTGAATTTAAATTGAAGAAAATATATGATATTTATCTAATATACCCAATTAATTTTTATTATACTTTGGTTATTTATGTAATTTTGAAATTTTAGTACCAATTTCCTATCATTGGTAACCAAAATAGTTTAGAAAATGTTTTTAAGAAAATTATACCAAGTTTCTCCTCATTCGGTCAGAAAACCATATTCTTCCATATCAATATTTTCTAATTTTTTTCTAAGAATGTTTTTGAACATTATTAAATTATTTTTTAAAGACATTTTTTCATTATTAACTATTTGAAGAAAGGTTTTAAAATAATCACTTATTCAATTTCGAAACTTGGTAATTTTTACCGAAGGTGTAGATTGAATCTTTGCTTTCACGATTACAACATGAATAGAATTTCCCACCATCATGAATGCTCCATTATTTTAATATTCCTTTACATTTTTTCATGGTTCCTATTAAGTAAAATATTTTCCTTAATACTTTGTATGTATTTGGATTTTAAATAATCGATTTAAAAATAAAAAATATATTTTCCTCTAAAAATATTCTAATGATATTTTAAAAAACTCATCTATGATAACATCATTTTATGATAATTATGATTTACTATAGATATGATCCAATTATAGAATCCTTATTCCTTCTCTAAATGTTTTATGATTATGATGATGAGATGTTTATGAAACATCTTTATTTTCTATATGTTATGCTATGATTATGTGATGAATGTCTTATGATCTTATGGAATCCATATGAATGTATTATGATTATGTAATGGTGGGGTATTTTATAGACCCCAATAAATTGGTAAAAGTAATATTTATATCTTAGGAGAATATGATAAAAATCATGGACATGATTATGAATATATTTTTTCAAATATTGATGTGTGTGTATGATTGCGTCGAGTTATGATCACATGAATATGTGTGGAGATGATTGTGTATATATATATTTTTCAAATTTTGATGAATGATTATAATTTATTTATTACTATTCTCACAATATTATACATGGAAAAGATTTTGATTAACTATGTTCAATAGATTAGGATTTCAGATGCTTAAGATTTCACATGTGTAACGACCCGAGGTTTGAGGAATTATTTTTTGAATAAATTAAATTTCATTGATAGTTTTCATTTCACACAGAACCAAGTTAATATTGTGTTACACACAACATCAACTTAAGTTTTATCAATATGCAACGTTGGGTTAGCTTGTGTTACACACGATACATACTTTTAACAAAACCATTATATACTGTTAATATTATTATTCAGACGTGAACATTATAACTTAAACATTAAACTTAGTGATATAAATAGTAATAAATAATTTTTAAATATAATATATAATGGGTTTATATAAAAAACATATTGATAAAAGAGTTCTTAATTTTTATTAAAATATTTATATATTTTGCAAATACTATTTCCTAAAAAAAGTTTTATTTATTCATTTTTATGAGAAATGAAAAAATTATTTTTTGAAACTTCTAGAAAATGAATTTTATAAAATAAAATTAATTTTTTAAATCATCATGTAAAAATTAGAGTGGGTGATTTTTTTTTTAAATTTTCATTTTTTATTGAATAATGAAAAATACTGAATTTCAATTAGAAAATGCCTTTTCATTTAATTTATTTATAAAGTTAAATTATATTTTAAATTAGTACTGAAGTAATATTAGTTCATTTATACATCCAATAATACAATTTAGGTCATTTTAATTAATTTCATATTGAAATTTTATATAAAAACTTTGTAAACTCTTGAACATTTTCTCTTTAAAAACCCACATTTTCGTCTCGTCTATAGGATTAATTTTAAATTAAAATTTTACACTTATGTAAATTTAATTTTTAAAAATGGATTCCATATTTTGGATCCTAATAATTTATACTATTTAATAATGTGAAATTAATTGTTTACCCAAATTAATAGTGAAAATAGTAAAAATTATTTAATATGGTTAAGTTAAAAATGGGTTTATAAGTGTGTTAAAGTAAAAATATAAGGGTTACAAATACACCAAAACTTATCCAACACCCATGGAATATCCATATTGGGAACTTAAATATTCTATGAAGGATAATTTTATATTATTGGATCATTGTGACATGAAAAAAACATGGGTGGAATTCTTTCTTTTAAAACATTACAATTGTGCCACTCACCTCACTTATAAAAGGACACCCCTTCGCATCTCCTCTTAACACCTTAATTTTTTTTTTCAGAAAATACATAATTAAATAACTTAAAAAATCCCAAAATATCATCCTAGAGGTCTTATTTTGGACATAAATCCATCAGAGGAAGGATTTTGGTGCAAACTAACAGAGGATATCCAAAGAAGAGGTAATGTTCATCAACAAGTATTTTTATTTTATTTCTTCTCCCACAACCTTACATTAATTTTATAACATTATGATATAATAAAATTAGTATCTTACATATAATTATATATTGTTATGTTATGGTAATTACCTAAAAACATATCTACTTCTATCAAATGGGTTACAAAATCATCGTTCGTGCGTACAACATGCCATCGTCTCGTGAACCGATATCATTCGTCTTTTCCATTACCACCTATTAAGTCTAAAAATATTTGTGGATTTATTATTTATATATTATATTTATGATATTATTATATTTTATTTATTTATTATTTCACACATACATTCAAACTCACAATTTTATAGGAATTTGATAATGTTTCTTGTGTGTACGATAGACTACTACCTCGTGAAGCGATGTGATTCATTCATAATTTAGATAAAAGGTAATAAGGAGGGGTTTAATGTAAATATTTGATATATATTACATAATTTTTTTTAATTATATTATATCATTTAACTTTCTTTCTTTCTATCCAACAAGAAAATAGAAGCAACATTCATGGGTACGTACAACCTACCATCTCCATGAATGGTGTATTTCATTTTCTATCACTAAAATTTATGGATTACTATAAATAAATATATATTGAATATATATGATATGTATATCATGTTTAAAATTATTAATATGATTAAATCATGATCAAATTAAGCAGAACGAAAATAACAAATCAAAATTTACACAAAAAACAAAGCACGCATTACCTGAAATGAAAATTTAACATGGAATTTTTAATAAACGGGTAATAAAAGGCCATAAAAAAAATAATATATGGTATGATATATATAAATATTTTTATTTAATATATAAATAATAAAACTATATTTATTATATATGAGGTTTTAACATGTACGATGGAAGTCAAGACTTAAGGTAAGATATTTTTGTCTCAATTTGACTTCTTTGAGGTATATGTTATGTTATGCATCTATATTCTATCACGAGGTGTATATACAACCCCTTTGAAATTTAATATCCTGAATTTATTTATCCTCATGATATTTTAGGTTACATATTATATTATTCCTTTATGTTGATTATGATTCAAAGTTACCAAAGTGGTAATGATTTTATTTTATAATATCATTGTTTATCAGGATTGTTTATGATTATTTTTCTAGTGACAAAATATTATGATCCATATCTTAATAAGATCATGAATTTTCTTCACCTATGGTTATTTCCTAAGGGTACATGTTTTACCTTCATTTTACTCTCTTTATGTACTCAAGATTTAAAAAGAATATTTTTAGGAAAAATTAGATTCTCGGTTGAAAAAACGTTTTCTTCCAAAACCATATTTTATAAAAATGTTTTCAAAAATGTTTTATTATTATAATTTTAATTTTAAAAGAAATTTTAACTCATATTTTAATTTTTTACATATTGTTTTTCAAATTAATCGTTATTCCATTTTCCAAACAATGCTCATTTGGATTTTATTAAAAATATGGATGGAATACTTATTTTAACTTATAAAACATGAATTAAAATTACCATTTTCATGACCATTATATTATTTGAAGACTCCTTTATATTTTTTCAACGTTATTTTCAATGAAAAATATTTTAATTTTTTTTTCATGTTTTAAAAAGTGTTTTTCAATGAGGAAAGTATATTTTCCTGAAGAAATGTTTTAAATGAATGATCAAAATCATTTTCCATTTAAGATAACATACATTTATGTTACATATACCTCAATGAGGATATTATCCAAGGATACCATTATTATTATTTCTTTAAATGGTTTACGTTTATGATTACTTGATGTTTATGAAACCTGTTTCTATTCTATGAGTTATAAAATGATATAATTCTTATAAATCCCAATTATTTTTCCATGGGTTATGAAATTATGAAATGAGAAAATAATTATGAAACCTGTCACATTTATACATGTTATTATATAATTAAATGTTTATGAAACCCATTTTATTTCATGGGTTATTATATGATGAATGTTTTATGATCTTGTGGAACACATAAATATGGTTTTCATTATGAGATGGTTGGGACCTATATCTCCTTCCAAAACATTGGGTAAAGATTTATATCTCATGAGATAGATAGGATTGGAACATGGAAGTAACCCATTTTAGTAAGAGAATTTATCTGCTATGATGGTATTGGGAGTGAACCTTGACTACTATGATGGATTTGGGTGTGAACCCAATCCACTATGATATCCTTGAATGTGAGACTTTACTACTATGGAAATGATTTTATATTATTTTTTGTATTCCAAAATGTATGTCTTATTCCAATTTCATACCCTCATGGATCATGCTCTTTGATTCTCCTATAATTTATGTCTTATAAACTACCAATATTCACTACATGAATCAAGATTATGATCTTTGATATGCATGGTATAGTTTTCAAATGTTATTACCTTATTCTCATACACTTATGTTCATGTTATGCTTATGTATCTCTCTTGTTTACCCTTACTGAGTATCTAAGATCACCTTTATTATGTTTATTTTCATCAGGTTATGAATAAATTTATTACATATAATATGTATAATAGGGGTTATAGTTATGAAGATCATAGCAGGAGATGATTTAGTTTACCTATGGACTAGTGGTTTATGTTTCCATGTTTCCAAACAAACTAAACTATTATGGTCCTTAGGCATGTGTTTGTGTAATGAAATGAATATTCATCAAAAAATTAATGTAATATCTTTGTATGAAAATCCTAGATTGCTATAGTTAGTATCATATGACTGGTTTAGTTAACCATTGGAAACTATGATGAGAAAACTATAATGAGATCCATAAGGACATTTTTAAGGATAAGTCTAAGGTTAAGTCAAAGTATAAGAAAATGTATTGGAAATTTGGTAAAGTATAGAGTGAGGGGTTTCTAATAAAATGCATCCCTATCTGGATACTACAAGTGGATGTGGCTTTAGAATAGAGGTATCTAGGGGTAATAACTTTGAAAAGAGAGTATCAAGCTAGAATTGATCGTCACTTGGTGCATGAAAACCAACGTTACTACACACCAGATTTGAAAATCCCATGGGACATGCCCTGGAGATTCACAAACTCTTTAAAAACCATAATAAAGGATTTAAATACATTAAAACTATGAATGACCTAATATAAACCTAAGGTGTCATGATTTAGACATATTATAAGTGACTTTTCATGATAATGTGGTTACATATCATGATTATTGTTTCTTACCCTATTATTTTTAGTTCTAGTCAATGGATGGAACTGAAAGAAACTATATTAATTTTGAGTATGACAGACAATGAAATGATTTTAATCCCAAGAATATAAACATTATTGGAGTTGGAATGAAAAATTCTATTCCTATACTCACACAAATTTCTCAAGATGTGAATAATGTTGTACTTTCTAAAGAATAAAGGAGTGAGCAAAATTCTGTTGTGTCCTTTTTGAAGAAATGTCCACCTTCTTTTAGTGGGTCTACTAATCCACTAGTTTATGAACAATATATCAACACCATGGAAAATATATTTTCCTTTTTCTAGTGTTTAAACCCGAAAAATTAATTTTGTCTATTTACTTTTTGGAAGGTGAAGTGGATCAATGGTGGAATATTATAAAGAATACAAGGAAATATGATGAAATTGAATCCATATATTGGGACAAGTTCAAGAAATTATTTTTCAATAAGTACTTTCCTGATATTATTCATAAAAATATGGAGAATTATTTCCTTGAGAAAAAGAAAAAGGATGATGAATTTTTTAGTACCTATGAGGAACATTTTACAAGACTTGTGAGGTACGCTTCTGATATTGTCATCCATCCTGAATGTAAGGATGGTCGATTATTCAGTGCATTAAAACAAATTATCCAAATATAATTATCCATAATAGACTTAAGTATCTATGTAGATATTGTTTGATTTTATATCATGGTGGAAATGGAGGTTGGAGTTACATATCAATCTCATGGTTTCAAAAATAATAAAAAAATGGAATTCAATGGAAAATATCAAAACCATGGAGTGAAGAAGGTGAGATTTACTTTATGATAAAAGTGTGGGAATAATCATGTATGTAATTGGATTAAGGGGACTAGTAAATATTTTAAGTGTGAAAGGGAAGGTTATTAGAAAATTTATTTCCAAAGTGATGGGAAGAAGTTACCTAATGATGAAAATATGGAGAAAGCTATATAGAATACACCACACACACTCTAGTTTTTAAAATAAAAGGAGTATAGACACTATCATAACTAGTTCCCAAGTCTAAAGGTTAATGATGATGATTTACTTGATCAAACTCTTAAGCTCAGAGAAAAATATAAATCTCATGCAATCACTTTTTATGATGAGGGGTGCGATAACGACGCAGTGAAATGTACACTTACCATCCACTCTAGAACTGATAATGTCTAATTTTACTATGTATATACCCATTCTTTCATATATAAATAATATTATAAGGGTATCAGTATGCTACCCAAAATATTAGATATGGAATTAATAGTGAAAACCCCTAATGGTATGATGATCGCATCTCAAGTGTTTGATTCCTCTTAGGTTGACATTGGGGGGAATTTGCTTCTTAAAAATGTTTGAATTATTCCTATTGCTGAATTTTATGTCATATTATAAATGTATTGGACTTATATACATAAATCCCACATAAATTATCAAGTAAGGGAAGTCAAATTTGATATTCCAAACCAACCTATGTTCATTTATCAATGCGGTGATAATTACAAACTTCTGATAGAGATTAAATCTACTATATAGGTATTAATTCCTATTCAAAAGGGGTCTTTATCTCAAATGGTTAATGATAAACTTTAAATCAATGATATACATATTATGTGAGAATTTTTTGATGTCTTTTTAGAAGAGTTTCCTATATTTCCACCAAAATGTGATGTTGAGTTCTCAATAGAACTTATAAATTATGCTATACAAATTTCCAAGACTCCCTATAGAATGGGCCCAATTGAGTTATAGGAATTGAATAATAAAATCTAGGAAAATCTTGAAAATGGATTAATTCTTCCAAGTGTGTTGCGGTTTAACTATTGTTTTTTTTTAAAAAAAAATATGTATCGATGAGGCTATACATATATTTTCAAGGGATAAACAAGATCACAATAAATAAAACATATCCTATTACTCATATTTATGAATTACTTGATCAACTGCATGGAGCTCAATATTTTCAATGATTGACCTTTTTTTTGGATATCATCAATTGAGGGTCAAGAAGGAGGATTTCCCAGGATGACATTCCATACAAGGAATGGAAACTATGAATATATAGTGGTCCCATTTGGTCTTACTAATCCTCTTGTTGTCTTCATAGATTTAATGAATATAGACTTTAGAGATTAACTTTAATATTTTGTGGAAATATTTATAGTTGATATTATTATATATTCAAAGAGAAAGGAATAACATTAAAAACACTCGAGAATTGTACTAAAGACCATATAGAAGGAGAAACTAAATAAAAAATTTACAAAGTTTAAATTTTGTATGAAAAAGGATTCATTTTTATGAAATATAATCTCAAGAGATTGTATAGCAGTAGATCCATTAAATATGGAGGCTATTAAATTTTGGCCTAGACCAACCATGGAGACTAAAATCCATAGTTTTCTTGGTTTAGATGGATATTGTCAATGGTTTGTGGATAATTTCTCACAACAGTCTAATCTTATGACCAAGTTTACATGGGATGGATCCAAGTTCTTATTTATAAATGAATGTGAGGAAAATTTTAAGAAATTGAAGAGAGGATTAGTCAGTGCACCTATGATTACATTTCCCTATAGTGGAGAAGGGTTTTTAATATATAGTGATGCATCTAAGAAGGTATTTGAATTTTTTATTATGTATAATGACATGGTTATAGATTATGCTTCATGATAATTGAATATTCATGAGTAAATTTACCCAACTCATGATTTTGAGTCAGCTGTGGTAATGTTTTCATTAATAATATGGAGGGGTTCTCTTTATGGATAAAAGTATGATATATATACCAATCATAAAAGTTTAAAATATATATTCACAAACAAGGAGTTAAATATTCTCCAAATAAGATGGTTAGAGATGATTAAATATTATTAATGATCAATACATTACCATCCCAGGAAAGATAACAAGGAAAACAATGATTTGAGTTTAAAGGATCATGCTATATTATCCATGATGATGATTACAAAAGATACATTATCGATGTATTTGAAAATTTTGGATTTGGAAATCCTAAAGGAAGGGGAAAAATATTATCTTACTTAGTTGAATGTTCAACCATATATCCAAGTAAATATTAAAGAGGTAAAAAAGGAAGATGTAGAGCTGAAAAAGATGGTTAGAAATGTTCTTGATTTTAAACATGATCATGATGGAATAAAAAGGTTCAAGAACCGTGTATGTGTTCCATCCATACCATATTTTAAGAAGGAGTTATTAGAGGAAGCTCATATTTCTTCATTATCTTTTCATCTGGGAAGTATAAAGGTGTATTATAATTTTATATAGTACTTATAGTGGGATGGAATGAATAGAGACATCATATAGTTTGTATCTTGGTGCTTAGTATATTGTTAAGTTAAGGTTGAATAAAAAAATCTAAGGGGATGTTACATCCAATACCCATAACAGAATGGAAATAGGAAAAAACAACAAGTTTTTTTTCATTTTACTCCCCAAAACATTACAAGGGAATAATCCTATATGGGTAGTAGTCAATCACCTTACTAATTCAGCACAATTAATCTATATTAGAGAAGAATTATCTCTAGATCAGCTTGTTAGGATATATATTAAGGAAGTGGTAATGTTTCATGGAGTACCAAATTCTATTGTGTTGGATTAGGATCTAAGGTTTACCTCAAAGTTCTATATATGTCTTCAAAAAAAATGGTGATATAGAGTTGATTTTCAACACTATATATCATCCTCAAATATATGGTCATTATGATAGAATAATTCAAAACCTAGAGGATATATTGAGACCTTGTTCGTTTTATTTTAAAAGGTGGTTAGGATAAAAACCTTACTATATTTGAGTTTTAATTCGACAATATCTTTCACTCGAGTATTCATATGGATCCTTATGAGGCCCTCTATGGAAAGAAGTATAATATCCAATGTGCTAGAATGAAGTTGGAGAAAAAAAATCTATTGGTACCTGAGAAAGCTGAAGAAATAGAAGAGAAGGTTAAATCCATTCATCAACACATCAAGGATGCACAAATTTGGATGAAAGGTTATGATGAAAATTATTGGTATGATTAATAATTTAAATTTGGTGACATGGTATTTCTAAGAATTTCTATAGAGAAAAAGGTTATGAGATTCTGGAAGAAAATGAAACTATTACCTAGGTATATTAGTCCCTTTAAAATTATTGATTGTATTGGGAACATAGTTTATCACATGGATATTCCACAAAATCTCTATTAAATACATGATGTTTTCCATGTATCTCTATTGAGGAAGTGCATACCTTACCATTCATATGTACTAAACTGATAGGTTATACCACTGGAGTATGATCTCTCTTATGGGGAACGAAAAATGTAGATTTTTGGACCGAACAAAGAAAGTTCTATGAAACAAGACCACTCACATAGTTAATGTTTTAGGGATAAAAAAATAATTTTAGGATGATAAGGGGTAACTTGAGGATATGGTGAGGTAGAAGTTTCCCTATTTTTTGGTATTAGAGTGAGGAATTTTGAGGGTGAAATTCATTTTATGGGGGGTGAATTGTAACACCTTGAGTTTTTATGAATTATTATTTTTCAAATAAATTAAATTTATTTTATAGAATGTGATACACATAACACCACATTATATTTATGTAATACACAACACCAAGTTAATCCCACTCTACATGAAACACTAGGTTAGCTTGCGTTATACATGACACTGAGGTTTAACAAAAACAAGATTTATTATTAATAATATTATTTAAATGTGACTTTTATAACCAAGTAGTTAAACTTATAGATATGAAAATTAAAAAATACTTTTTAAATATAATGTATAATGGTTTCATATAAAGAAAACATATTGATAAAAACAAATTAATTTTCATTAAAATCTATATATGTTTTGAAAATACTATTTTCTCAAAAATTGAATTTTTATTCCTTTTTGCAAGCAATAATAAAAATAAGGATTTACAATTTTAGAAAAATAATTTTAAAAATAAACATAATTTTTGAAATAATAATTTCAAAATTATCCTACGGTGATTTTTTGATATTTTTCCAAAAAGTTTCATTTTTTGATTAATAGTGAAAAATACTAAATTTTAATTGAAAATTTCCTTTTAGTTTAATTTATTTATAAATTTAAATTAGTTTTAAAGTAAAATTAGATCAATTATTCATCTAATAATCCAAATTATTTCATTTGAATCAATTTCATATTGAAATTTGATATAAAAACTTTATACACTTATGAACATTTTCTCTTTAAAACCCCGCTTTCTCATCGCATCTGCGTGATTAATTTTAAATTAAAATTTTCTATTTATGTGAATTTAATTTGAAAAAATGGATTAAATATTTTTAATAAGTATAATTTATATTATATAATAAGTTCAACTTAATATTTTACCAAAATTAATTGTAAAGACTGTAAAATTATTTACTACAGTAAACGTAAAAATGGGTTTACCAGTTTGTTAAACTAAAAAGATAAGGGTTAAAAACTACTCTAAAATTTTAAAACATCCATTTTATAGCCAAAATCCAACCTTATATATTCTAGTCTCGATAATGGTCCATTATTGAAGCCTTTTAACATGGAAAAAATGTTAGTAATTGTTTTTTTCTTTCAAAAAATTATAAGTGCGTCACTCACCTCACTTATAAAAGGCCACCCCTTATCCTCTCATATTAACACATTAAAACCCTTTTGAATCATCCAAGAACTTACCAAATAACTTTTAAAATTACCTTATATCATTATATAAGCCTTATTTTGGAAATAAATCCAACCTAAGAGGGATTTTGGTGCAACCCTAAGAAGGATACACAAAGAAGAGATAACGTTCATCAAAAAGAATTTTTGTTTTATTTATTCCTCCACCTCATTCAATTAATATTATAAAATTATTATAAAATAACCTCATTATCATTAATATAATTATATGATATTATGTTAAGGGTATGAACTACAACAATATCCACTTCTATTAAGTGGGTTCGGAAATCATCGTTCATGTGTACGATGGACTACCGCCTTGTGAATCGATGTCATTTATTTTTACATTACCACATATAGAGGGTGGAAATAATGATGGATTAATTAAATAAATATGATATTAATAATATTATTATAATTATGGAATTATTATATTACACATACCTTCATATTCTCCCTTTTTTTGGAATATGATAACATCACTTGTGTGTGCTGAGGACTATCACCACACAAAGTAATGTGATCCATTCACGCAATACATGGAAGGTTATAAGGATGGATTTAATGAAAATATGTTATATTTATGATATAAAAAATGATTCTATATTGAAAATATATCAGTTACCTTTATTTATATCAATCTGATAAGAAAATAGAACCAATGTTCATGTGTACGTATGACCGACCAAACATGAGCCTCAGCTCAATTGGTGAGGACTCGACAAGTGCATCCAAGAGACTCGAGATAAAATCTGGGAAAAGGAATATTTATAGGTTACCACAACAGTATTGTAGAAGTTACTATTTGGTACTGTAGCATCTGGAACTATTCTTCTGTTTGGGCCTTCGGGCCACCAGTTTGGTCATTAAGTCCTTCAAGGCCTCCAGGCCACCGAAGGTCTTCAGTCTAGTAAGGATTTATGGCTACCGAAAGGCCTTTGGACCACCTCAATTCATTTAGGCCACCTCAAGGCCTTTAGGCCACATGAAAAATGCAGATGCAACCAGACAAGTTATAAGGAATAAGGCTCCAGATGAGGATTCAAAGCAGGAAAATTTACCAGAGCAGAGATAACCAGACTTGGAAGATTGAGGGGGTATGACATTTCCATCGGTACCAGACCTATTTAGCTCTAAATCGGATAGATATCCAACCATCCATATGAAGGTGGAGAGCTAACATCTTGATATTTGATGGGGAGGGGTGGTTCCAAGTTTTCTTGTTGGGAATGATTTTCTCTAAGACATACGAGTCATGTAATGTGTCAATTAATCCTTTGAGCATTGTAAGAATTCCCCCTAATCCCTTGAAAATGAGATTATCATAAATAAAAATAAAAATAAGGCCTTTGGTCCATTCTGGCATACGTTTGGCCGACCGTCTCTATGAACAATGTATTTCATTTTCTATCACTAGATTTTATTGAATACTCTAAATAAATATATACTGAATATATATGATATTTATATCATGGTTAACATTCAATATATTATTAAATCATGATCAAATTAAGAGTACCAAAAAAAACAAATGAAAAATTATACAAAAAAACCAACTTGGTTATTACCTAAAAAGTAACTTTAACTCAGAATTATTAATAAATGGGTAATAAAAGGTCATAAGAATATCATATATGGTATGATATATATAAATATTGTTATTTAATCTATTTATAAAATAATATATTTATTATTCACAATGTATGAACATGTATGAAGAAATTCAAGACTTAAGGTAAGATATTTTTGTCTCAATTTTACTTCTTTGAGATGTATATTATTTTATGAACCTATATTCTTCCATGAGGTGTATATATATAATATTTGAAATGTAATATCTTGAATTTATTTATCCTCATGATATTTTTAGTTCAATTTTTTTCTACACCTTCATGGGTATTACGATTCAAAGTTACCAAAGTGGTAATGATTTTATGTTACAATCTCATTATTTATTGGGATTGTTTATGATTATGTTTACTATGATAAAATATTATGATACATATCTAATGAAACTCATTACTTTTATTATCCTATGGTTATGTCATTATAATACATGTTTCCATTCATTTTACCCTCTTTATGTACCTAGGAGTTCAAAAAGAATGTTTTAAGAAAAATCATATTTTCAGTTGAAAATCCATTTTCTTCCAAAACCATGTTTTATAAAAATGTTTTCAAAAATGTTTTATTATTAACCTATGATTTTTAAAATATATTTTTACCCATGTAAGAATTTTTAATTTTTTTGAAAGGAATCATTATGTCATTTTCCAAACAATTCCCATTTGGATTTTACTAAAAATGCGAATGAAATATTTTTATTAATATGTACGGTATGAATGAAATATCCCATAATCATGGCCATTATTTTCTTTTATGATTCATTTTTTTATGTTTTCTAGGTTATTTTCATAGAATAATATTTTCAAAATGTTTTATATTTGAAAAAGTTTTTTTCAAATGAAAAAAGTATATTTTCCTCAAGAAATACTTTAAATGACCGATCAAATTTATTTTCCATCTAAGATGAAATCTATCATTGTTAGCTATACCTTACTAGGGATATGATCCAAAGATACCATTCTTATTATTTATATAAATGTTTTACTTTTATGATTCCATGATGTTTATGAAAAATGTTTCTCTTCCACAAGTTATACCATGATAAAATTCTTATGAATCCCACCTATTTTTTCCACTTGTTATGCTATGATGAAATGATAAAATGATTATGAAACTTTTATATTTTATACTGGTTATGATATGAGGATTTTTTTTGAAACCCATTTTATTTTATGGGTTATGATATTCTGAATGTTTTATGATCTTTTAGCACACATAAATATGATTTTCATTATGAGATGGGTGAGGCCTATATCTCAATACATTGAATTGGGTAAATATTTATATATCATGAGATAGTTAGGAATGTAATAGGTAGTAAAGCTAGTTCAGTAAGTGATTTTTTCTACTATGATGGTATTAGGAGTAAACCATGACTACTATGATGGTTTGGGGAGTGAACCCATTCCACTATTATATCCTTGGTAGTAAGCCTTGAATACTATGGAAATGATTTTATATGATTTTGTGTATGCTAAAAATATACGTCTTATGACAATGTTATTATATCATGGATCACGTTCTTTGATTATCTTATGATTCTTGTCTTTTGAACTACCAATATTTATTCCACGACTCAAGATTATGATCTTTGACATGCATGATATAGTTTTCAAATGTTATGGTCATGTTATCATACCCTTATGTTCATGTTATGATTACATATATCCCTTTATTACCATTAATGATCATATAAGATCAAACTTTCTTATGTTTCTTATCCCCAGGTTATGAAGAAATTTATTAACTATGCTCTGTCTAAGAAGGGTGTTAGTTATGAATATTATAGTGGGAGATGATTTAGTTTACCTATGGACCAGTTGTTTGTGTTTCCAATTTTGTATAGACACTAAAATATTAATGTCCTCAAGCATGTGTTTTTGTATTTAAATGAATATTCATTAAAAATGATTTAATATCTATATATGATAAGTCTGGGTCTTTATAACATGCCTATGTTTTGACTCTTGAATGATGATTACTGCTTTGACACCGATATTGATCATGCTTTTGAATATGACCCGATTTAAGAGTTTATGATCTACAATATTCTAATTATAAATATTTATGTTGAGAACACTCACTTGGTTATGTTATCATACTATTATTATCATATTATTCTTTCTTATGATTGAAATCTCCCATGTTTACCCTTACTGAATATTTGATCTTACACTACATTATGTTTCTTTTTCCACATGATATGAAGAAATTTTTTATGTAAGATATGTCTATGAAGAGTTCTAGTTGAGAAGTACTAAGTAGGATATGATATAGATCTTTTTATATACATATTTTTAAGTACTATTTTTTTAAATACACTAAACATTTACTGTTCTTGAGTGGATTATAATGTATTGAAATTAATATTCATCTAATAAGATAAAATATTTATGTATGAAATTTATGGGATGCTAGAGTTTATAATAAAGTAGGGTTTAGTTTATCATTTGATATTAGGATTCAAGAAATTTAGTGAAACCCTAGTAATAATCCTAAGAATAGGAAACCATCCTAATGTTTTTAAAAGGTTTATATTATGTGGTTCTCCTAGAAATAAATCCCTTTCTATATACTATAAGCGGTCATGATTTTGGAATATATGCCTCTAGGGGTATAAAACTAAAAAGAGATGTTTGAGTATATCTCAGCCTTAATTTTGGTGCATGGTGAATTAGACCTTACTATGTACTTATATTGAAACTCTCGAGGGATATGCTCGGATAATTCACATTATATTTATAAACCATTATGAAGGATCTGAATCGATATTGACTAGGAATGATATATGTTAAGCCTAAGGTGTCATAGAGTGAAAAGAAAGTTTCACGATTTAGAAAATATATAAATGATTTTTTATGATATATTATTATGATTATTGTTTATGACATAATGATTATTCGGTTTTAGGTAATGGACAGAACTAGGAGGAGTCATGATATCATTGAATGTGATGTAAAATGGAATGATTATCCTCATGAGAAACCATATGAATTGGGGGATGGATTGTTAAACCTTATGATTATGCCTAATTATCTACATCATTATATGATTAAAAATATCAACATGGGAGAGTTTTGTGATACAACTAATAAGATAAAAATGTAATTTCATGAAGATTATAGAGGGAAGAAGATTCAACTTCCTACATGTAAAGTATATGGGAAAATACACTCTAGGAAATGTTTTAGAGTAACTAAAAGATGTAAAAAATAAGGGCATATAGCAAGTAATTTTTGATGAAAAATAAAGAGTTTTATTAAAGAAAATGAAGTTCATCTAAAGGTAACATTTATAGTTCAATGTCTTACGTATGGGGAATTTGGTCATTATTTGAGTAAAATCCCCTATCCAACCACTAACGGCTAGGCCAATGAAGGTTATATTTTATGCTAATTGTTAAAGTAAGATTACTGAAGTGTTTTGTGATTTTGGAATTATGTTTTAGGTGTGTTTTATAATTGATATTTTTGTTATATAAATCATGAAACATATAAGGATAGTTCTATAAACGTTTTTTATTAATAATTTTCAAGAACATATGGAATGGTATCAATAACCTGGAAATTTTTTTTTTTTATTGTTGTGATATTTTATAGAAAACACATGATTTAAGGAAATATAAAAGTAAATATATGCCCAATGTAGAGATAATAATTTTTAATTGACATAAGGAAAGATTCTCATTGATAATGTAAATATGATAGTATTAGTGACCTTGAAATTTATTAGTGAGTTGTTGAAAATATGATTTAAGTCATCTATGATGAATATTATTGCATTTTAGATTTATAGAATATATGGGATAAATTTAATTTTTAGAATAATATATGTTTTCATTGAGGTTTTAGGGTGATTTATGTTATTATCATGTTTTAGGAGAATATATTATCTAGGTATGTACATGATTATTATGTGATAATCCGATATACCTCATGTTTTCTAAAGATAAATGTTAAAGTTAGACATGGAAAAAATATGTGGTCAAATATACTGGTTTTTGGGTTCTGAATTTGGTTAAACATATTTTTGATGAGTTTTAAGGATAGCTATATATGGAATGGAAAATTTGGGTGATATTTTTGAGGTTTTAGAGTTTAATTTATTTTATTTATTCATATTGGATAATTTATGCTAACCATTTCAATTTTGGTAACCATATATAAATATAAAGAATGAAATTTAATTATTTTATAGATCTTATGAACCATTAAAATTTATTTTTAGAATTTTTGAAATGAAAAATCCATCTTGAATATTCATTTTTTAGAGTAAGAGATGAAGTGGAAATTGATCCAACCACAACCAAAGGATAAAATTATGCATATGAAATGAAAATAAATAAAGTAAGTATTTTTATTATTATTCCCTACCATGATATTAAAATAATCCCTCAAATTTAGGAAAAGATTCTTTAAATTAAGATTTTATTCTTTTACCTTCATTTATGATGAATTGATGATTTTTTAAACCTCACTGATTTATATTTTTTTGGTCATTAACTTTTATATATCCATGTTCTATGTCACTCTCTATTAGTCCTTTGAAATTATTTTTCTCCTCCATATATATATTTTAACTTCCAAATAATTTTATCCTTATCAGGGGACTCGATTATGTGTTATTTCAAGCAACCTTTATGTTCCCACACCCCATTTTTAAAATTAAGTTTTATCATCCCTTTGTAGGATGTGAGTTTCAACAAATGTATTTTCCAATATTGTACCTTTGATGACCAAAATAAAATTGATAAGTTTTGATTTATTTAGGGGGGATAATGTAACAACCTAATATTTTATAATATATTTTATCATTAAATAATTTTTTTGTGTTTGATAGTGTTCTTAACTAGAAACACTGAATATAAATGAACTGTAATATACTATTGAATTATGAATATTTAAATTTGATAGTTATAACCTAGTCATTGAATTAGATGGTATGTATAAGAGTAACCATTTAATGAAATATTTTAATAATATTTTTATTCAATAATAATTTATTTATTAATTATTAGGAAATAAACACTCTATTTTTTTAATAAATTCATTTTATGCATCAAAAATACATTTGTTTTCAAAAATGGGGTTTATTACATTTTGTGAAGGAATATTCTAATTATTTTTTAAAAAATTCATAAATAGTATTTTAAAAAATTTAAATCGTTTTTTGAAATAATAAAGTCAATATTATATTATAGTTATTTTTTGGGTTTTCACTAAAAAGATTTATTTTTTAGTAAATAGTGAAAAATACCAATTTTTGTAAAATTGTCATTTATTTTCATTTAATTAGTCAATTTAAAAGTTAAATTTTTTGGTTTCAATTTTAAATTAAAATAATATCCATTTTTTTGATCATAATATGATTAATTACATAATAATCAAAATTATATCATGTTTTTCTTTATTTTGTTTTTTATGTTTAAAATGATTTTTTCATAAAAAGTGTTTTTATGTGCATAATTTTTTTCAATTTTAATTAATTGAAATAATCCATAATAATGAACGAATTAAATAAAATTTATTTATTATATATCTATATTTTTTAATTTAATCTCATATAATGATGCTTACTAGTCATCGAGTTAATGTAAGATCATCTTATACTGGGAACATGAATTTTATAGAAAACTGTTCTGCAACAAATTTTTTGAATTTATTCTTCCACATCTAAAAATTGTATCTTTAAAAATAGAATCCATATTTTTAATAAAGAGGATACACTTTTCTAAATAGTCCTGTTTTATTTTTGGTCATCATGAATAGTAAAAGAGGTAAATATTTGATACCTTGGTAAGGGAAAATGGGTAAAAAAGGTTAAAACTATGAGATAAGACCTAAAAAACAACCCAAAAATTTTATTTTTTTAATTAGATGAGTTTAATTTGACCATATCCATCATATAATATAATATATGGAATTTTGTTTCCATTTACATTTTTTAATGAAAATTATATTTGTTTAAGTAAAGAAAATTTCCAAAATGTCACATTTTTTGCTTTTAATTTTTCTTATATGTTTACATAAGGATAAGAATATTTTAGGAAATAATATTAAAGTTTATTTTGATCAGATTAATTTATTTTTATGATGGTAATACTATTTTTATTTTAGTGATGGTATAATTACATTAAATACTAACACAACATAAAAACATTACTTAAGAAAGAAGTAGAAAAATAAAAATAAATGATCATATGAACAAAAAATGTTATATATTTTTTGATTAATTTTGTTTTAAAATGAATTTTATGGTAAATAAAAATCTATATGTAATGTTTAAATGTTTTACATTCGAAGTACATTACTGTATTCCCATCTTTAAAGTTAAAATAAATGAATAGTTCTAAAATGACATAAATGATGATTTATGTTAATAATAATATTTTAAATGATTTGAAAATTAAAAAAAATGAAATAGGAAAAGATGAATGTAATATTTAAAAAAAACGATCCCATGACCATTTTTGTTCCATGTTTTATCTTATATGTAAATTTATAACCCTTAATGATTGAAAAATGTGTTACCATAGTTAAGGATAAAAAGTGTTAGTTGGGCATTAATAAAAATATAAAAGGGTTAATGTGACCTAAAAACTTGTATAAATATAATTGGATGAGTTTATTTCAATCCCATAACTTCATTAATTTAAAATTAATCCAATTTTTGAACCAAATGAACGCGAATGTGACTTTATAATATTTTATTGTTTTGAAAAATTACAAGACTTCCTCTTCCCTCCCTTATAAAAGGACACCCATCCTTTCTAATCTATACACTAAATTGAGACAAATAGAAAAAAAACTTCCCATTTCTCTTCTAATATTCCCTACCCAAGAATTATAGGTCTTTGTAATCATAAAATATAATTTTGAGTGTCCTTATGAAAGGATCTAAGGGTTGTCTACTAAAGAAGAGGTAATCATCTTACCCATCCCCTTTTAATTGATTTATTCTTATACATACTTTAAATATGTGGTATTTATGAAAAATATTATCATCAATATGATCAATAAACATAATTCATATTATGATTACAGAACAACAATTTTCCACCCTCTTTCCTAACAATGGGTAATGAAATTATTGCTCATGAATACGTGTGGACTACCACCTCCACATAAAGATATAATTCATTTTATATCAATATAATTGATGGTTTTTTATTATGATATATTTAACGTTTATATATTATATTTATGATATAATTATTCTTATATAATTTTATTATCCCATCAACCTTTTTTCCTTTATATCTATTTGAAAATGATAACATCACTCATATGTGTGTGTGGACTACCACCTCCATGAAACGATATGATTCGCTTTTAATTTCCATTATACATGGATGATAATTAGGATGTATTAAATTAATATATATAAAATTTATTATATACTAATTAATCTATAATGGTTAATTACTATTTACCTTTCACTTATTATAATAATCAAAAAGTGGAAACACCACTCTTATGTATATACGGGCTGCCGTCTCCACAGAGTGATGTAATTCATTTTTCATCACCCATTTATATAAATGATTATAAAAGTGTATATAATTAATAAATATTATGAATATTTCATTATAAATATTATTTATATGATGAAACCATGACCATGGTGTAAGGGCTGCAACTATCGAACTGAAATATGATTTGAAAAAGGGATCGGGTATTCACCTGAATGTCCATTTTAAGGAAGAATTGTTGAAATAAGGATAATTGATAATTTCAAAGGAAAGATAAATAGTAATTAATGTATGAATATGTTTTTGGAATATAGTTAAAATAAATATATAATTATTATACATGATATTTTAATGTGTATGAAGAATGATAGAACATTAGGTAAGGATTTCACATCTCACATTTATTTTTGTGAGATGTAATCTATATTCACCAATAAATTCTTTTGTGTGGTGTGTATTCTGAACATAAATGTATTTTATGATGTTTTTCATGAAAATTATTGGGATTTAAAATCCATATAAGGTTATCAATTTCCTGGGGGTTTGATTTAGAGATTAATAATGATGTAATGGATTTATGTTTCATTCACATTTTAATTAAGATTATTTATGCTTAAATTTAAATTGAGTAAATTTTATGATCCATATATGATAAATTTTTTCATTTATTATCCCCTATTTATTTTTTTAATTTCGATGTTTTGGTACCATTTTCCTCTCTTTAGTGAACAAAATGGATCAGAAATTGTTTATAATTAAAGTTAACCTTATTTCTCCTCTTTCAGTTAGATTTTTTTATTCCATATAAATGTTTTATAAAATGTTTTATAGAATTATTTTAAATATTATTTAATTATTATTTATATTTATTTTTACCCACATATGACTTTTTACAAAAAAAATTAAAATACTTTTCACATTATTTTCTTAATAATATACATTTTATCAAAGGTGTAAATAGAATATTTGTTTTAACAATTATGGTGTGAACAAAATTTATTTCCATCCTAACTTATACATGAATTGAATCTTCATTTAAATTTTCTTATGGTTATTTTCAAAGAAAACGTTTTCCATAATATTTTTTAAATAAGTTGAATTTAAATAAGTGATTTCAAAATGAAAATTATATTTCCCTCATGAAATATTATAGAGATCTATTAAATAAATATTCCATATATGAAAACATCTTTAGATGATAATTATGCTTTACTAGGGATATATTCTAGTGATAATTCTCTTATTCTTTATCTTGGTGGTTTATTATTATGATGATGAGATATTTATGAAGTGTGTTTATTTTCAACATGTTATTTTATTTTGATATGATGAATAATTCATAATCATATGGAATTATTATGAATGAATTGTGATTATGTAATGGTTGGGTCTATTATCTTCCTCTAATGAAGTTGGTAAAGTGATATTTATATCCAATGAGACGATGATGATATGTGTGGACATGATTAAAAACATATTCTTTTTTTCACATATTGATATATGAGTACGATTACTTTTAAACTTTCTCACAAGAATATGCATAGAAAAGATTGAAAATATATTTATTCAAATTTTAATGGGTGACTATGATCCATTTCTAGATATGTTCAAAATATTATTCATGGAAATGATTGATATTTTCTATGTTCAAAATATTATGATTTACTTTGATCCAGATTACACATTCCTGTGTAATGAATCTTGAATGATGATTAGTGATTTGACACCCTTATTTATCATGCTTCTATATATGACCTGATTTTGTACTTTATGATCTATTATTTTTTGGGTATTAATATTTATATTGATAACTAACTCTCAATTATGTTATCATACTATTATGATCATCTCATGCTTTATTATGATTAAAATCTCCCATATTTAGTCTTACTGAGCATCTAATCTCACCTTTTATCATGTTTCTTATTCACTAGGATATAAAGAAAGTTTTTATGTATGATATGTCTATATAGGGTTTTATTTTTGAAAAACTAAATGTGGGATGAGGTAGATATTATTTGTACCAGTTATTTATGTAAAAATGTTTCTAAAGACACCAAAACTTTATAATTCCAGCATGGATTGTAATTTTATATGTTGAATATTCATATAAAAATATGTAATAATTATTTATGAAAAGAATAGAACTATATAGTTTATGAAACAAAAGACCTAATCATCTGATAATTACATGATATATTGTAAATATTTCATTACAACATGTTCTAAAGACCTTATAGGTTTAGAGTTTTATAGAATTAGAATAAAACATAATCTAAAGAAACTCATGTCTTTTTTGACCAATGGGTATTTTTATTCCTTCTATGAGAGGAACTACAAAATCCATAATAATATATCAATATCTCCCACAAATTATTCTCATAATTTTCCAATTTTAGACATATCTTATAGATTATGTTTCTTAATAACCTAGGGAAATGGTAACATAACATAGGGTTAAGCTCATATGCTTAGTAAGGGTAAACAAATGTGATTAAAATCAAAGATAACAGGTAGGAATAAGATGATTATATAGATATATTAATGACATATAATAAAATCATACCTAATAAATCATATGTCATAAATAATATCATAAATCATGACATAAATTAATTCAATAATAAAAAGAGTTAGTCAATAAATATGAGCAATGAGAGAATGTCATATTCTTGAGAATATATATAATATATTGAAACATATTTAAAATATGAAACATGCATTAGTGTAGGGAACATAACATTAATTAGGCATACCATCACTTCCCATGATTATAAGAAACTAAAATGTACACATGAATACCTATCATATGAGATATAAACTCTTAACCAATGAATTAGAGGGGGATATAGGACCCGACCTATCATTATCTATACTTATGAGTTACACATGAAATCAATAAATTATAACATAATTATGAACAAATAAATATAAAATGGGTTTTATAAAACATTTCAAATTAAAATTATTCATTCTTTTATGATAAAAAACCAATAAAAAATGGGTTTGATATGGATTCACATAAGAAAATATTTAATAATTCCATCAATAATCATAACATGATAAACCCATGGAAAATAAATGGGTATCCAATAACAAAATTTAAATTTCTAGGTTAATACCATTAAATATAGATAATAAACTATATCATATTTAAAACATATAGATAAATGCTATTTGGTTAAGATAATAATTTTCCTAATCAATCAATGTATTGCACTTAGGAAGACACCCTTTAATCAAATGAATCAAAAATAGGGTATTAACAAAGGAAATGCATTGGGTGAAAAGTTAGGATTTTATATAGTGGTTGATTAGGGAAGAAAAATGAAGTAATGAACCATTCCACTAGAAGATAGTAACATTACATATGTCATATAGAGATTTATGATTGATGGTTACATTTGAAAAACATCATTGTTCAAGCATAAGATTTTTCAATGGATAATGACTTAAATGAAAAATAATTTTATAGAGTTTTGAAAAAAATAACTTTTGAAAAAATAAATAGCAATGATATTTATAATTTATAGAGATTTTGTATATCTAGTTAAAAATTATTTTTAATTTAGAAACCATGAAAATATTGAGAGAAAGATTTAAATAAAATTACAAAGGTAGTGGAAAATGTGTTCCCATATAAAATGTTAAAAGAGAAACCTTTTGATTTATTATTAAAATGTTGAATTTACATTTAACATTCTATTTTTTTTCAAATATGCACAGTGAACACTTTTGAAAACATTTAACATTGAAAAAAATCATCATGATTGATTCTTTGAAGAACCATAAGAATTATAAAATTATATTTGGTGTGAAAAATATTTTTAAATTATTTTTTCTAAAAAACCACATGGTAAAATGAGTTTTAAATTATAATTTTTAAAAGGGGTAATTAATATTACTTGAATTAGATAAAAAATCCAAATTATATTTCGAAACAATATAGTAGGGATATGTTAGGAAGGAAAATATGGACTTGAATCAAAGATCCAATTAATAGATGAGGTTCATTCATGGTAACATTAAACCTATAGGTGAGATAACAATAAAGTATGAATATTTGAATCAAAACATTCATTTTACATAGATGGATAAAAGTGAAAATCATTAATTATAATGGAATCATGATAAAAAATAATAACATGGTTGTATTTTCATCATGAAAAATCATGGTTTATAAAATAAACATGTCTCAAGTAATTTTAATTTAAGACAAAGAACCCCTAACCTTGTTTCCCTACATAGTCAAAAGCACACTATGCTCTTGTATAATAAAATATCTTAATAAAATATTTCAGAACCTTTTTCATATAAATAACCTTTTATAATAATTATTTATAATTATTATCTATATATATATTATCAATCTATTACACATTTTCAATTTCTGGTGTAGGTCATCTTGATCATTTCAAACCAGTTTCAAAATATCAGTTTTTTATTCGTTCTTTTAAAAAATTTCATTATTAAAATTTCATTATAGTTACTATAATGGACAAATTATTTTTATATTTGAAGTTTATATTACTATTCATGAGTAATTTAGTCTTTATACTATAATATGAAACTAAAAATGAACATTTTTAGTTGTTTTTTATCTTACGAAGGGTGTTTTCTTTGTTAGTGTGTTAAATATTGATGTATCATTTATAGAAAAAAAAATAAAAATAATTAGTTACATATTTATATCATATTATACAAGTGATAATGCTTACATAATATTATATGATATAATATCATATTATTTTTCAAGTAGGTGGTGAAACCAACTAAAACATGAACATACCATTATTATTGATGATTATGTAGTGATTTATTTGAAATATCATTACACTCATAGAATATTGATATCATTTAGTGATTATTAGTGTAACTTATTAAAAATATAAAGAATTTATAAAAATAAGTAATGGATATGAAAATATTACATAATTTTAATTAAATAGTTTTTTGTTATTAAGATTTTTTAAATGATTTAATAAATTATAATTATTTGTTGAACATCCTATTAATAGATCAAATTTCTAGGTAGATTGTTTAGTCACCCTAATAGGGGGAGGTGAATCAGTGGTGACTAAATTTTTAATGATTATATTAAAATTTAACTATTTCTTATAATAAGTTGATCAAACCTCTATTATTGTTTAAGATGTATAGACATATAGAAATTCTTCCTCATTATTTTACCGATATGAAATCCAAATGATATATGGAAAACATCATATAGGTAATTTTACAAGGTTCCAGTTTAATGAAAGAACCTACATCCTTTCGATGAACACTCCTATTTTTCCATGGATACTTCCACTAATAATATTTTCATCAATTATAAGTGAGGGTTATTTATACTGCATCCCACAATTGAGCTATCTCATAAAATGCTCCACCTATCTCATGATAGAATTTTATACTAGATAAAAATCATATTGGACTCATTCTATCTCCTGATAAAAAAGATTATAATTACACCACTTAAATTAAAAGGTTTTTATTGTGAAAGTGAGCGAACAAAAGAATGTGAGACTTTATAAAATATCTACCAATAATATATTCTATAAATCATCCATATGATAAATTGTTTCAATGTTATCCATTCAATGCACCTCTATCTTTGTCCGATGTGACTCATTATTATGTGCCTCGCCTTCTATTTAGTAATCCTTTATCCAATAAATCTATGAAATCTACACATAAAAACTCTATCCCTCTACATCTATCCATTATTCCTCTATTTGATGTGCCTAAAATCAATTCATATTTGATCTGTACTTCAATTTAATAATTTTCTATCTATTTTTACTATGACAAGTAGACCAATTTCTCATGCCTATGATCAAGAAATATGGACGATATACCTCTAATTGGAATGTATTTCTAGTTCCTCTTCTTCAACCAAGTGTTTCCTTGGGTGGGATCTCACACTGATATAAAAACACCAGCACTCTGCTTCACTCATGTAGATGAACATTGTTAGTTTCTTACTTATCCATATTGTTCAACACATTATATATGTGGGATTTTAGATGTTTGTGAGGGAACTCAAATATGTATTCCCACTCAAATTAAATTCCACTCTCAAAATTCCAAATGATATTAAATTCACTAGATTCTTCTCGACTCTTTTTATAACATTTTTGAAGATTTATGAAAACTCCAACATCTAAAACCTTCTTCAAAATTATTTAAAAAAATACTTAAGGAACTTCCTAAAATTTTATTATTAATGGGAGATAACACACATTGATAGATAATCCTATCATCATTATGTTAAGGACATTAAAAAGGATTTTAAATCTCCTCAATACTCCATCTAATATATTTTTTTCTAATGACTTCATTAATAACATTCTATCCATTGTACAGTTTCTCTATCTGGTGATTATGATATTTCTTTATATGGTGAATCAAATTTTTATAGTCCACTATGACCAATTATATTGGTTTTATGGACTCAAATATTCTTCAACTAGTAATATTCATATTCCTCCTCTACCTAATTAATTCATAAATGTTTTACTGATGAACATCAGTGAATTCCTAAATATGATGGATTTACATATGTTTGTTCAACTATTTTCTATCTGATGAGTCAACATATCTTCTAACGGTCAACCTGGTTCATCTTAAAAAATAATACATGACTTTTTTCACAAATATCTTTCTTGTTCATCCTAACATCATCATACACCCGATGAAATCACATTTCTCTGTCTAATGTTAATCCTTCTAATGGATCATCAACCAATCTTTTGTATCTACAAGATTCATCATCATTTCCTCTTTGATAATGTTTTTATTCAACCGATTCACTTTATACTACACGTTTTATTAAGAAATTGTTAATTTTATAACTGATAGAACTCAATATCATTTTCAGTTTTCATAAAACATCATTTACTTGGAGTTATTTTATATTTATCTAACCAATGAAATCATAAATTTTCATCTTATGTTGTCATGGAACACTGTATGATCAATACATATATTCATCTAATGATCTTTGTTAAGATGTGTAAGAACTTGGATTCTATTAGATATATATTTTTATCATTCAATACTTCTTACAATTTGTATTCATCTTATGGACTCGATCCTGTATTCTCCAAGTATAAATGCACTCTCCAGACTTCGTAGCATCAAACATTTTATAATTTGTGACAAAACCTTCATCTTCTTGAGAACTTCCTACAACTTGTTTATTCTATAACTTTATAGACTTCTCACAAAATGATCTTCTATGATTTCATCTTTCTAATAAATTAGATAAAATATCCTATATACCTTTATATAGGCCATTTAATTTTTTTTACCATTATATAGACTTCCCAACTCTCCCTTCAATACTTATCCCCCTTTATTCTTCTTTTAACATGGGATCTATCCATAAAAAAATATTCACAACTCCATATATCCTATAACTCAAAAATTATATGGAAACCAACTTCTATTTATTTTTATAACATCATGAAAACTCATAAATTTGTAATGAATACTTCTTACAACTCTTTTTCAGGAACATTTTTCTTATTTTGTCAGATAATTATTGTGAAACTGCAACCTTAGACATCGAATTCATCGTAATATTATTATATCTATCTAGTGATATATATCCAGTGATTTACGTTTGGTAATATTGATTTATTACTATCAGTTTGGTAACATCAATCCCCCCATTTGGAATCAATCATGGATCATAAAATTCTTCATGATGTTGGTAACATGAGACTGGTTTAGTATATTCTGACATTTAAATGAAACTTTATTAACATCTATAAGGGAATATTCATATCATTCAAAAAAATAATCCTATCATGGATAAGGATACATTTATAAGATCCTTCATCACTCAATATGGAATCTTTTGTAACATTATAGTTATATACCATTCAATAATGATAATATAAAATATGGTATTTACAACATATAACTAAGTAGTATATTATTATGACAATAAATTATTTAATCAATAGATCTATGGAATCTAGGTGAAAACCATTCAATCAAATGTATCAAAAATAGGGCATCCATAGAGAAAAAGACATTGGGTGAAAAGATGGAATCAATCATAATGGATGATTAGGATGAAAAAAGGTAGCAATGGATCATTAATTCAAAAGATAAGTACACTTAATATATCACCTAGATAAATAAGGTCGATGATTACATTATTCAAACAACCTCTATAAAAAATAAGATATATCAAAGGTCAATGACTTATATGAAAATTAATTTTAAGTAGTTTTCTAAAAAACTAACATAAAAAATATGAAATATCCATGACCTATTGAAATCATTTTAAAAGAGTTGATTTTTTTAAATTTCTTATAAAGATAATTTTTCATTTAGAAACCACTGAAATATAGAGAAAATTATTCAAATAAAATTTAAAGTATATATAGAAGATGTATTCACACATAAAAATTTAAATGAGATAAATATTAACGTATTTGAAAATGTTGAAGTTAATGGTTAATTTCAAAAGTTATTTTTTTAAATGTGAAGTGAAAAATTGGGAAAATTTTTAACTTGGAAAAAGAAACATCAATATTAATTCCTTGAAATACCATAAAGATTATAAAAATAAATTTGGGGTGGAAAATAGTTTGAAACGCCGTTATTTGAAAACCAATATCATAAACAGATTATTTAATTTTCCTTTTTAAAATGTTTTAAAAAAATTATTGGAATCATAGAAAAAATATTTATATTAGCTTTCCAAAAAATAGTGGAGAATATTAGTGGGATGGAAAATATGGACTTGAAGAAAAGATGCAATTAATATATGTTGGTTTTTTCATGACAACATTAAAATTTTTGGTAAGAAAACTATCAAGTAGGATTCTTTGAATCAAAAGAGACATTTTACCATTAAAGATGAAAAATAAAATAATTATATATAAGATAATAATGATACAAAATGATAATGGGGATTTATTTTAAGCATCAAGAATAAAATGTGGGGTATAACATAAACATATCTCAAGGAATTCAAATTTGGGGAAAATAACCTTTTACCTTGTTTCCATGATTAGTCGAAAGTACTATAAACTACTTCATAAAAAAGTTAAATATTTCAAAAAACAATTATAGAACAAATTTTATATACATATCATTTTAAAAAAATCATTTATAATTGTTATATACATTTATATAAGTTAGTTACTACCTATTTTCAATGTTAGTGTGTGTAATCTTGATCATTATGAACTAGATTCATAATAGTGGTGTTGTTATTATTTTATCAACCAAATTTCATCAATCCATGTTCATTATATTTACTATAATGGATTAATTTTATTGATTTTTTATGTTTATATTTCCTTTCACGTGTAATTTAGTCTTTATAATGGATAATTAAATCTACAATGAACATTTTTCATTGATCTTTAACCTAAAAGGGTACTTTCTTAATTGTTCAGTTAAATGTTGATATATATTTTCTAAAACAAAAAAAATCATTATTTAAATATTTTAATCTTATTATTATAGTAATTATGTTCTCATAATCATCCATGATATAATTTCCTTAAATTGTTCAAGTAGGTGTTCAAATTGAACTGAATATGAATATACTATGATTATTTTTGATTCTGAGGTTATACAGTTGCAATAAAATCATAATAGTAGCATAATTAGATCATTTATTTTTTATCAGTGTGATATATCTAAAATAGAAATTATTTATAAGAATAATAAATGGATATAAAAATATACTATAACATGAATTCAATATTTTCATCTTAGTATTCTTGTTTCAAACGCTTAAATTAATGATAAATTTTTATGGATCATATAATTAATAGGATCCCTAATTTTTCATACAGAAACATTAATTATGTTAAGAACATAATATTTCCTCAATAAAAAATATTTTTGACTTCCAATGATGGGTTTTGATAAAAAATTATTTTTTTACTCATGGTGGTAGTAATATATATGTATGCACAAAAAAAATTAAATTTTTATTAATTGATGGTATATATGAATAGATAGTAAAATACCACTAATATAGTAACTATTTAAATGATACTAATATCTATATTTTATTATGGTTATAATAAATTTTAATTAATATAAATTAGAAGATAAGATATGTAGTTGATAATACTCACATTAGGGACTTAAATTTCCGGTGGAAGTCTCCTTAGAAATGAAGGCCCTATAAATTTTTTTTGAAAGAAATGTTTAGAACATAGGATAGGTTTATATTAGGATAATGGTTTAAGAGTTTCAAATTGTAATTTTAATAATAGGTGATTTGGGAATTGGTTGACGTTTTACCCCTTCATAAGTGAATGGAAGGGTAGTTTTGGGACTAAACATTACATTTTCAATAATTTGATGTTATTATTCCAACACCAATGGATCCAAAATAGGAAAAATTAGAAGTTATGTGATTTAGGGCCGAAAATCATCTCAACCACTCATTTTAGAGATAAATTTGAGTGTTTTAAGGACTTTATTTTTACATTTAAAATTTTACAAAACATTACTTATACTTTGGAAATTAATTTTCAACCCTTGTAATTGACTTTAATTTTTTTATGTTGATCCTTTTACCTAAATTTAATCTTCTGATTTAAAATTTTCAAATAATTTTATCAAATAAAATTTATAGGTTTTTGATTTTTTAATTTTAATATTATACCATATAACGTGTAAAAATAGGTTTTTATAAAAATTTTGTTTTTAAGATTTACACTTTTATGTAAGAAAAAGTTATTAAAATTATCAATGACCATGGATTTATTAATTTTATAAAAATAAAATTTATGTGGTTTTCATTGAAATACAAAACCAAATATCACCTTTAAAATAATTTACTCAAAGTATGATAGGAAATCTATTTTTTATTAAAATAACATTTCACTTTAATTATAAGAATTATTTCACATTTTTTATATATTCAAAGAATATATGAAAATAAAAAATTTTAATACATATATACATATTTTATATCCTAAATTATTTTTAATCTTATATATCGTTATTATATAATGATAATTTCATTAAAATTACATGTTTCATGAAAGCAATATTTTTTTGACTAAGAACCAACCTTTTTCGAAAAAAACTCACATATTCATAAAAATTCAATTTTAAAATGAGGAATACAAATATGAATTTTATTAATTTAAAATTAAAAAATTTATATATTTAGTTTTTGTCTAATTTTAAAAAATACAATGAAGGAAAAAGCGATCATTGGAAAATGAAAATTTCAAGTATTAACTATTATTATTCTTATTTCATATCATTTACAATCTAAATTTGTGTTAATAATTTAATAATAATAAAAAAATTTATGATAATTAATCATTTTTTCTTGAAATATAAATTCATATCATATAAATAGGAAGAATTCAGAAATATAAATTTCTAGACAAAAAATGTTCTCATTAGTCATTTTAGGTAAACTAATTGAATTTTATTTATATCAAAATTGGAATTTATTTTATTTATGAATATGTTTCATAAAGTAGTTACCCCTATTAATTCCCAATAATTCAAAATATTGGTTTTACTAGTCATACTTAAATATTTATATTTTATCTAAATATATAATGATTTCATTTAAGTTTTGTGCTGTGCGGAGATCAAGATATCGAACACATTGAATTGTATGATGTTAATCATGTATGAAAATCTTGGGGTGTTAAATAGTTGATAACTAAAATTAAATCATAAAAAAGTGTATTCCATAATAACATTTATAGGGTGATTCATGGAAAAAATATTCCCAGAAAATATGGCCTTTTAAGATTAAGAGTTAAGTGGTTGTGAAATTATAAAAGACACTTTAGAAAATTATTTTAACTTAGGTGCAAGTGATGAAGTTATGAGTAAATTTGAAAATTTATTTTTGAAATGTATCATTTGAGAAAATAAAAAGAAGAAACTTTTTAAATCAATATTTGGAAATAAATATCAATAATGAAGGCTTCAAAAGGATAAAACTATTTTCAAAATGTTAAGTGAAAATACTATGGAAAATTTTACTTTTAAAAAGTATAATCAATCATAGTTCCTTGAATATTAAAAAAGGATAAAAAAGGTGAATTTAAAAAAATTTTAAAAATATTTACATTTAAAAAGAAACATCAATAATATATCCCTAAAAAGGAATAATATTTATTTAAAGGAGATATCTAGCGGAAGATAAACCATTATATTTTGAAATGATGCAAAAACATTTTTTAATATTTTGAAATTCCATTATTAAAAACTCACATTACAAAAAGGGTAAAAACATCAATTTAAAAATAGTATTAGGTAAATATGAATTTAACATGAGATAACACATAATTGGGTTTCCAAATATAAAGGAAGAAATTGATATTAAAGGAAAATATGAACAAGGACGTAAAAATATCATTAAATAGTGTGATAAATATTCTTAATAGTGATATACCTTTTATTGGGATGAAATTTATAAAGTATGAATATTTGAATCAAAAGATTAATTTTCCCTAGAGGAAAATTAAAAGTACCATGCAATAAAATATTAGGGTTGAATAAAAAAATTATGGATGAAATAAGTTCATAGAGAAGAACTATAACTCAATAGAGAGAGATGAGTGAACAAAGACCCTTACAACTTTGATATCTTTTAAATCAAAGGAAATTAATTATAATAACATGATATAGCTCTTAAAACCCCATGAATTACATGAATATGTTAAAATAAATCCATAATGAAACAATCATAGAATCTCAAAGATATCAAGGTACAAAATATAAAATATATCTCAATAAATTAAATTATTGAGAAAGAACCACTTATTATAATTCATGAAATATAATAAAGTTATTGAATATATTTTATAAAGAAAAAAATATACTAATCAACAATTTTAGATCCATATTTATATATATAACATTATATAAATATTATTTATAATTATTCTCTACATGTATATTATTTAGTTATTATCTATTTTCAATATTTTATGTTAGTAATATTGATCATTTTAAACTATTATCATAATAAAAGTTTTTTTATTTATTCTTATTGTAAATTTCCTCATTAATTGATCATTCGTAGTACTGGAATTGATTATTCAGAATTATTTTTAATTTTATGTTTTCATTCGATTGGAAATTTGGTTAGGATCATTGAAGATGAAATAAACGATGAGCATGTTTTAGTGATTTCTAACAAAAGAATGTTGGTATCTTAATTAATCAGTTTAATGATAATGTTTAAATTATATAATTATAAAAAATAATATTTAATTAAATATATTATATATTAACAACATTCATGTTCTCATAATCATCCATTTAATTTTATTATACCATTTTTCACATAACTGGTTAGACTGACTCAAACATGAACATTCCATATTTAATTGATGAGTATGGATATATAAGTTATTTATTTTCGAATAATATCATTATTACTGAAGAATAATGATATATTTTTTTTTTTATTTTTTAAGGTGTTGAATCATATTTTAAATTATATTAATAAATAAAAAATGAAACTAGAAGAAAAATGAGATGCATTACTTCGTGGAGGCTGTAGTCTCCATAAACACATGAATGGATTTTTTTTCTTAATAGAAAATGGAAAAGTTTGTTAATGATTATTCCAAAAACATTATATTATTAAGTTTTATATAAATACTAATTTCATCATATATTATTTTGAAAAATATATTTGAAAGGGAATGATAAAAAAGAAATAATGTTTGGGAAAAGTTAGTACTTGCAATGAGAATTTGAGTGTTCCCTTAGAGGAATCCATTATATTGGAGGAATTAGTCCATAATCATATTAACATAAGAAAAATTAAGTTAAATAGTATTATATGTAATGTATTTATGGAATATTATATCGAGGAAACCAAAATTTAGACTTATCTTGAAGGGGTGGTGAGGGTCTCTTTTTATAAGTTGTGAGAATATTTTTTTTGTAAATATTTCAAATTAATATAAAGAGAGAACAGTTACACATGTCAAGAAGAATCAAAAATCAAAAATAATTTAGTAGAGTTATGTTTTTTTCTATAAAAAACTCATGGACTCAATTAGAAACTTTTTTTAAGATGCTAGGCCTTTTATTGCTTTGGTTAACCAGATTTACCGTTTTTTTCTTCTTTCGTAGTAACTATTTTTTAACCTATGGAATTATTTTTTATGATTAAAAATAAAATGGCCATTATTAAATAATTTATAAATAATTATTCAAAATATTAAATCCATTTTATTAAATAATATTTATTTGTTTAATAAGTATTTATTTTAATATTGACACATGTAGCAAGTAAAATCCCATTTTTATAAAAAGTGTAATTTTATGATTAAAATTTATGTGTAGGATAAAATCATCAATGGATTTTAATTAATTTATTTATTTTTTATTTTAATTAAATAAAATTTAAGTAGCCTTAAAATCATGAAATTTTTTTTTACAAAAACATTATTTAGTTATAATAAAAGATAAAAACAGTTTCTTTTATTGGGAAATATTACTTATGTTAATAAAATCTTAAACATACATTTTATAAATTAATAATAGTATTTTGATAAGTATTTTTTAATTAATAAATAAATATCTTATCATTTTAAATTTTTCAAAAAATTTTATGTTATATGCACTTCTTGATATATTCATATACACTATGATTTTAGTAAAAATTATATTTTTCACTATTCACCTAAAAATCAACTATTTTAGAAAAATACCAAAAATTAACCTTAAGCCAATTTTTTCATGATGAATACAAAATTTATTTTAATTTCATAAAAGTAAAATTGTAATTTTTTTAAAATTATCCTTTAAATGAAAATATAATATATTATGAAAAATGATTTTATTGAAAAATTACTTTTTAAAACATTTGGCGCACTTAATCATATTTTTCATTAATTTATAATTGATTATAGACATTTTTTTAGTAGAGGTATTATTATTCATAAATTTTCAAAATAATAATCATTTTTGGTGAATTTTAGTTTTTATTTTCATATGGATAAAGTTATCAAACATAGTATTAATTTTGATAATAAATAAATTCCAAAATCTTAGGGTATTACATTTTCCCTATGAGAAAAAAATTTATTCCTCATAATTTTAATTATCACATGATTTTTAAATAGACTAATCATATCTAAGAGATTTACATTAATCATGATGTAATTTCTAGTGTGAAATATATATAGTAAATAAATCATTTTCCCTTAAAAAAGGAAAATCTTAATTTTAAGTTTTTCTCTTTTTATATGAGCTAAACATCACTCATGTTTGGGTATCATAACTAATATAATAGAATTAATTTTCCAAGAATCATCATAATAATTTGTGTATAGGAAGATAATAATAATATGGTTTTAAATGTGATTTCCTATTTTGGTAGATAATATATTATCTATGTCAAGATAGAAAATACATTTCCAAAATCACATCAAATTAATATAAATTAAGAATTATTAAGACATGGATATAGCATAATCCTATAAAACATTAATAAGATTCATAAAAATTTAATATAGTCATAATACCACCAATTTTTTTTATAATATAATATCTAATTTTTGGTGAAAACTTACTTGATATAAGACATTCAAAAATAGAGAGTTGAAGAAACATAACACCACTTAATTATAACTATCCACTTAAATAGTTTTATTTTCATAGAATTTTCCTTGATACTATTATATAAGAGGTTATTGGTATTGATTATTATCATAATATATTGTATTAATATAGTAGTTTACATAGTCCCTGTATCCCTCACATCAAAAACATCAAACTATTAGTGGATCCTTTAGAAGAATATTTTTTCTCTCCATCATGTTAACTAAACTCTACCTTTTTTTCAGCATAATGTTACTCCCTGAATTGACCGAAGGCATTCATTTTTTTTGATTTTTGATAACCCCTCTTTGAAGGTATGAAACATAATGTTACTCAATTCACACCTTTTCCATGAATAAAAATTCTTATAGTTCCTTGGATACATTCTAATGGGTGTCTCATCCCTCACTTTTGACACAAAGAAAATTTTATCTTTTTTTAATCATCATAATATCTTTATCATCTATGAAACTTTATCCTTTATTTAATTGGTATTTTTATATGTTAGTAAAGTCAAATGTTATTAATAATAACACAATATATATTATTAAGAATAACCCCACGATTTTGAGCACTAAATTTTCTCCCACGTGATCACACGTTAGGAAATTTCACTATTATATATCAAGACAATTATTAAATTGGATTTTACTAGAACCCAAAATTTCGAAAATAAAAATAGTTAATCACAAGTGATCAATATTTATCATCATAAGGGAATTACATGAAAAAATAAACCTCAAAATATATTACACTTTAAAACCATCACATTAGTATTTAGTTCACATTAAATCACTCTTGGTTCAATCTAGGTTTCTTTATAATGGGTCCACTCATATTTCATAACCTAATTACTTAAAATAATAAATAAATAATAATATATTGTAAATATAATTATATTAAAAATATAATATTACTCAGGAGTGTCCATCCAAGTGTTTAATCTTAGGCCCACTAATAATATACCTAAGTGAAGATTGAGTTGATACTCAACCAACCTTTTTAGTAAGAATTGCCCCAAGGTTGCTTTATTCCAAAGATGCATCGAATTTAAAGTAACCAGAACGGGAATAAATTTTTAAGAAACCACATAATATATTCATTACCAAAACATCATGATTTACTCATATACATAGATTTATCCTTAAGGTTTTCAATAAATTTATCTGATCTTATTTCACAAAATAACTAAAGAAATCCAAAAAATAATTAATCCATGATATAATTCCAACTATAGTGGCTCAAGAAAAAATAAATTATTTTTTACATAATTTCTATTAGTTAAAATTTATATCTTAAAAATAATCATAAAATCCCATGAATAGGATATCCAATGTCTTTTAGAATTAGCTACACAAGAAGCCTATTTTATTATTATTGGTAATATTTCTCTATTATTAATCAATAATAGAATTACATTTAGAATTACCATATGTTACTCTCAACTTTATAACCTTGGGATTAAATACATAATACTGGGGTGATATTAAACTCTTAGTAATGGTAAAGTGGCATCAATATTTAATATAGGGTTAGATCATAATCATATAAGGAAATGCGAGTTAGGTAGAAATATCTTGTTAAAGGATCATGGAAAAATAAGAGATTTAAATAAATCATGATAGAAAGAAATGAAATCCCTAATGAAAAATCATATACCTTGGTAAAATAATAAATAATCATGATATAATATATATGTGGAAAGGATCATAATCATAAGCATATAACATATAAATATAGAATAACCATAGGTATAAATAACCGTAACTATAAAAACCAAGGATTATATAACATAAATAATACATTAATGTCACGACCCAACCCACCGAGGTTCGACCTGTGACTTCCCCAAGCCCATCTCCAATAGGCCAGGGTTTGGTGAACAACACCAAGTAGGAACATCCCACAAATGAGAGAGATTATTCTAAAGTACATATATAGATGCACATACCTCCAAGCCCAAACAATGATGAAATATAAAACAAAAGAAATAATGAATTCATACATCTAAGATCCTACAATATAGTATGTTGGAAAAGTACTAAAAGAAAAAAGGGTCCAAATATAGGCCCAACCAAAAAACCGTAAAGAGTCTAACCTACTCCAAGGGAGAGGACTAAGTCAAAAGAAACCTCTTGATAAAACAACTTAGTCTGAAAAGCTCCAGCTATGCTCCACCTGCTTCTTATCCTCCCAAGACACCGTTAAAAGGGCCATTGTCTTCATAAGACATGACACGTGTGGGAAAAGCCCATGCAATGGTGAGTATAACAATACTTAGTATGACACCCCGATAACACTAAACATGAAGCACCAATTATAGTCAGCTCAATACTAGATATAATAGTTAATGTATAATAGAAACACCCATATATACTTTGGAAAGATACTATGCCACTAGGTGGTCATAACCAATTAACAACCATAAGATTCTTCTCGAAGAAATGCTCGTTCGAAGAGAATTCGCTCCATGATCCATTATATCATCATAAATACTCAAAAAAGAGGTCTAGATAATTGGGCCTCACCCAAGAAAGTTCACTTGTATAAGAATACCCTAATACACAGATAGGGGGTCACACCCTAGACCACTGGGGGACACTGAAAACCCAATCTGGATCAACTAGCTACATGGGGGATCATATGTAAATGATTCCACCAACCCTACCAATACATCCTTCTAGATGGAGGATCAACACCCTACTAAAGGAGGTCACACCGATTCAAAAAACCCCACCTAGGGAATAATGGATGATAGAGGATCACACTCTAGTCTCATGAAGGGACACCACAACTCTATCAGATACTCATCCTCTAGATGGGATCAAAATACTATAATGTGGATGTAATGATGCACTAAACCCTTGAGGGATAAGACCAATGAAATATTGTCAATCTATGCTAGTCCAAAATAAGAAAACGAAGATCTACAAACACTCTTGAAGGGGGTACACGAATGTACTAGGGGGTACATGATGTGTCCAACTGTCCCCATGACTAACCATATGGAAGATCCTCACATGAAATGTAAGCATCCTTATACAAGACATGTAGAATAAGTAAATAGAATATAGAAAAACATGGTATCCTAAACATGAAACTTTTCTGTGTTCATGTACAGTGTCCATGTATGTTTACTGGCCCGTGTACACCTAGTCGTGTCCATGTCTAAGTACACAGTGTGACACTTGGACATGTACTTTTACCCATGTCCATGTACTTCTCAAAGTACATTCCATGACACATAGAGTGGGGTTACATGACATGTGATTGAGTCACACAATGTGTGATATTTAAATTTGGTTGGAATCCTAGCACTATAGCCAGGGGATCCCACATGGTGTGTAACGCCAAATTACAGGCCATGTTTCTCATGATTTCCAGATCCTCTTTCGTATTGTATTGCACTTCAATGAAGCTGCCTCCCTTGACAAAACTGGTATATTGGGGTTCATCTAGGCCTCCAGTTTCCAGACATTAGGATTATGGGTTCAGAATCCTCAAGGAAGACGATTTGTCAAGAAAAACTGTCACCGTTCATCAAAACTAGGATGAACGAGAACAAAAACTCCATATATTCTACTATTGATCATCCATCACCATTATCCCACCTATACTACACCATTTATCACAAACCACAACCATGATATCGATCCATTGATCTAAATAATGTTCACACAATGACCGAATACTGGGTTTTCGTCGAATAGTGGGCCAAAAGAAAATGTCCATGATGAACATGCGAAGAACAGAGGGAGAAAACCACAAGCCATAAAAGGAGAGGAATGAACCTCAGATTTTTTTTCATTTTTCCTTGATCTATTATCATATAATATGCTTATAGAAGAGTAAATAATCCCAACAAACAAAATAATTACATCAAATTAAAACAACCGGTGATGCGTGAATCAATTTTGTTTGTGGAATTGATACACGTTCACCCAGGATTAAAGAACGAGATGGAAATAATAAATAAAAACACCCTACCTAGATTTTGGACTGATTTTTGATGAATAAAGGTTTTTCTTCCTTCAATGAAGAGATCTATAAACTTCTTTGTCACAATGATCCACTATCCAATCCCAATCCATCATCGTTTTCCAAGAACGTTCTCCTCCAACAACTCCTAGGTCTCGAGGGTTTACTAGACAACCCTGAGAAAATTTCCATAGCTATATACATAAAGGAGAAAAATAGTCGCTGTGTCTAAATAACAAAATAAATTTATTATTTAATTTTTTTCATTCATTTACAACTGCAATGAATTTTTATAAAACATCCTACAACAATAATGATTATTTCACACCTAGGATAAAACCTACATTCTGAACTCAATGATGTCCTCATATTTCTAATCCAGACCCCATTTGGGAGTTATTCCACTTTTTTAGGAAAAATATATGTGTATGATATTTAATATATTTAATATATTTCAAATATTTATTCCGGGCACAATGGGCCTCATAAGAACACACCTTCTCATCACCTCATATAAAAAATAATCTATATAATATTGGAAAATAATACATGGAAAATCCAAGAGATTAAATTCTTCCCACCTTAAGTATTTTCATCCTAAAAAGAGAGAAACCTACTAAAAAATATGAGTATACTGGGATTTAATCTAAGTTTCCCACTCCCAGGTGCTCTCATGAAGTTTCACATGATTCCACCAGATATACACAAGGGGAATCAAGTGCCCATGAAGGATCCTTTCCTTTTGATCTTTGATATCCATTAGGTACTATATAAAGGTATCTCCATCCTTGATTTCCAAATTTCCATAGTTGATAATGTGTGATGGTTCATGCACATGCCTCCTTAGCTTCTACATGTGGAAGACATCATGTACCTATTCCAAATGTTGTGGAAGAGCTATGCGGAATTCCACCTTGCCAACTATACATAGTATCTAGAAGGGACTAATGAATCTCAGATATAACTTTTCACCACTACCAAAACTCCTTAATTGATGTTGAGGTGAGAATAATAGGAACACATGGTTTCCCTCTCTGAAATACTTAGGTCTCTATCGTAGGTCTGCATAAGATTTAGGACAGATCTGTGTAGTCCTCATATGATCCTAGATGATCTGAACCTTCTCTATAGTATCTTGCACCAACTTTGGGACCATGAGTACTGAATCACTTGGATTAGTCCAAAGTGTGGTGACTTGGAGGGTTTCTCATACAAATCCTTGAATGGTTCCATAAAAATTATGGAATGGTAGATATTTTTGTACACAAACTCCACCGAGGGTAGGTTATCCTCCCAGATATATCAAAAGTCCATCATTTTGTCCTGAAGCATATCCTCCGCAACCTAAATGTTTTTCTTTATCTGAACATCATTATGGGGGTGAAATTCTATGCTCAAGCATAAATTATTACTAAAGGATTACTATAATCCTTTACATAACTGATATGTGAATCCATCATCATGGTTCAAGATGATCATCAAGGGAACTCCATGGATCCAAACTATGTCCTACATGTAGAGGCATCCTAATATCTCTACTAAAAATTGCTCTCGAATAGATAGGAATTGAACTGAATTATTGAGTTAGTCTATGATCAACTAAATGGAATCATGTCCCCTATACATACATGGAAATCCCATCATGATGTAAATGGTAATCCCATCCCACTTACATTCTATAACCTCAAGGGGTTGGGTTAAACCCATTGGAACCTGGTGCTATGAATTTACCTACTGAAAAGTGAGGCATCAAGAGAAAAAAATCTCAAAATCATTTCTTCATGCCAGGACAAAAAAACTGACATCGAAAGTCCTGGTACATCTTTTCCACACCCGGATATACCACTAAAGGGGATATATAAAACTTCAAAAACACCACCTTTCTTAATGTTAAAGGCACCATCGTCTATTCTCTAAAAAGGATAGCATGATCCCCACCTTTAGAGTATTCATCAGGAGAATTTCCAATGTATATCAGAGTAAGTAAGGTCATAGAGTCAGTACCCCCATGCCAAGCATCCTTGACATGCTACAAATGGGGAAATAACCATAGAATGAAGATATGAAGCACCATACTTGTCCAAAAAGTAAAACTGCAATGAGGCTAACTACTCTGACGCCTTGACCAACAATTGAGAATAAGATCTCCTGTTGAGAGAATATCCCACCAAGTTCCCATTCCCATAAGTGTAGAAAATCTCAAATTCATAGTCCCGAAGGAACTATAGATATTGCCTCTTTATCAAGTTAAGATCCATTTGCGAGAATATATAATTTATTCTCGTATGGTTAGAGTAATTGATACACCACCTGCCCATTTGGTAGTGTCGCCAAATATTCAATGTGAATACTACCGCTACTAACTCAAGATCATGGGTCACATAGTTCTACTCATGTGGTCTCAAATAGCATAAACCATAGGCAATAATTGTCTGCCTCTGCATTAGAATACAACCAAGTCAATTCCATGATGTTTCAAAGAACACTACATACTCGAAACCCTCTTATGAAAATCTCAAGATGGTAGTGCTCGTCAACCTCTGACTCATCTTCTGAAAGCATCGATAGATCCTTTACATCCAGAAAAAGTATTCCCTTTATGAGTCAAAGCTATGAAGGGTGTTTCCACTTTGAAGAAGTTAAGTATAAACCTTTGATAGTACCCTTCCATCCCAAGGAAACTCTCCACCTCCGTAACACTCTTAGGTGGCTCTCAAGTAAGCACTAGATCAACCTTTACTGGATCCACTACTACTCCAACCTTTGAGATAATGTGTCAAAAAATTAGACCTATCAAATAAAAAAACTAACACTTTGATAGCTTTCTGTAAGGCTAGTTATCTCAGAGTGTGTCAAATACTATCCTCAAGTGTCTTGTGTGCTGCTCCTCGGATTATGAATACACTAAGATGTCACCGATGAAGAATACCACAAAATAATCCAAGAAAGGATGAAATATCTAGATCATGAGTCCCATGAAAACTAATGGGGAATTCTTTATGCCTAAAAACATCACTAATTACTCATAGAGATCATAAAAAAATAATAATTATGTCTTCGATATATCATTATCCTGTACTTGAAAATGGAAATATCCTGATCTGAGGTCAATATTTGAGAACCACCATGCCCTAATCAAATGATCAAAGAGGTTGCTAATCCTCGATAGTGAATACTTATCCTTCACGGTCACCTGATTCAAGAGCCGATAATCCACACATAACCTCAACCTGAATGGCCTGAATGCCTTTTTTTATTGATTTTTTGATAACCCACCTTTCAAGTTATGAGGGGGAACCCTTACAAGGCCCATAGGATTAAAGATTACATGACCCATAGGTCTTAGAAAATACATAGTCTATACTTGGAACTACTCCTACCCAGCTTATTCATCATGATATCAGGTCTCCACCTTCACATGGATTACTCAGATAGGATTCCCGTGAAAGCACATGCTTGTCAAAATGGAAATGCCATACTTTCTATTTCTGACAAATCCACTTAGCCTCTGCTCTGGTGAGTGAACCTGCTCTAAATCCCCATATAGAGTCTGCTCCTTGTAGAGTCTGTTTGATCATTTAAGCACAATTTTAGGTGGCCCGAAGGCCTTGAGGTGGCCATAAGGCCTTGAGGATGCCCAAATGCCTTGATGTGGCTTGAAGGCCTTAAGGTGGCCTGAAAGCCTTACTGGAATGAAGGCATTGGGTGTCCCGAAGGCCTTAAGGATCCGAGGCCCAAACTGATGACCCAAAAGCCCAAACAGATGAATAGTTCTGGTTGCTATAATACAGAACAAAGTCTGCTATTGTGTTTTCTACAGTGCCTGCTACACTGCCTACTACAATACTACTATAGTATCAAAAATATGTCTCTGCCTGGTTTTGAACTCTCGTCTCTTAGATTCACTTGTCGAGTCCTCACCAACTGGGATGAGGCTCTTGTGCATCCACACATAACCTCAAGATTCCATCTGCCTTCATAGAAAACAACACTGGGGATTCCTAGGGGGAAATTATGCATCTCAGAAAGCCCTTATCTTACAAGTCCTCCAACTACACCCTCATCTCTTGAAACTATGAGGGAGATATTTGATATGTTGTTATAGATATCAGTTCCATCCCCGAATGCAATTCGATGCAGAATTATAGCTCTCAGTGGGGAGTTAAACTTGATACATCCTCAAGGAATACATCCTCATACTCTACCACCACTGTAAGAAACTAATATCCCAAATCATCCACTACTTCAAGAGTCATACAATTCAACTAGTGAGTAATCTTCTGCACTCTTCTATTCCTGAGCTCATCCTTCTATACCAAGGTTTCCTTTTTACCCACAAAGGAAAACCTCATTCCGTTACTATAGACAAACCGCATCCTCCACATAAAGAAGTCAATATGGGCATGAACTGTAGATACTCTTGTGACTTAAAATGTATCTATGGGATATATAAGGCCCCTCCATCACTTACTAATCATAATTTATTCCTCATACTAATAATTAATACAACTAAATCAACATGCCTTAAAAAATACAACTAAATCAACATGCCTTAAAAAATCAATAACTGTTTGTATTGGAAGAACTAGTCATACAGAATATCAATACATTCCCCTATCAAACTGACCATAAACCATCCAAAAAAATATAATGAATAGAATAATTAGAGTAGCCCCAAAATAATATTCAACAAAGGATATTAACATAGATGAAAATACTTTAAAAATTTTACTAGAATATTTCTTTTAGAAAATACACTATTTACTTTAAAAATAATGATTAAAATCTAAAAACTGTGCACATAATAAATAAATCATTTTATTTGAAAATAACAATGTAATATTGTAAATGATTCTTAAAATAAATATGGTTTAATGATGTTAGGAAATTATGTTCATGCTTTATAAGTTAAAAAATTAGTCCTTTTGTATTTTGGTCAAAAAATTCATAAAGTACCTTGTTTGGAAAAAATGAATATTACTTTTAAAAAAATTTATAAAATATAAAACATGGGTGAAAATTAATTTAATAAATAATACTTTATTATTAATTTTTTTAGAAAACATGGACTAGGAAGAGAAATATTCTCTAGTATATAGATAAACATAAACAATCCTGAATAATGATGAGATTGTGAACTAAAACCTTTCCACTTTTGTAACTTTGGAATCGTAGCACAAATGAAAGAAATAACATTAAATTAAAATTTAAATACCATGAATACAAATAGATTCATGATATAATATTTCAAAAGGGTAGTATATACACCACAAAAAAGAAATATGCGGTGAATATGAAATATATCTCACAGAAGTAAAAGTGAGACGAGAAACCCTTACCACATTGTAATCAGTTGAATCACTAGTGAAAAAATGATTTTTCACATTTTTTACATCATTTATTATCTATAGTTACTAAATGAGATGTTTTAAATATTGTCTTTAATGTTGGTTAAAAAAATAAAAATTGTAAATCTATAATAGAACTGTTTTTTACATCGGTTATTAAATAACTGACGTAAAAAATCATATACCATGTTAGTTTGTACATGAACGATGTGAAAAAGGATTTGGGATGAAGGGTTTTTACATTAGTTATTAAATAACTGATGTAAAAAATAATTTACCTTGTAGGTTTTTATATGACCAACATGAAAAATAATTCAGGATGAAGGATTTTTACATCGGTTATTTAATAACCGATGTAAAACATCATATACCATGCTAGTTTTTATATGACCAACATGAAAAGATGATCCTGAGGAATTTTTTACATCATTTAATAATTAACTAATGTAAAAAAACATTATTCCATGTAAGTTATTTTGAAACCTATGTGGAAAGGCTTCACGATGGGTTCATTACATCGGTTATATTACAACAGACATAAAAAACCCTATACCACGACAGTTCTATAAAAACTGACTTAAAAAATCAACAAAACATATTTTTAACGTTGGTTATAAAACAACCAATTTAAAAAATTTATTTTTTATTAAATATTTCATTATACCCTTCATCTCCACTGCCGGCCAAACTAGAAAAATAAAGAAACAAGAAGAAACAAGAAAAAATAGAAACACGTGGAAAAATTACACATTAAAAATTACAACATTGACAATTACAACAATAAAAAATTACAATATTAACTATAAAAAACCTAAATCCAACAAAAAAACTGCTAACTAATCATTTACAATTACAACATTTATAATTACAATATTCACTAAAAACAAACTAAAATCCAACCAAAAATATAAAATGATTTGGCCATTCCACTTGTAAGTGTTTAAGATCTTGTTCTATATAATGGATGAGATTCATAAAAAATCATCAAATTAAAAGTAAATTAGTTAATATGTATAATGAATATAAAAAATGAAATATTAAGGAATAGTTTATAAGTAAATCTAACCTGGTTGAACTTCGTAACTATTCCACCTATAATTATTTCACACATAAATCTTAATACATAATATCCACATTCTTTGATTCCTTATTGTTTATGAAAATTCTATTTAAATTAATTTTTCAATTAAAAATTACATTTTTATGTAATATATCAAAAATGTACTAATTATAAATAGAAATCCACCTTTACTTTTACATATTTGATCTTGGTGTTCTTTTTATTTGTAGTTTTTTAAAAATAAATCCCATACCCTATTAGAAAATAATACGAATGAAATAAATTTAAAATTAATTATAATATAAACAACTATTAAGAAATTAAAACTTACTTTTCCAACATGTTCTTAAAATTTCATTGCACATTTCCATGGATAGAACATATCCAGTAAGGTGTATTTTCCCTTGGACAAAAAACACCTAACATCCTATGGTCACTGATATAAAATAAAATTTAATGTTAGTGGTTTTTATGTTAAAAGATAAATAACACTTTTGTGAGATATATGTTTCATACCTCTCAATATAAGGAAACATCTAGCATGGTGTAATTATATTCTGTTCAAATATTTTTGCAATATAAATTGTTCTTTCTTCTCCAGTCAATGTTTATGCTTTAGGTGAAATTAACTATGGGTCTATCAATTCATATACATCTATATTTTCATTATCCTCACACATTTTATAAAGAACCTAATAAAAAATATGCATAAGTATAAATTTTCAATAAATTTAACAAAGGGAAATATTTATGTTAAGAATTAAATGGAAAAAACTTACACCCTATTGATTCCCAACCTATCTCCAATTACAAGCTCTATGATATCATTTTTCAAAATCCCCACATTTATTGCACACCCAAATACAAGAGATTCCATTGGAAACGTATAAACACCCACCAATAAACTTGAATATCTTGATAATATATTAAGACTACTAGAATCTATATCTGAAGTCATATCCCTTTGTCATTGTTGTTGGATATACAATATTTTTTACCTTTAAAGTATTACTGTAAATATATATATAAATATATTAAATTTCAGATGTCCAAAAAAATTAATAAAAAATGAAATAAAAGATAAAATATACACATACCTCTACAGTAATATGTCACAGAAGTCTAGATGGACAAAATAAAAAGTGGCCGATAATTTTTTTGACTTTTCTCACCTCATCTGTAGGTAACGATACTCCAATAGATATATCTATAATATCCTATAAAGTCACCCTATGCTACTCTATCTCTAACTTTTGATGATGAATGATGTCTCATATATAATATATCATCCCATATTCAACTATATGATAGTGAGGATCATCAATATATAACTCACAGTAACTAGGAAACTATGGAGGTGAGTGTGTAGGAGTAGGATAAAAAATGAGGCCTGTAGGCGGAGGTGGAAGAGTGGGTGTAGGATTATGATAAAAAATGGGGTTTGCAGGTGGAGTTGGAGGATAAAAAATGGGGTCTGTAGGTAGAGGTGGGGGAGTGAGAGCTTCTATAAGAGGGGGAGAAGTGGGAGCTGTAGTCTGAAATTGTCTTTGCATGTCTAAAAACATAGACTATACCGATACTCTGATCTTTTCCTCCATCACCACGTTAATATTTTAAACTTCAGCCTCCAAATATTCTATTTTTTTTGATAAAAACCCACCATTGTAGAAGCTTGAGAATTTGGTAACACTTTTCTCACTGATACACCCCCCGAGTATCCTCATACACGAATCGGGTTTTCAGGATTTCCCAATACTGCAGATAATTCTGTATGAATTATTTGAAAAATTATTTAATGATTCAAAATATATAAAGAATTGAATTAACTTAAATAAATAAAGAAAATATACATCTTACAATCCTCTCAGCTATGAACCTTGATTCTTCCATAAGATATTACCCCGTTTTTCTCATCTAATCCCTCTTCCACTTTTCATGTCTATCCGGGGGGATAGAGGGACAACCTTTTCAAAGCTTGAAGACTCAGCTCTCTATTTTTTTTAAAATTTCAGCCATAATTTGTTCTTCTAATACATTATACCCCCCTCAAGATAAAGTATAATGGTATATGTTTCTAGACTGGATCTCCTAATGAGATCTCCTCGATTTATGTAAATTATGATTAAGAAATCATTAAGAAATCATTAATAAGAAAATTAATATAAGAATTTTTTTAAAAGTTTCCATTCCACTTACCAAAAATGATTCTTTCCTTCTACTTTCAACCAATTTTTTCCATGTGTATTCATATATAAAAGGATATATATGACATGTATTTTCATATTTCCTATTCCCAAAAATGAAATCAGATGTGAGGGTTGATTTGAAATCCCCCCATATCCTAGAATCCATTGATAAATATTTCCTCCTAACTCCTCTAGTGTCAGGTATATCAAATTTCATCTGATAAGAAGGGGGAAAATATATTATACTATAAAAATTTCAATATTAGTAAAACAATAACAAACGTTCTGACCAAAATAGTATCTCACAACTGAGATATTGTTGCTTTGTCAAAACTTCTCCAATAATTAAGTAAAATACTCACTTTACTTTTTCCCTAAATAGATACTAAAATCTTATTTTTTTTTTCATTCAGACCTATTGGAATATCATTCTCATCAAAGTATACTACTATAATTTGGTCTTGGCTACGAGCAACTGATAATTTTGGTAAATGTGTTCGACCACGTTTACCAACCCTTGAACTATTCTTTGTCATTGTGGGTGTATATAAAGGTTGGATCATGAAGAGGATCATGTGAACATTCCTCCCTAGAGGTATTATCAGGATTATCATCTCCAGAAGTCTGTGTTTTTTCAGTTAATTAATTTTTCATTATCCTTAAAATTAAATAAACAAAAAATTAGAATAAAAATATACAAATTCAACTATTATAATACTAATGTAAATAAAAAATAAAAAATTATGAAACAAAAAAATTAAACTTAAACTTAACACATTATTATTCATATATGTTATAGTTAGCTAAAATTCTAAAAACAGTAATGATATATGAAATTTCATGTAAGTGAATGAAAAAAAAATCCAAAATTGGTGTAGGAATATTAAAAATGGTCCAACCTAATAAATCATTTTTTACAAAAAAAGAATATTTTTTCAATATACTCTTATAAAATATTATTTTATTTAACATATTAGATTTAAAATAATTGTATTTCATCAAAATCAATAAATATGTAAGTCACATAATGGTAAAAATGATAAACTAAACAAAAATAAACTAATATAAAAAACATTTTTACTTATTAGTTTTAATACATGTTTTAATAAATAAATAAAATTAAAATATCTAACATTTTATAAAATTAATAAAAGTAAACAATAAATAAACATATGTTAACTGTAATATTTGGAATGTACTAATGGATTTTTTTCCTAAATCACTCTATCATGATCGTTCCTTATGGCGCAAACCACGTCTATGATGTGATCATCATCATTATCTGTTAATCTTTCCATGGAAGTAGGGATATCACATAAATCAGCCTCTTCATCAAGTTGATTGTCATCGAAATATTGTTTTTTTCCTTGTAAAAAATAGACTACAGTATATTGGATTAATCAAGAAGATATAAATTTTGTTTTTCATGTGTTTCCATTATAAAATAATTATTTTTGTCTTCTAATATATTTAGATTAACAAGTATCATTCCAAAATTTTCACCTCTGACACTATTGTTACCAATAAACCATTTTAAGTTAAAAAATGGAACTTTAAATTTAATATAATCAACATCCGATATTTATTCAATGACTCTATAATATTCACTTGGTGTATAAATTGTGTTTTCGTCTTTAGAACTCAAAAAATTCATTGCTTCTATGAACACCAATACACCACTATTCTGTACTACACTTCAGTTTCCCTGATTTTTCGTATGAAATGTAAATCCATTAATTTCATAATCTGAATTTGTTATCACATTAAAACTTGGACCACCAAAGAACTATCTTAATGTCTCTGATGCATCTGATCTACCAAGAACAATATTTTTAAATGATTTAAAAAAAGGTTTGTTATGATCATTCAAAATCCACATTTCTCTATTCTTAGGATGAAATTGTTTCAAATAATTAATATGAAATGTTATATACAGTTGAGCATCATCTATGTTATTAAATATATATAAATGTACCTTATTTATCTATTCACCTGACAAATATTTGACTTTCAATCCATGAATCCCCTTTCCCCCATAATTAACTCATTCATGGCAAGATGGATGCAAACCAATGTGCTCCACCACACACAAGTACTTTGTACAAAACTCCACAACCTCCTCAGAAATATGCTTTTCAACATTAGAGGCTTCAGTTCAATATGGATTCTTAGCATACCCCTTCAATACCTTCATATACCTTTCAAAAGGATACATCCAACATAGATATACAGGTCCAAAAATCTTTATTTCTCAAATGAAATGAACCATTTAATTCACTATTATATAAAAAAAGGTGGATGAAAATTCATTTTCAATTGAAAAAGTATATAAATTTCTTCATTTTCCAAAATGTTCAAAGAATCCAGATCAATAAACTTATAACAAATTGAATTGAAAAAATAAAACACCATTATAATAGTATTTCTAAAATGGATAGGCAATATTCCATGTAATGGAACTAGTAGAAGTTGTTATATTATAACATGAAAATCATGAGATTTCATACCTATCAACTTGAAATCCTTCAATGAGGCAATTTTTGTTACATTTGAAGAATATCCTTGTGGCACTTTAATATCATGAAGAAACTGAAAAAAGATAATTTTCTCCCTATTGGATAATGTATGACAAGCTAGGGGAATAAATGTTTTCCTTCAATCAAGAGTGGGAGCTAACTCCAAACGTATTCCCATTTTTAGTAAGTCTAATGTTGCATTCAACCCATATTTAGTCTTTCTTTAATATCTAAAAATGTTCCAATTAAGTTATCATAGACATTCTTCTCCATATTTATGAAATCAATGTTATTTTTCACTTCATGATATCTCCAATATGGTATATCAAAAAATATTGACAATTTATTCCAAATATGTCTATCATTACCAAATTTATGTGTCTTTCCAAATTTCACATTAAGGTTTTTCACCCTCTCAAAATACTCATCAGTGGATAAAGGTTTTGGAGAAATATAAAATTTGTGTGAGCCATTGAATGCATTTTTTAACATTCAATAATAGTGATCCATAAGAAAAAATTATTGATGACCCATGTATACTTTTTCCTCCCATGATGCAATTGACAATATGATATTTGTTGTTCGCAAATTGGACATGCTTTATTCCCCTTGACACTATATCCAGAAAAAATTCCATATGATGGGAAGTCATTTATAATGAACATTTTAATTTCATGTAGTTGAAAATATTCCATTTTTAAGAATCTCACACCCTAATACCATCCTCCCATAAGAGTTTTAAATCATCAATTAATGGTGAAAATAAAATATCAATATCATTTCCAGGTTACTTTGGTCCAGAGATCATTAAACTCAACATGACATATTTTCACTTCATAAAAAATTCAGGATATAGGTTGTAGATTACCAATAAAATAGGCCATGATCTATGTGTTCTACTAAGGCATTGATATGGATTTATTCCATCTATACACAACCCAAGTCTGAGATTTCTAACTTCATTTCCAAATATATGAAACCAGTGATCAATTTTCTTCAATTGGGGACAATCATTTGGATGATGTATTTTTACATCACATATTTTCCCATCAGTATTCCATATTAACCTTTTCTCCTCATCTGAATTAGAAAAAAAATGTTTCAAATGTGGAATTATAGGAAGATACCAAAATACATTTGTAGGGGTCTCTGTAACCTCGAAATCAGCCGATGATTTTTATTTCAACTTATACCATGATGTACCACATTTAGGACACTCTGATAGAAATTCATATTCCTTCCTATATATCACATAGTCATTTAGGCGTAAATGTATTTTCCTGTACCCCAATCCCATTGGGCATAATATTTTCTTGTCCTTATAATATGAATATGTAAGATCATTGCCTTTAGTAATAATGTATCTCAATAATGGTAGTAGCTCTATAAAACTCTTTTCACTCCATCCATATTTTGCCTTTAGGTTAATCAATCTTTACACCGGAGATAAAACTGTAAAATCCATACAACCAGTATATAATGGGTTTTAAGAATCACCATATAGACGCTCAATTGTTGGTTCTTTCTCAATTTTCACTGCTTCAATATCACGAATCATTTCTTCAATTTCCTCAGAGTTACCATCTTGCAAAGCATCAATACCAGTAGATATGAAATTATACCTAGTTTCACCATTCCAAATCCAAGGGATGTAACTCAGATTAAAACCATGAAAAATTAAATGATCTTTGATATCCATACTTTTCAACTTCTTCATATTTAAACATTTTAGGCTTGTATAGGAAAACATGTCATTTTTAGAACATTTTGTTTAACAAATTCCAAAAAATCATTAAAACCTTCCTCACATTAATCACTCATTCGATGTGTTGTAATCCATATTCGACTCATTATTACCTATAATAAATATCAAAATTATATATCTTGTTATGATAAGACAATTTTATATTTATATGAAATATGTCATAACTTGAAATTAACACAATTTTGAAATATAAAACAAATATATGCGTATTTGAACCATATAATTACTAATTCTACACAATAATGGAAGATAAGATTAAATATAAATGATAAATCATAAAAATTTATGCAAAAAAATATTTTAAAAAATATAATATAGTTATTTAATCTAAATTTATGTTTATATGAAATATAAATTAATTTAAAAGTAACACAATTTTGAAATATAAATAAAATATATATGTATTTAAAAAATATATGTACAAGTTCTACATAATAATCAAAGATTAGTTTAAATATAAATGATAAATCATAAAAATATATGCATGGAAATAATTTAAAAAATAAAATATAGTTAGATAAGTAAATTTTATATTTATATGAAATATGTCATAATTAAAAAGTAACACAATTTTGAAATATAAAACAAATATATGAATATTTGAAAATTATAATGATATTGTTTTTGAACAATAATATAGAAAACCACTATGTAAGAATAAATCATCATCCACTAGTATGATGTATTATTAACCCATCAATTTTTTTTTGTATCAATGTAACTCATGGATAAATCAATACATAAGAATAAATAACTTGAAGTCATATAATAATTAACTCAAATTTTATGTCACACTACAGTTTAACATATTTCTATAAGATGTGTTTTATGAATAATGTCCAAGGGTTACATCATTTTATAGTAATATTGTTATTGATAAAAACAAATATTCTTTACAGAATTATCCCAACAATTGAAATAAACTATTATCTAGAACTTTAGGGATAACAAATATTATTACTCCTATGGCCATTCTAGAAAATGATATAGATCTATTGGGTTACTCAATACCCATAATGGATTTCATTTAATTATTTTATGAATGATATAATATATGATAATAATATTCTAGCACTAGATTATTGTATGATGATGTTTGGAGGTTCATGGAGTTCATTTTTTATTACTACAACATAGATTCATCCCATGGACCCTTTATCTCAACCATAGTTTGACCAACATCATTATCTAAATAGGCCATGAATAAGTGAATAATTAATGAAGAAACGATCTAGAGGTTCTATTTTTTTGGAAAGGTGACATTGATATATGACTTCTACCTAAGAAGTGCAGTCCTTGTACTGAGATTTGTATCCTGTAGATGAGAAAAAAATAATGGAATGTCATTTTGGTGGAATTTTAGGTAGTTTAAAAACCTATTTACTAGCCATATGAAAAAAGATTCTTGGGGTTTCATGTTGTGTAAAAAGTTTACATGATTTGCAACCTCACACAGGCTCACCTTACAGGAAACAAAGAATCTATTTGTTCCAAAAATGAGGAATGTATATAATAAAAACGTTAAATTTAATTAAATTCATGAAACATGGGCTTATAGTGAATAAATAGTATGTAATTGGAATTCAAATCATTTACCACATAAATTACCACATGGATTTGAAACCTACTTCTTTACTAGCTACGAATGCAATGCGATAACATGTGTAAATTAAACAAGATATTGCGATATTTTAGTAACCATAATCGCCAAACGTAGATTTAGGGAATCTAAGAAATAGAATGATAGAAATCGATTCATGTGAGGATTAATTGAGAGTTTAGAGTTGATAAGATAGATTCACCGATGAAAAATATGATGAACGAAGATAGAAAAATGAGGTTGGATGCCGCGAGATCGAAGAATCGATTCTAGTGTTTTCATGCGAGAGAGAACCAAGTCACTGTCACCCAAACAAAAAACACCATAATGAATCAAAACAGGGCTTCATAAAATTTTTAAATGATTTATAAAACTATTTATTTAGTAACTGATGTGAGAAATAGTTTTTATGACATTTATCATGTTGGTTATATAATAACTAATGTGATAAAATAAATTATAACATCGTTTATATAATAACTGATGTGATAAAATAATTTATAACATCAGTTATATAATAATCGACATTATAAATATTTTTTATGGCATTTATTAGGTTGGTTATTTAATAAACTACTTGATAAAATTATTTATAACGTCGGTTATATAATTATAGACATTATAAATCAATGATGTTTTCTTTATCACATCGGTTATTCTATAACCGACTTAAAAAATCGGCTTTATCACATCAGCTATAGAATAACCAACATGATAAAGTGAGATACTTGATTTATCATGCCGGTTATAGAATAAACAATGCGATAAATCCATATAATTCATTTTTAATGTTGGTTATATTATAACCGATGTGATAAATCAATTTATACATCTTTTCATGTCGGTTATAAATAACCGACGTTAAAGTGATCATGTAATAAATACTTTTTTACTTGTGAATCGCATTCCCCATGAATGAATAGAATTTAAAAAAAAAATTTAATATCATGATAAAAAATTAATTCATGATATAAAATTTCAAAGGGGAATGATATAGACCTCATAAAAGAGTATTGGTTCATAACATCAAAATATACCTCAACGAGAGAAAATTAAGATAATGTCCCTTACCTCTGGTTCCATTTCCTTTGTATGTGTTTGAACCTAATTTATAATAAACATATATTTATAATACAAATATTCCAGAACCATAACCATATATATCTTTAATATATTATTTAATTATGATAATTTATCACCCATTTATTATAAATGCATTGTTAAAATTACTGTTTTGTGTGGTAACTTATTCATTTTTCTTGTATGTTTTACTTCGATAGTTCCAGTTATATAATTTTATCATAGTTACATCAAATAAAGAATATTATTTATGGTGTAAAAATAATATAATTAATTTTATAGATATTTATATTCATTAATAAAGATAGAGATAGAAAAATAAATTATATCATTCATGGAGATGGTAGGACATACATACACATGAACAATATTTTCATTTTTCGATGGATGAAACGAAATAATGGTAATGAATAATTAACTTTTAAAGAATCAATATTATGTAATATATATCATATATATATATAATATATATCCATTAGTTCCATATTTATACCTATCTAAGTAAAGTGGTTATGAAAAAATAATTACACCGCTACGTGGAGACAACCAACCGTATATACGCACACATGGTGATTTAATTTTTCATAGGATGGATAAAAGATGGAATATTGTTGTGTAATAATCATAAAAAATCTCATTATATATATGATTCTTTAGTTATTAAATTAATATGGAAACAATATATGAAGAGGATGTAAAATAAGAAATAAACTTGAAAGAGTTGGTAAAGAAAATTACATCTTCTTCGGTAGACTTCCTTTAGATCTATACTTAAGGGTTCTAGGGTTGGTCTTATTGAAGGTAAAAAAACCTATATAACCTATATAATGATGTTTAGAAGATAAAAAAGTATAGTTTCTTTAATATAAATGGTTCAAATCATTTCAAAGAAGTGAAAGAAGGGGTTTTCTTTTATAATTGAGGTGAGGGACATTTTTTGAATTTTTCAAAAGATTAAAATATATTAAGACTATTATAGATCAAAATGCATCAAAATGGACTATAAATGAACATGTGATGAATTTTAGGAACTATATATGTTTCCCATTATCATTATTTATTATTGTTTTAATTTTTAAATAATTTAATAAAATATTATATTCATAAAATATAATTATTGTAAATTTTTACACTATTCATTATATTGACTTTAAGAATATAATGATAATAAGATATGTGGAGACCCAAAGCATGACATACATGGACATTAAATTACTTTTGTGGAATACTTAATACATAACGAAAACAGATACAAAAGGACTGTAATAGTTTAGTGTCTTTGGAAACTCTGAAAATAATCTTCTAATCATGGTGAAAGATATTCAATATCTCCCATAAAGATCTTCCCCTTTTTTTCTTACCTAAAACATTTATTTAAATCCTGGGGAGAAGAAAACATATAAAGTGTGAGCTCAAATGCTGAGTAAGGGTAAGCATAGAGAACATAAAACAATCCATAAACATTTTAATGCAAAAACATGAACATAAAATCTAAATATCAAAATCATGAGCAACGACATAAATCCTGGAAGTACACAAGTCATAGATCATAAAGGAACATTAGTCATGATAAACTATCATGGTAATAAAACATGTAATTGTGGAATCCATTAATCACATGTTATTATTTACATAGTAGCCAAGGCATTACTGCCAAGACCATCTTAGTGGACAAAGTCCCATTCTGAATCGAGTTCACTCCTCATTCCAGTTCTGTAACACTGAACCAGATTAACTTACCATTCCAGCCATGTCTATATCATGAGATATAAATATTTACCCAATGCATTGGAGGGAGATATAGGTCCCACCCATCTCATAATGAAATCATTCTTACTTATGAAACAAAATAAACTTAAAACATTAATCATAACCCAAAAAATAAAATGGGTTTCATAAACATCGTCCCATAATCACATAATCCATATAAAACAAATGGATATTCCATCATAAGAAAAGTGAAACAATGTAAATCATAGATACATTATACTTGAAACATACACATATGAAATAATATCATCTTATATGGAAAATGGTTTTGATAAAACACTTGAAATGAATTCTTGAGGAAAATATCCTTTCTTCTTCAAAATCATTTTCTTTTCACAAAATTCCATGCAATATTAAAAGAAAAGTATTTTGTTGAAAATATTCATAAAATATTGTAGAGTAAGCTTCATGAAAATGAGGTGTTATGAAACCTTAAAAATCCGTTCATGCCGTATAAGTTAAAAATAACATTCTTCTCGTACTTTTGTCAGAAAAGTCAAAAAGTACCTCGTATGGTAAACAAAAGAAAGATTCCTTCCATACGATGAGGTAAAAGTAAAAAAAAGGGTAATAATGACTTTAAAAATACATGAAAAAAAAGTAAAAATTTTATGAAAACATTTTTAGAACATATGGACATGGATAATAAACATAACCCCAGTAAATACTTACAAATAAACAATCTCAGATAAGAATGAGATTGGAATAATTATCCCTTACCTTATGTCTGATATGCTACATATGTATCCGAACCTCCTGTATAATGATTTAAATAATGTCATTGACTTATTACAGAATAATATTAATTGTTATTATATCATATATGGTTAACTTATGACTTTATATTACCCGTTCTTTTGTAAATTCAATGTAAAAGCAGCGATTTGGGTAAAATCGTTTCATTTATTGTATGTGTTTTGACTTGTTGTTATTGATATTATTATTTATATCCTGATTTAAATAATTCCAGAATGTAAAACATGATTTATATATAATATATATTCATCATATAAATATATATATGATAGATTGATAAATGGATTGAAATACACTGTTCATGGAGACGGTGGGCCGTACGTACGCATGAACGCTGTTTTCGTTTCCCTATTGAATTGAATGGAACTAAGTAGATGAAATATATATATATATATATATATATATATATATATATAAATCCAGTATCATTATTATGTCATATATTTCATTATTATTCATTATATATTCTTTATAATCATTCATGAATGGTTAATATGGAGAATGAATCTCATCGCGTCGTGGAGACGGTAGTCCGTACGTATGCACAAGCGATGATATCATTCCCATGATCGTGGAATTGTATTGAAGCGTATGTATAATATTTCAGAATCAATATCAAATTACAATAATCATATATATTTATTCATTTACACCATTATACCCATCCAAGTAAGGTGGTGGTCGAAAACAAATTACACCACGGCGTGGAGATGGTATTTCGTACGTACGCATGCGCGGTGATTTCGTTTTCTGTAGGATGGGTAGAAGGTTAAATAGGGTTGTTTAAAATTTATAATAAAATATAAGTATATAATTAATACTGATGTTATTAATTTATATTGAGACAACTAATGAAGAATAAGTAGAAGAAGAAACAAGCTTGAGAGAATCGGAAGAAGAGATTACCTCTTCTTCGATGCACCTCCTTTAGGCTTCCTCTTATAGAAGTAGAGTTAGTCTTTTGATAAGACCCGAACCTCCGGAATTTTTCTAGGGAAGTGGAGAAGAGAAATGGGCAGGTTTTGGCTGAGATTCTAGGCTCAAAAGGGTGTGAAGAGAAGAGATAAATGGTTCCCTTTTTATAAGGGAGGAGATGGGCACCTTTAGAAAAACTTAAAATATTATTTTATAATAAAGTCATTTTTAGGTTTATAATAGCTCCAAATTGATTTATTTAGAAGATAAAGTGGGTATGGGTCGAAATACTCTCAACCAATAGATTTTAGACAAGTTTAGGTTACAATTTAAACCTTATCATTTAGATTTAACTCTAAGTTAAATAATTCAACTTTTACCGTGTTTTCTTGTTTTCTTACACTATATGGTTAATATACTTACTATAAAAATCCAAACGAACCCCAAGTAGTTAATTATTAATATATATATCCTTTTATAAGTCATTTGGATGAAAATTATATTTTTAGGAATAAAAAAACAATTAATAATATAATATTTGTTTTTAAACCCATTTTATGTCAATTTTGACACTGTTTGGAAATTGATTTTTGTGAAACTCATAAAATCATGATTAGTTAGAAAAAAGTTAATTAAATCAATAATAACATGTCATATTAACCTATAAAATTATTGTAATTCATAAAAAGTCTCAAATTACATTTATTTGGGTATTTATAATATCAATTATTTTAATATTTCATTATTTAGGTAATTACTGCATCACTATTGTGTCATAATTAACTTAAATTATTGATTGTCTAAATTTTTTAAATAAAATACCATTAGGTAGGAAATATTTTTAGATTTCTAATGAATATTTATAGTCGAATTTATCTTATGTATAACCCTATATTAAAAATGAATTAGTTATTAAACTTTGATTTTAACTATTTTAACCCTTCTTTAAATAAATTAATAATAAATGTCCTAATCTAATACAAGTGGACTTAAATGATCATATTTTATTCCTAAAGTTGTTTTTGGTCTAATTACACTTATCCAATAGAATTCGGACATGTGTTAGGGTAATAATAATATCATTTTTACCCTTAATTACCCTATTTACTTTTAACCGTGGTAAATAAAAGTTAAAAGTTACTATTTACAAAAAAGTATTTTCATCTCATTGAACCAAATTTTAGTCCTTGATATTAACAATGTCTCTCGGATTTTCAAAATTCCACTCACAGAAGTGGTAAAATTAAGTTTTATGTGAATTTCCAAATTCTCCGAGAAGGTGGGTAAAAGACGGTGAAAAGTTCAATAAAATTTTTATATATCTAAAATTATTATAAAATGACTCTAATGAATTAAATTGATCTTATATAGGTATTATGTATCAATTTTGACCTAAAATAAATTTAAATAAAATAAATAATTATTTAAAAAAAAGTCGGTTTCTAAATAGTAACCCAGTGTTTTCATTATTCATCAAAAATTGAAAGTTTTCAGAAAAATACCAAAAATTCACCCTAGGGTAATTTCGATATTCCGAATCCAAAAATGAATTCCATTTAGAAATATGAAATTTATAAAATTTTTAAAAGTGGGTATTACTCTTTATAATGGCTAGTTTATATAACATATCGTTGTTTAGTGAAACTTGGTATTGCGTACAACACACGCTATCGTGGAAGGTGACGATTGTATGTAATGCAAGCCAAGTCAGGGATTGCGTGTAGTGAAAGCTCCTTTTGGTGTAGCGTACAACACAAGACATCAATAAAATTTAAAAAATTATTTTCCATAAAATCTCGGGGTGTTATAAGATATCTCTGAACAATTTTTTTTAATAAATTAATAATATGTAATATTATTCTAAAAAATTCACATAAAACCTTAATTAATGAAAATAATATTACTTTTAAAATTTTTGATATCATATATTATATTTTTTCATTAATTGAATAATTACTGAATCAATGTTGTGTATGCATTTAATTAAATTATTTATTCAATAAAAATTTAAAATAAATTAACATTATGTAGATAAAAAATTTATATTTTAAAATACTATTTATAGTCTAACATATCCTTTGGGTAATACCACATTAAATATATTACACTTTTTTAAAAACACCAGTATGACATACTTGACTTTTCATTAAATAAAATATTATAATGTTCATAATCTTATAAAAGTTTAAAAAAAGGTAATAAATTAGAAATTGGTATGATTATGGTATATATAAACTCATAAAATAAGATTTAAGTATTGTTTGGGTCATTTAAGGGTTCATAAGATTTTATTTTTAACCTATATTACTCGATTTACCCTTTATGGTGCCAATAGAAATTACCATGGTTATTATTAAGAATAACAAAAAATAAATTGGACCAATTTAAAAAATATGGATCTTATGATTCCAAATATGGACTCTATTTATCAAGATTAAATTTCAATAATCAGATGAACTTAATTTAATATTAAAACATAAAATGCAATGAAAAACATTTTTTCTTCTTCTGAAAAATAGTTTTTTAAGAGTAAAAATATTTCTATACCAAATTAAACCATAAAATAAATTTAAATGAATTAAATTTTATTTAATAAAATACTATAATTAATTTTACTTTGGAATCATTTTTTTAAAAAAATATTACTTTGAAAATTCATGAAATAAAAATACAGTTTTCAATAAAAATTGTATTTTTCACTATTCACTAAAAAATAAATCTTTTCAGAAAAATAAAAAAAACTCATCATAAGATAATTATGATATAAAAATTTTAAAAATCATATTCATTTTCTGAAATATATTTTCTAAAATCTGAAAAAAATAATTATATTTAGTTTCTCATATAAAGGAATAAAAATCTATTTTTAAAGAAAACACATATTTGAAGAATAAAATTACTTTACTAAAAATTATGTTTTTATTTACGAAGAATAAATAAATTTTAATTTAATATGAAATTATGATATATTTTATAATATAGTTAATTCTATTCACACCATCCAATTTATCAGCTATTTTATAGCATTCGTGTTAAAATAATACTATTTTAGGGTTATTTTAATCATGGTGTTGCATATTGTTTATGATAGCATACATAATGTTATTTTAAAAATATTGGAGTGTTATGTTCTCCCCTACTTCAATAAATTTCACCCTCTCAATTTTTACTTGTGGTTGATAATCAAGGGTTTGACATTTGAAAATTCCGAGATGGAAACACACATCTTAAAAAGGGTTAATAAAACTTCATCTTGATAAGAGATAAAGGGAAGTACAAAATTTATTTGGACTAACACATACTAGGTTTTTAATAATTATAACATAAATGTGAGGTTAAAAAATTGATGTGAAAGAGAAAAAATATCTCCTAATTACTAATTTAGAGGGATAGAGAACATGGTCTTTAAAAAGTTTACCATTACAAAATTGTAAGTTTGTGATGGGTTAAAGGACGATTGATTTCTCTCTAAGAAAATTTAACGGATAATATTTTTGTTCCAAAATCCTTTTCCTAGAGTTAAGAAATTTTTTTACAGCCTAGAATTAGAAAATAAAGAAATATACTTACCTAAAAAGTAGAGTTTCATCCTTTAATAAATTTACACCACAAACTCATCTTTTTTCTACAAATGATGAGTATGCATTTTTATTATTCCTAAATCACTATAATTAACTTCTACGAATATTAAAATCCACTAAAGAAAAACTATCAATTCCTCCTATCTTTAGACATTAACTAAAACCAATATGGCTAGTACAATTTAATATAATTCCTAAAAATAACAAACATTAATGTGAGGAAAACTACTTTTATATCCCAAAATTCAACAATAATACCCAAAATTCAACTTAGATCATTTAATAAATTAGTATCCTAAAATGTCCTAAAAAATATTCAAACCTAATATTGAATCCCAAAAAATAGAAGGATTGGATCACATAGTATTTCAAGATAAATTTAATATTTATCTCCAAAAATGTGCATGCCCTAAACATATAATCTCCAAGATATGCTAACTATTTCTATAAATTACTTGTGTCACTATAATTCCATAATAAAATCATATATTCATTTAATAGGAAATTAAACCATTATTCCTCAAATAAAATTCAATAATATTCTATTTACCTTAATCATATAGGGTTCCCAAAATAGTTATTTTCTCTCAAAATAATATAAATCACATAACACCACATCAATTTCCCATCCCATGGCTAATTATCAAATAAGATATATTTTCCAAAAATGATATTATCCTTTATATGTAATATCATTTAAATAATTAAAACCTATGTCATACTATCCAGTAGATCAGATATTCTAGTGGTAGGAAATTCACCCTTATCTCTCTTTGGTTATTGGTACAAGCCTCACGACCTTTCTTGATGTGATGAGTTTTCACCAGACCTGTGGGTATTCCTTTTTTCTAAAACTATATTAATATAATCCTTAAACAATTCCTAAAAAATGATAAAAAAATCCTAAAAAATAAACAAAATATATTCAATATTAATGAAATGTTTAAACATCAAGGGTTATCTCATAAATTTCAGTTTGAATTCTGAAAAATATAATAACCCATAATTATCTTAAAATCAATGATCATATAACCCTATAGGTTATCCTTACCTTGAAACTTATTTCCGAAAAATGTAAAGGCACTATTACTTGAATAACTTTTTCACACATACTAAATAAATGAGTTGTATTTCCAAAAATACCTCCCAAACTATACTTAATGTTGATTAACAACCAAAATACAAAACCTCAAAAGGGTGTTTGATAATTTAAACTTATGATCAACTTTATACTCATGAACCCCTGATGATGTCTATAACTCTTAAGTTAATGAAAAAATATATTCTTTCAAAATCAACACAATTACTTAGATATTTCATGATTCTTCTAACCATAATACCATTGGTGAAATAATTATTCGGCACATTGTCTATCACATCCAAATTTAAACCAGTTCCTTCTGGTTTCTGCCATTGAATAAAACCCAAAGGCAAATTGTAAGAATAAAACTAAAATGATCAAAGTGAGTTATAAAATAGTCATGAAATATTATTAAAAGGATGTCTAAATAATTACACATTATTCTCAATTTACGATTCATTATGTTTATCATATGTTATCCATGGACATGATCAAATTTATAGGTTGTTTATATTATACATAGAATTATCCTCAAAGTAAGTCATAGAGTTATATTACTTACTCTATGGTTACCTAAATCTAGTTCCCATGGTTTCTACAATAAATCCTATAATACCAATTAGAAATACCCCAAACCCGGTATCCTAGATCTAGTGGTTACATTATTACATTGTTATTTGATACAAGGAATTCCATGTCTAATGTCCGAATAGTTTATTAGTCTTGGTAGATTAGATACATACTTGAAATTCACGTTAAATTCTAAATATAAAATAAAAGAAGTATTAAATTTGAGAACGCCATAAATCCCCTTATCTTAACCCTACATATCAATCATAAAACTCTTCCTAGTATCCTAGGGAATGTAAAACATAAGAATGGATGGGCTTAAATTCTCATTAAGGGTTACGTACAATAGAATATATCACAAATAAGATAAGTCATAATCAATATAGAAAGATAAATAATTGAACACATGCCATTTAATCAATAAATTGAGAATAATATGGTAGGAATGAATAATGATCAATTAATTCCATATAAATAATCACATGACCATGAAAATTTACCATAAAAATATTAACTAATAAAATAATCAAATGGAATACCAATAACTGAATTTGTAATGATGGAATTCATAATACTGGACATCCAGAACATACCGTTGATGATTATTTCTAACATATCTAATACTATTAAAGATTTTTGCCAAGAATCTAACACTATCAAGGCTTCGAGCCATGAATATAATTCCATCAAGGCTTTATTACATGAATATAATACTGTTAAGGCTTCATGTCAATAATCTAATATCATCAATGCTTCATGACAAGAATATAATACTGTTAAGGATTCATGCCGAGAATCTAATAAATGGATAAGGAATCAGCAACAAACATATCTATTTTGTGTTAGGATACCTACTAATGCATCAATATTATATAGAGGGCCCCAATTATCACTTACTAAGCCCAATGTATTATTTATATGAATAAATAATATAGTTAAATCAATATTTTATAACAAAATCAATAAATGTCTGTTTTGGTAGAACTAGTTATATGAAATATCAATACAATACCCACTCAAAATAATCACAAACCATAAAAATAAATATGATGAATGTAATCATTAGAGTACCTCATATACATAAGATTCAAAAAAGGATATTTATAAGATGAAAATTCCTTAAAAATATTACTGGAATATTTCTTGGAGAAAATACCATTTTTTACTTTGAAAATAATTTTTAAAATCAAGAAATTGTGCACATAATAAATAAATATTTTTCATTAAAAATAACCTTGTAAAATTTTAAATTAATATTCAAATAATTATAGAATCATGATGGTTGTAAATTCCATTAATTATTTATAATTTATAAAAACATTTCCTTTATATTTTTGCTGAAAAACTCATAACGTACCTCATTTAGAAAATAACAGGAAGTTTCATTTTAAATGAATTTATAAAAAGTCCCAAAATGGGGAAAATGGATTTTTAAAATATTATAATATTGGTAAAATAATTTTTTTTATAAAACTTCTACTATTAAGAGAAATATGACGTAGTAGAGACATAAACATAAACAATCCTGAATAATGATGAGATTGTGAAATAATGACTTTCCACTATAGTAACTATTGAATCATAAGCCCCATAAAAGAAATAAATTCAAATGAAACTATAAATTAAATGAATACTAAGATATTCATCATATAATATATCCATGGGGAATTATATACACTACATAAAATTAATAAGTGGTGAATATGGAATACGTCTCATAGAAGTAAAATTGAGATAAGAAACCCTTACCCCATTGTAATCAGTTGAATCATATGACACATTAATGAATAAATTTTTTAAAAACTATAAATATATTCATGATATAAAATTTCAAATGTTCATCATATACACCTCATAAAATAATATAGGCAAACAACATCAAAATATGCCTCAATGAAAGAAAATTGAGACAAAGTCCCTTACATTAGCTTCGATTTCCTTTGTATGTATTTGAAACTCATGTATAATATATATATATATATATATTATACATATATTACATAAAAATAACCACATATATCATACCTTATATTATTTACTTATAGTATTTTATTACACTTTTATTATCAATTCATTGGTAAAATCATTATTTTGGGTCGTAACTGCTTCATTTTTCATGTTTGTTTTGATTTAGTAGTTCTATAGATTATAATTTTATCATTGTTAAATCATATAAAGAATAATATTTATGTTTAAAATATGATATATATTAATTATACAGATATTTATCTATCTATAAATATAGAGATTGAAAATTGAATTACATCGTTCATGGAGATGGTAGGTCGTACATCTGCAAGAACGTTATTTTCATTTTTTAATGCATGGAATGAAATAATGCTAAATAATAATTACAATTTAAAGAATAATTATTATATAATATATATAAAATATATCTATTAGTTCTATATTTATACCCATACAAGTAAATTGGTTATCAAAAATTAATTACACCGCTATATGGAGACGATAAGTCATACGTATGCACGCACAATAATCTTGTTTTTCATAAGATGAATAAAATGTGGAATATAGTTGTATCATAGTAATAATTAAACAAAAGTATATATATTATAACAGAGTTACTAAATTAATATGTAAACAATACATGAATAGAAATTATAATAAGAAATAAAATTGAAAGAGTTGGTAAAGACAATTACCTCTTCTTTGGCAGACATCCATTAGATCTTTTCTTAAGTGATCTAGGGTTGGTCTTTTAAAAGGAACATAACCTCTATAACATGGATTAGTATTTTTGGAAGATAAATGGGTATATTGTTTCTAGATATATAGCTCAAAGTGGTGTAAATAAGTGAAGGAAGGTGTTCCCTTTTATAAATGAGGTGAGGGGCACTTTTTGAAATTTCTCAAAAGATTAAAATATATTAAGACTATTCTAGATACAAATGATTAAAAATGTTCTATAAAATAGTAGGGGATAGATTTTTATACCACATATATAATCCTATTTATCCTTACTTAATATTTTTATGATTTTTAAATAATTTAATAAATATTACATTTATAAATTATCATTATTTTCAATTTTGACACTATTCATTACTTTGACTTTAAGAATGTCAAGATAAAAAGATATATTCTAAATAAAACATTTAATACATCCATGATACGTCATAATAATATATAAAATTCATTTATTACATTAATTAATTAAAATTTTATTAATTTTAATAATTTTAATATCATATGTTTGATTTTTCCATTATTTGAATAATTAGTGCATCATCATTGTGTAAGAATTTAAGTTAATTATTTATTAACTAAAAATTAAAAATAAATTACCATTATGTAGATAAAAATTTTATATTTAAAAATAATTTTTATATTTTAACATATCCTCTGTATAATACAATATTAAAAATATTACACTTATTAAAAACAAGAGTACATCATATCTGAATTTTCATTAAATAATATATTATAAAGGTAATAATCTTATCAAAGTAGCCCAAAAAGGTTATAAATTATACCCTTGTATGATTATGGTCTATATATACTCACACAATAATATTTAGGTACGTTTTTGAGTCATTTGAGGGTTCTTATCATTTTATTTTTAACCTAAATTACCTGATTTACCCTTTATTGTGCTAATAAAAATTACCATGGTTACTATTCATAATGAAAAAATAAGAGACCTATTTAAAATAAATTAAATGAAGATTAAAAATATTTACTCAATTTATCAAGATTAAATTTCAATAATTGAAAGAAACTAACTTAATATTAAAATAAAAAACGCAACGAAAAACTACTTTTTGGAAAAATACATTTTTAAGTATAAAAATATTTCTATACCAAATTCAACCATAAAATTGATTAAAATTAATATAATTTATTTTTTAAAAATATTATAGAACTTTTTTAATTTTAAACCATTTTTAAAAAAAATATTACTTTCTAAATTCGTGAAATAAAAATATAGTTTTCAATACAAATCATTATTTTCACAATTTACTAGTTAATCAGTCCTTTAGAAATATAAAAAAATCACCATAAGCTAATTTTGATATAATAATTTCAAAAATGAAGTTTATTTTATCAAATAAATTTTATTAAAGTGTTAAAAATTAATTATTTTTATTTTATTATAAAAAGAAATATAATTCTCTATTTGAAGAATAAAGTGACTTTACTAAAAAGTATGTGTTTATTTTCTAAGAATAAATAAATTTGGATTGAATATGAAATTAAAATATATTTTATATTATATTTAATCCTATAACTCCCTCTAACTTAATGGATAGTTTATAATGGTTGTGTTAAAATAATAATATTTTGGGGTTCGATTAAGCTTAGTATTGCATGTTGTATATGCTATCATAAATAGTGTTCTTTTAAAAATCTTGGGGTTTTACAGGTTCATACAATGAAAAAATAATACAAAATAATTTATTTCATGAATAATGATTCATGTTTTGAACCACCCTATTCCTAGTTTAAAATAAATGATTAAAAGATCATTATAATTATAATGATAATAAATAATAATAATGATGGAATTAAAAATAAGAAACAACACCATCTCTCTTTATATTAGACCTAAATCTATCCAACCCCCTCTACATCTATCACTCATCTTTCAATAAAACCTATGTGGTATTCCCTCATATGTGCACCTCCCCCCCATCTCAGAAACTATTACCTATAAAATTTCTCTCCCAATTCCACGTTGGATTGTCTAGGATAACTTCTCCTCCACTTACTCTTTCCACTTATTTTATTTTTTCTTTCCTTTATTATATCCCCATATACACCACTATGATAAACCATATGTGGGTTAAAGTTATGATTTCAAGTGTCTTGAGTTTTTATGTTTTGTGATATCCTCTTAGGACCATGCACTCTCCATTTTTGAAGGGTTTCCATTATCTACACATGGTATAGGTAGGTGTTTTTATGAGATCCCCTTTCCTAAAATTTCAAAACCATTCTTGTAATTCTTAAATATAAAATAATTAGAAATTATTAATTTTTTATATGATATTTATCACAAAGGGGTTTACTATAAAATTAACCTTTAATATTATTCAGGTTTAAATTGTGGCATTTTGGTGTATTCCTAGATATTAAAAGTGTATTTTTTAATTAAATTAAATGTTATTGGATATTAAAAGAATATGTATTAAAATTTTGTAATTTTAAATGTGGTGTTTTATGATTTCAAGATGTTTGGTTTATTGTATTTACTTATTTTGGTAACTTTATCAAACCTTCCATATTTTTTCCTTTGGTGTTTTCATATTGTATTTTTTATAAATTTTCATACAATATTTTATATTTATCCATTTGTAAACAGTGCTATGAATATATTTAAATCTGTAAATATTCACACACTGGTGTTAAAATATGCATATTTATATGAGAAAGTATATATATATACTCATGTGTATATGATTACAAAATTTAAAGAATAAATTACCAATTAAAACTAATGATTTATGATTTGATTTCCAAATATGGATTTTAAAGAAAATTTATAAAATGTCACCACAAGGACCATTTATCACTTTTAAAGGATATTCTTAAAATATGGTGACTTGAAAAATGTATTTCCAAGTGTTTTTTAGAAGGGAATATATTATTTTCAAATTATAAGGCTCAATTATCACATTTTATGGTTTTTAAAAACATTTGTTGTACTCTAATGAAATTGAAAGTATAATTTATAAATATATGCATATGGTTTATGTGGTTTATGTAAGCGGTTGATTATTTTAATGGGTATTTACATTGGTTTTATAATGGTTTGGGGTGTTTAGTGAGATTACTATGTGTTTTTTTATGTTTGAATCATGTCTGAGGTTACCTTAAATCGCGTTGGCTCACATTAAGGGAAACCCAGGGTATTTATGTGGGAAATACTGGAAATGAAAAAAGGCATGATTAGACCTCCCTAGAATTATAATTACATTACAACACTAAATAAACATTAAATGGTATGGAGTCACGTTTTGTGATGATTTCCAATCACTAGTCCTGACATCTAGGGATTTGTGTGAAAATTATTATATTTACATGACCTCTAAGAGTGTACTGATCCTAGATAACTCAAAGACACCTACTTTAGGGTCTCCCAATGGTTACTTGTTGAGTTATTATTTAATATATATTTATTTTTGTATTTAAAATATTGAATATATTGTTCCCTTACCTTATTATATAATATTTTACTTTCATTAATATTTATGAAATAACTGCATCCGGGTAGTTGAATTTATTCCTTTCATTATAATTTATACTATGAGGTATGCTTATATTAAATCACTGGACATTAATTCTTTCCCTTGGTGATTTTATTCAAATCTCTTCTATATTTAAAAGATATTATTAATTAATGTTTTTTAATTATTTCCCTAAAAATATTCAAAAAATATATTTTAAATTAATGTATTTAAAATTATAAATTTTAGGATATTTAGTTTAAGTAAATTCATGGACACACTAGTGATGTCATACTAGGATTTGTTATGCTCACACCCTAAATAAATATCTCATAGTCAATAGATTGAGTTAATTTTTATGATTTAGGTTATGATTCTAGATAGAACCTTAGGGAATACCATTATAGGCCTCACTTGGTTCAGGAATTTGAGTTTTGTTCTGGTAGTCACCACATGACACATAGAATAGTTTTATTGTTTTTAGTGTATTTTGTCTCTATTCCTTTATAATATCATACACATCATTCATCTTTGTTTTTTTATATTTGTAATTAATTATTTTCTCTAATTAGTGGTACATTTTTTTAGGGGATATACTTTTTTTAAATAAAAGGGGCTATTATGTGCAAGGGGTCAGAGGAGAGATAAGAGTTTACTATTTTTATATTATTTTTATTTTTATTCCTTTGATTTCATGGTAGTATAACATATGTAAGGGACACTTTGAAATTTTATATTTTTTGTACTACTTCTTTATACTTGTTTCTATTGGTGAAATTATTCCCACTTCAGTTACATTGATGTTATGAAACTTTTTTCCCATTGGCGGGGATAATGAATGCCCATTAGGTCAATCCATTAGCTAAATCATGTTCCCTATATAGTGATTACATGATTTAGTATGTGAAACTATTGAAAAAATAATAATCCAAGTGAGTATATAACATAATATCTTGAAAATATTAAGAGGCCCCATCAACACAACATCACTACATGTGATCAAAACATCTCATTACAGATTTCATTCTTAATGCTGGTTATTATCTTTATTAGGTTGGTACCACAATTTATGAATAAAGATAAGGAATTTTAATTCCACATTTTCATATAACACAAACATATTTCATGAATCCCCTACCAAGATAGAAGACATTTAACATTCTCGAAAAAAAGAATAAAATAACAAGAGTATATGTTTAACTGCCTCTCTCAAAATAAATATTGGGATTACTAATGATATCATCCTTCATGAAACCATCCTCCAATCACCAAAGGATTACCCACAACAATTGATGTCAAAAATCCACCATAACATGTAGAGATATAATAAGAGAGAGAATAATCAATAATTAAGGGGGAATAATCACCTCAGATCACTAGTCAAATAAAATTCACAATCTAGAGGATAAATCATAGTAAAGGTAGCTCAAATTATTTAAAATAGTTCCTTGGTTCACCTACGTTTTGAAGAAGATGGGAGAAAATATGATAATTTTTGGAGGATTCTTGAATTTATATAGGATGAATTTTAATAGGACCATGTGAAACCCAATAACCATGCCACAACCTTAGGATTTTCCCTAAACTATGATATGAAAAGGGAAGATTTTCCACAAGGGTAAAAATCTAAACCCGCCCTCCAGAATCCATGTTCTAATCCCAACATCTCTCTACTAGATCCTAAAACCCTATGGAAAATATGTAATAGAAACTATGTATGATTCCACAACTATCACCCAAACGTGAAAGACTTGGAAAACTAATCCCAAATCCCTACGGAACAACCTAACTCTACACCATAGCTACCCCTTTAAAGGAATAACCACCAAAACATGTAATTTGAGCCTCCACATTTTTTGGACCATGTGTATGATATAAGTTCAATCTCTAAAACAATACCACATTATAGTTCAATATATCACACTATATATTGGGTTATCAAGATAAAATATCATCTCAATAGCACCTTGACCCATACTTCCCCCTCCTAGACATCTCTAACACCCAAAAAATACAATGGAAGGTCTCACGAAAACTATTCCCTTGAATTCACCTACTCTATATATTTCAAGGTTTTCATATTTTTTTGCTTATTATTTTTGTCTATCTATTTGGTCAATCACTTCCTTATTTTATATATATTTTATTTTTTCTATATAACCACACAATCTCAACCCCACATTTTTTTATTAAAGGATATTAAATTACATCCATTTAATAGGTATTTTACTTAAATGTGTATAAACATATTAAAATAAATAATTAGATTATTAGACAATAAATGTGTGAAAATTAGATTACCATAAAATTTCATCTTCCATCCAAGGATATATATTTAAGAAATTGATTTATCTGAATTTTTTAAAAATATAATAAAAATAAAAACCAATAAAATATAAATATTTTATTTAATAAATATTCATAATCAAATTATGTATTTTTTTGATAGTTTCAATTCATCACCATCTATTGAAAATTACATCCATTATTTTAAAATTTGAAAAAGTAATATCCTTAATCAACATAAGAGAATCATTAATAATATTCAATTAATACAATATTATTTTTTAACATATCCTATAATCCATTTATGTAGAATCATATAGAATAAATATTAAAAAGGTTGTTTCATTGGAAATGAATTAATAACCCATAGGTATTTAGTGTTCCATTATAAAGGATAATTTTTACCTTAATGAGGGTTTGATAAAACATTTTCAACATTTTCATGGGCATAGAAAGGAGTGAACATCATATATATTTTAACTTAATTTAATATACATTATCTACATTGAAACCACACGTGTTTAAAGGTAATCAAATAAAACAAACAGTATTCCTTTTCACTAAATAAGATCGTGTAAAATCTTTACACAACCACCTTCCTCAAATTTTATAAATTAAAGGAATGATATGAAGTTGTTTTTATTTTGTAAAATATTCAATTTAACTGAAACTAAGTCTATTATAATGTTAATTAATTTAATTTGATATTTATATAATAAATCAAAACATTGATATTGATAATGGTTTGATAAACTTTTACCAACTTTTACACACCAAAACAAATCCTAGAAAAAACCCTTCTCATACATAAATAAAGATTTACTAGTGAAAAATGTTTCCAAGTTGATATGTCCGGTGGTAGATCCCTAGAATAAAACTCACATACTCCTATGATAGAACTCATAAGAAATATTTATATAAATATTATAATACCTAAGAATAGATTATAGTAAGTGAACATTATATTTTAATAAAACTATACTTCAATGCACATTTTAATATTTAATTACACAAAAATTCTAATTTCATAGGATTAATATCAATTTTGAAGTTACTTGGTAAAAACAAAATTATAATGAGTTTTTAAAACTATCCCTTAGAAATAAGATTTTAAGAAATATCAAAAATGTATTATTAGACTATTAATCAATTTATTTATAATAATATGTCATAATATGTATAATTTACCACCTACTAAGAATAAATGAGATAAAAATAAAGATAAGATCAGTTGGAGGTAAAGAGATATTTTTTATAAAACTGTTTTTTATAACATAATGTCTTTGAATTTTAATAAATTAAAAGAATATTTAAAGGTGAATGATTTGAATGAATTTTATTTATTATAAATATAAATATATAAATTTAAATCAATATAATTATGACTACTATACATATAGTTAACGTAAGTTCATCTTATTCCTTAAAAATGTATTTCTTGAAAAAATGTTTTTCAGAAGCATTTTGTAGGTTTATTTAAAAATTAAATTCTCCCATTATTGTGTTTTGAATTTGATAAAATATATTAAAAATTTGGAATAATTTTTTTTAATAATTCCACATTTATTTTTTCGTAATGAAATGTAAAAATTGTCAAAAAATCTCCATGTTTATGCTTAAAAGGAGTTTCTTAGGGGGGGGGGTTGACCTAAAATGATAATGGATAAAGTGATCTAAAAATATATTGAAACCCAATTTTATGGTTAAAATTTTTACATATCCATATCACCTTATAATATGAGACACTTGAGATCCATTTTTCCAATAACACGACTTGATATTATTTTAAAACTTTGAAAATTAATAAGTGATCCACTCTTCTCATTTATAAATAGAAACCTCCTCCGCCCACTTATTTCACAACTCATATTCCATTTAACTAAATAAAACCAGTTAAAATCTATATCAAACAACCGTATCCATGTTTTATATCAATAGTTCTTCCCAAAAGACTGGCCAAAGTGTTATTAATAAGAGATCCAAAGGAGGTATTTCTAGGCAATGGTAATCATATTCACCAAGATCTTTCTTTTTTTACTTCTTATTTAACAAAATTAAATTATGTATTAATAATTACAATATGTTATCACCATAATATAACATATATTGAGTTTTTATTATGTTTATGGCATAATATTTATCCATATACTTATCCATAAAATAGGAAATAAATCGATTGCTCATATGTACAAGATATTACAGCCTCACGAACCAATGTAATTTGTTTTGGATCACCAACTCAAATGGATATTCCTAATAATTGAAATAATTAATCTCTATGATAAATATGAAATAATATTTATTATTTTAAATTAATATATCATACACTTCTGTACCCTTTCACCCGTTAATGAAACTATAACACCGCTCGTGCGTACATACGACCTCCCTGAAGCGATGCGATTCATTTTCCATGTACAATTTCAAGATTGAATCTAAATATATAAATAATTATTAATTAAGATATTTATAAAATTAAAATTATAGATTTTTTATTTAACTATATCCTATTTATAAGAATTAGGACCTATGTGACAAAACATGCATGAAAAAATGATGCATTTATCAATCAAAACAATGGTAATAATAAAATATTATAATGAACATGTGATAAGATGTTATAAGAGAGTCATGTATGATAATATAAATATAAATAGGGTGAGTATATAAATTAATTACATGTCTAGAACCATTTTATTGGAGGATAAATCACATTCAACTAAAGAGAAGTCTGATGTAAGGGATTTAATCTCAATTTCCATTGCATTGATACATATTTGATATTGTTCACAAATTGAATTTTATTTGGTGTATATAACACCATATTGATATATTTAAAATGAATAATTATTTATTCATAATTAATACTATTTTAATTAAATTTTATTATATCAAGAGGTTGCAATTCAAAAGTTACTAAATAGGTAAGGATTTATTTTACAATCTCATATTTTTGGGATTCCCTTAATTTTCATTGAAGGAATATTATAACCTATCCTTCATTAAATCGATCAATTTTATTATTCTATTTTTATTTAAGGAGTTTCTATATTTTCTTTCATTATATCCTCTTTTATCATCTGAATGAAGAAAATAAATTTTTAAAAGAATAACCATTTTTATTTCTCTTTTAATCAGGCATTTTTTTATTTAATTCCCTTATTTTTCAATTTTGTTTTCTAAAAAATTGATTTTTTATACTCAAATGATTTATCAAGAAAATTTTAGGTTATCCGTGTCTTATTAAAATGTTTTATTGGAATATAAAAGTTTTTATGGAAGGTTATTTTTTTATTTTCTTTACAAAAAGTCAAAAAGTATGTTTTTATCATACACTACGTTAACATACTTCCCCACAGTTGTAACTGTTTTATGATATTTAACTTCTTATAAACAATATAAATTGTTTTAAAAATAAAAATCATTCATGAAATCATATTTTAACATTTCACTTCTATTATCTTTATTTATCCAAACTATATGATTTCATTACAGAACAAATATTCCTGATGAACTAATAGTCTCTACATATCTATTATTAATTTTTTTGGTCATTAAATTTATCCTAAAACATTTAATTTTCTATGATAATTGGAAACTAAGATTCTATTAAATTACCATATTCATTATGTCATGGATATGATTTTTTCATAAACTATATACCATTTTTTATATGGTGTTTTCATATGAATGTTATTTTATTGACTGGGGAAAATCTTTATTAATTCACATTATATGATCAATACATATATTTTTTGATAAGTAATATTGTTTATTAATTTAATTGATCATTAAATATATGGGGAATGCACTGTACATGGAGTGGTGGGTTGGTCCCAATTATAGATTGCATTTAGATGTATCAATAAGTGCATTAGGAAAATCAGTTGGCCAAATTAAATGGGTTTTTAGTGTATACCTACCATCAATTAAAATGTATTTGTGTAAGGTATTAATGGTATTGATATCATGATTTCTAAGACCATGATTTACAATATTATTCATTTACTTCATTGTGAAATAAATTATTATTATCCCTGTGATTATTGCATTAATTTTATGTAGGGATTCATTTCATTCTCAAGTTATTGATTAAATAGAATGTATTTTTAGTTATATACCTTTCCATTTTTATTATTACTTATTTAATCATGGTATCTTCAACTTTACATAACTATTAGTGATAATTGGAGAACACCCTTATTTTATTTTCTTTCCTTAGGTTATGTAGATGAAATCTTTGAATGAGTTTTAAGGATGCATAATTTTTATATTTTTTATGTTTTATATTTTATTCCAAATGAAAAATGGGTATCATATCTGTATCTAGATCTCTAAGACTTCTAATCTGACTAGTTATTTGGGATTTTCTCTATTTGAACTATGAAAATGTAATAATGTATACACTAATTATATGTTACTACATTTGGGTTTGTTACAATTGGCATTAATGGATGATTAGTAAAAACCACACCAACTAGATTTAGGAGAACATAGAATAAATAATATATCCCTCTGATAAACTTTGAGGAAAATTTAATCTATAGTATAACACCATAATGTTTTTATTAGGTAGAGATTCTGTGGTATTCCTAGAAATATATCAATGTATAGATACTATAAGTGGATATAGTTTTGGAACTGATTCATCTAGGGGTAATAACCTCAAAAATATTTGGTTTTAGAATATCTTGGCCATCAATCTAGTGAATAGTGAATGTTACCTTACTATGCTCCTATTTTGACACTCCTAGGGTATGTTTTTGTGTTAATTCAATTTTTATAGACTATTTTGAATGATTTGAAAATATTTTTATGATTTAAATATATCTCTAAAGAATTTTTTTTATGATTCTGATATTAACCATTCATAAATTTTCAATTTAATTAGTGTTACATAAGATTTAGAATGATATATTATGACTTAAAGTTTATAATTTTATATAATAATTTAAATTATTCCATTTTTTAGAAAAGGATCCTGGTAGAAATATTGGTATAAAAACTCATGACCAATGTATAAATTTCCTTGATGAGAAATCCAATAAAATTGGTATTGCTGCAGTGAATATAATTACCATATTAGGGAATTTAACCTAGGTTATATATAATAACCATTAACATATGGAGAAAAATAGTGTTCTACAATATGATAATCCTATATTGGATATTTTCTTATAATAGAATCCCCTATTATTTAATGGAACTATTATCTAGTGGTAGTTGAGAAATTGATTAAGTCTGTTGAGAAGATTCTTTTGGCCTTGGGTTTTGATGAAAGGGAAAAATTTATAATTTAATTATATTTTATGAAAGGAGATTTATATCAATAGTGTTCATTGATCCAGAATAATAAGGATCAAGAATAATTATAATATATGGAAATGAGATCATTTGAATTAATATTTTTTGATAAATATTTCCCTCATGAACAACAAATTGAACTGAAGAGAAAGCTTCTCAACATAAATAAAATTAAAGAATAAATTGGTGTGGTGTATGAGTTTACCTTTACATGACTTCCTAGGTATGGCATGGATAACATAAATAATGTGGAAAGAAATATTTAACATTTCTTTAATAGTCTTAATCTAATTCTACCATGGAAACTAGTTTCTCATACTTTTTCACCATATGATAAAATAGTTTTTTACACCATAAAATAAAGAAAGAGTTTTATAGATATTATATATTCAAATAGAATAAATATAATAAGATTTTGGATAAACAGAAATTAAAAGGGAATTCATAAAATAATAAAAATAAAATGAATTAATTTCCATTATGGGAAAATTACAAAAAGAAACATCCTGGAAAATTATTGAAGGGAATGATAGTTTGTTACAAGTGTGAAAATAAGGGTTAAATAGCTAGTGAATGTAATGTAAAGGAAAATATAACCATTATCTAGTTTTTTAAACTATAATTAAATGGATATTTATTCAAAAAAATGTTCCAAGAGTTATGATAACTTATCACAAAAGAGGCTATGGGGAGAATGCCAAGCATATGTGATCACTATAGACGAGTTTGAAGTTCTTAAATATACAGTGGTAGTAAATTTAATCAAATATAAAAATTTATGAAATTCATTATTTTATTTTTGATACTTATAATCTTTTATTTACTTCATGTTTGAAATGAAAAATAGATATTTCCCTATAACCTTAAGATGGTATTTATCACTCAAAACTCATAGTGGAAATCATACTACAATAAGGATGTGTCGTTTAGTTCCCATTAAAAAAAATAATCATGCCTTATTTAAATAATATATCCTTATACCTAAGATTGAATTTTTTATAATTATTATAAAGAACTGGATTTAAAAATATGGGGTATAAATTTATTATAAAGATATTGAAATTGAGATTCATTACGATTATGTAAAATTACTTATTTTTTGAGTGAGGAATTAATCATGTTAGTCATTTCTAGATCCACCTATAGTAGATCTTATGAATAATATTCTCAGGGAAGAAGAGTGAACATATCCTACACGTGAAAAAATAAATTTTCAAATTACAGATGTACCTATTTTACAAGAATACATTGATGTATTTCCTACAAAAGTTTCCAGACATCCACTAGTGTGAAGTTCAGTTTCTAATTGATTTAATCCCTTATTAAAGATTATATAAAATAATCCCTATAGAATGGACACCATGGAATTATTGGATTTGAAGAAACAAATAGAGGATTTGTTTGAAAGGGGATTTATACTCCCTAGTGTTTCACCTTAGGGAGACTATATTATTTTCATTATAAAGAAATATAGATCTATGAGGCTCTGCATTCATTATAGAGAAATCAATGATATAGAAATTAAGAACAATTACCCTTTACCTCAAATTGATGAATTATTCTATTAAATTTATGGATCTCAATATTATTCAAATATTAAACTTCATTCTAGGTATCATCAATTGTGAGTAAATAAGGAATACATTCAGAAGTATTCATTTTAAATGTGGCATGGACATTACGAGTTTACAGTAATGCCTTTTGGAATGACTAATTCACCCTTAGTTTTTATAGATATAATGAACAAAGTATTTAAGGAATATCATGATAACTTTTTTTGGTATTTATTGATGATATATTGGTATATTCTAAATGTTATGAGGACCATGAGAATCATATGTGATTCATTCTTGAGATAATTAGAAGAAAAGAGTTATATGGGAAATTTAGAAATTGTGAATTTTTTCTTCATATTGTTTCTTTTCTTAGACATATTGTCTCCATGTATGGAATCTCAGTTGATCCTATGAAGGCAAAGGTATGGAAAGGATGGCCTACACCAACAAACACAATTGAGGTATGTAGTTTCATTAGTTTGGAAGGTTACTATTAGTGCTTTTTTAATATTTTTTCTTATTGGATAACCCTTTAACCAATCTTACACATAAAGGTGTAATATTCATGAGAAAAATTAATGTGATGAATTTTAGAAGAATCGATGAATAGATCAATCAATTATCTGATTTTTACTATACTATGTGAAAATTATGGATTTGTGATATAAAGTGATGCATTGAAGAAGGGACTTAGTTTTTTTCCTTAAAAAACTGATAATACCATTTCTTATGAATATAATATGTTAAATACATATGAACAAAATAGTTTAACTCATGATCTTGACTTGGCAATCATAAATTTTGTTTTGAAGATATGGAGAAATTATCTCTATGGAAGAATACATGAGATATATACCAATAAAAAGACTCTTAAATAATTATTTTCACTGAAAGAGATCAGCCTAAGGTAATTATAGTGGATTGAGATACTTAAGGATTAAAATTTATTAATAAAACACCACCTAATGAAGGAAAATAAGGTAGTGGATACATCAAGAATGAAAGACCATATATTTCTGATGAAAATGAGGACTAATAGAGATCATATGATCATGGGTATAATAAAGATATATATATGAATTAATTATAAAGGGTAGACACCAATAATTTTGAAAATTATTTCCAGACTATCTATATCAAAAAATTTAAAATTTTCTCAACCTGAGGATAATAATTCTCAAAAGAAAATCAAAGGTGTGAAAGATGTTAAATTGGACTAATTTTCTTGAAAAGGCACTATAATGAAATTTGTAAAGTGAATTTGTTTTGCATTTTTACATGAGATTCTAGGGAAATATTGTATGATGATTATATATCAACTTTCTCTATAAAACCAGGTAGCACCAAGTTGTATAAGGATTTGATGTAACATTTTTGTTGGGATAATATAAATAGAGAAATTTATGATTATGTATCTAGATTCATGGTGTTTCAATGGGTGAAGGCTTAGAGGAAATACTCTATATGTTTCATGAAACCTCTACCTATTCTTATTTGGGAATGAAATGACCTTACTATGGAAATATTTACTATATTACCAAATAATCCTTGAATGAAAGTTGAAATATTGGTTATTATTGATCACATAACCAAATCTAAAAATTTAATTATTATAAGGGATGATTTACCTCTTGAGAACCTTTCAAAAATCTATATTAATGATGTTGTAAGACTTAATGAAACACCAATTTTAATTTAGTATTATTGTAGTCCATGATTTTAATCGAAATTCTAGAAAATTGTTCAGATGAATCTTGATATAGAGATTCATTTGATCACCGAATATCTTCCTCATATTAATGGATAGTCCGAATGGACAATTAAAACAATAGAGGACATGTTAAGGTCACGATCACTTTAATTTTAAGATAAATTGTACTAGAATTTATATTTGGTATAGTTTACATATAATAAAATATTCCATTAATGAATTAAAATGGTGTCATATATAGCATTATATGGAAAGATATTTCATACTCCAACTATTTTAGATGATGTTTATGGAAGGAGTTTGTAGACATAAAACTTTTTTAGGATACAATTAAAAAGGTGAAGAAAATTTAGGCTCGTAATAACGTAGATCAAACTAGGAAAAAATTTTATGTTGATAACTAGAGGAATCATTTGTAATTTCAATTGGTAGATCACATTTTCTTGAATGTATCTCTATGGAAGTGGGTAATAAGGTTTCGTAAGAAAGGGAAACTTAGACCTAGTTACATCAGTAAATTTAAAATTCAATAAATAAATGGTTTTGTGGATTGAAATTTGAAAATTTCACCAATTCACTCTAAATTACCTAATGTATTAAATATACCATTTTAAGGAAGTACATGTCAGACCCAATGTAGGTTCTCACCTCTAAAGAAATAGAATTGGAACCTGATATTTCATATTTTGAAGAGTGCATCTAGATTGTTTATAAAAGAGATAATGTGTTGAAGAATTAGTTGAATCAAATGGAAATGTTACTTCGAAGAAATCATAAAATGGAGTGAGAAATGTGCTAACCATAGTATGTTATGAAGAATAACCACCCACATTTTTTTAGAAAGTAATATCAATGAAAATTTCAACCATAAAATTTTTGTAAGAGGAATTATTATAGAACATGAGAATAAATTATAGTAAGTGAACATTATATTTTATTAAAACTATAATAAAATAAATATTTTAAAATTTCATTGGACAAAAATTCTAATTTTATAGGATGAATATCAATTTTAAACTTACTTGGTCAAAATTTTCTAGAATGATTGTTTAAAAATTTCCCATGTAAATAAAATTTTATGAAAAAAATAAAAATGTAGTATTATAATATTAATAATCTTATTTATAATAACTTATTATAATATTTATAATTAATCATAAATTTAATATCAATTTGACATAATTAAAGATAAGATCATTTGGAGGTAAAGGGGTATTTTATAAAAAACTATTTTTTAAAGCATAATATTATTCCATTTATATAAATTAAAATAATATTTAATTATGAATTATTTAAATGAAATTTATAGATTATATATCTAATTATAATAATTTAAATAAATATAATAATAATTAACAGCCATATTTTAATGTAAGATCATCATATTCTTAAAAAATGAATTTCCTAAAAACCTGTTTTTCAATATGTTTTGTGGGTTTATTTTAAAATAATATTCCACCAATTTTATGAAATGAATTTGATAAAATTGAATCCATATTTTTAATATGTATTTAGTAAGTTTTTAATAATTCAACATTCATTTTTTTCATAATTAATAGAAATAACATTAAAAATTTGTCTCTGCGGTTAAGGTTAAAAATTGTTTTCTAGGGGGTTAACATAAAATTATAATTGTTAAAATGGCCTGAGAAATTGATAAAAACCAATTGATTTTTTATTTATTTTTACCTTACCATAATAAATTTATAAGATGAACATTTTGGATTCAGTTTCCAAGAATGTTACATGAAATTATTTTAAAACATTGAAAAATTATAGTTGTGCCACTCACCCCAATTACAAATGGGTACCTCATCCCCTCCATTCATAAGACCTCTTAAGCCATTTATCTTTATAAAAAACCTGTAGAATATCTACCCAAAATTCTTATCCAAATTATAGTGCTTTGGGTCTTCCTAAAAGATCAACCCAAGGGTTCTTAATAATAGATCCAAAGGAGGTTTTTCTATAAAAGGTAATCATCTATATTAAGATATTTATTTTTACTTATTATTTTACCACCTTTAATTATAGCTTAATAATTTGAATATAATAAAAAAAGTGTATAACATATAATAATATGTTATTATATTGATATCATGATATTTATCCATATCCTTGTCCATCAAATGGGATACCAAACCACCACTCATGTGTACAATGGACAACCGCCTCGTGAACCGTTGTAATTTGTTTTCCAACATCAACTCACACGAAGAATAATAATGATAGAAATAATGAATATATATGACACTTACTAATTATTAATGATTCTAGAAAATTAATATATGATTCAATTCCTTACCCTTTAACCCATTATGATAATAATATCATAGCTAGTGCATACATACGACCTACCTTCTCCACGAAGCACTGTGATTCATTTTCTATGTCAAAATTTAAATAATGATTATAAAAATATATAATGAATAAATAAGCTATTTTAAAAATTAATTTAATTCTGTTTATGATTTAATTATATACTATACACAAGAATCATAACTTCTATGATAAAACATGCATGAAACAGACGAACCAGTTAATACCCAAAACGATTTAAATAATGGATTATTATTGAAAAATGAGTTTTAAGGTGTTATAAGAGGATTATATATGATATTATAAATATAAATATAGTGGTGATATTAATTAATAACATTTTAAAACCCATTATATAGGTGTATAAAAAATATTCAACTAAATTATAGTATGTGGTAATGAATTTCATCTCAATTTCCATTCCATTGATACATATTTGATATTATTCACCAATTTAATTTTATATGGACTATATAATTCCCATTTAATATATTTAAAATAAATAAATATTTATTCATGATGATTAATTTTTCAATTCATGTTTATTATTTCAAGGGGTTAGAATTTAAAAGTTACGAGAGGTAAGGATTTATTTTATACTCATTTTTTAGGATTGCCTAAATTTTCAAAAAAGGAATCTTATAATCCATCCTTAATAAAATAAATATAATTTATTATCTTATGGATATATAAAGAGTTTTCATATTTTATTACATATTTCCCTCTCTTTGTAACATTAATCAGCCAGATAAGTATTTAAAATAAAAACCAATTTTATTTCACTTTTAACCAGACTTATCTTTATTCCATATCTATATTTTATATTTTTTTTACAAAAGTCATTTTTTATTACTCAAATTAATTATTAAGAACATTGAATATTATCCATGGATTTTTAAAATGTTTTAATATAATATTTCAAATGTTTTATGAAATTTTTGTTTTTCAATTTCTTTATAAATATAAAAAGAAATTTTTTTTAATGTAGATGATGCTAATGGACATCCCCATAGTTGTTACCATTTTATGATATTTATCTTATTATTCATGATTTTAATTATTTTAAAAATAAAAATTCTTATATATAACTTATTTTAACATTTTTTATTCATTTTATTTATCAATACAAAGGATAATATTTTATTAGGAAACCTATATTTCTGATGAACTGATGGTCAAATCTTATTTCTTATTAATTTTATTTTTTATTAAATTTATCTCGAAACATTTACATTCTTATGAAAATTGGAAAGTAAATTTCTATTAAATATACATATAATTTTTATCATTGATATGATTATTTATTAAACCATATACTATTGTTTCATATAGTGTTTTACTTTGAACATTTTTTGATTAGCTGAAAAAATATTAATAAATCTATACTCTTTACACAATATGGATATTTAATGATAAGGCATATTTTTGATGACTTTAGTTGATCATTTAATATATGAGGAATGCATTTGACATGTAGTTATGACTGAGTCCCTATTATATATATCCCATTGAAGCATTGATAGGTCTCCAAAGACAAATCTGTTGGCCAAATTAAATCGGTTTTTAGTGTATACCTACACATCAATTAAATTATATTTATATAAGTTATTGACAGTATAAATATCATGATGTCTAATATCATGGATTCAAATATTATTCATTTCCTTCATTTATAATTCAATTATTATTATCAATGAGATTATTGAATTTATTTTGTCCATGGAATCATTTAATTCTCAATTTATTGATTAACTTGCATGTGTTTTTAGTTATGTAACATGCCATATTGATTATTACTTATTTAATCATAGTATCTTATACTGTAATTAACCCTTACTTAAAATATTAGGTCCCCAATATTTTGTTTACTTTCTCCAGTTTATGAAGAATAATGATTTGAATGAGTTTCAAGGATTCATAATTTTTTATTTTATCATGTTTTATATTGCATTCCAAATGTAGAATGGGTATTATGTATGTATCTGGATCTCCAAGAATACTAAACTGACCAGAACTTCATGATTATATCCCTTGTATCCATGCTAATATAATAAATTGTACACTATCTCTGGGTTAATTTAGTTGTGTCTATTAAAAATACATAATAATTTTATTCAAAAGAACAAGAAAAAGTAAAACATGTTCTAGAGATTATGAACAAACAACTAAATAAGATGGTTGTGAAGATAAGTGAACTCATTTGGCTCAAAATTTAATTATTTATGGCTATCAAGTCCCCAAATTCAAAATCCACTTAATCTAAATTCTTAATTCTAATCAAATACACTTTATTTTCTCATCATCTACTCAAAAAACTAAATTATACCCAATAATGAAAGTTAATTTATCAAAATCATTTAAGATGCATTATATCAACATCAAATATACTTAGTGGAATATCAAAAATTAAATTAAAATTTGGTTTACGATAATCCCCAAGAATCCCAAATAGAAACCAATATCATATACTAGTAGCTCAATATGGAAAGATCATATAAAATTATGGAATGGTAAACAAGTACATAATGTATCTCCTATAATTCTATAACACTTACATTATGGTAATTTTTGAAGACACTTACTATTACATTTTAATTTATAACATAACATCATATGTGTAATCCTCCTCTCCCATTTTTTTATTACTTAAAAATGATTTTATAATTTATTTATAAATATTTTTTAAAAATTAAATCCTATTTTTGGATAAGCCATGTTTGTTAAGAGTCCATAGAAATGTTTTGAATACGAAATTACCTCATTAATCAGGTCTAGCATAAAAAATCTATAATAAAATTAGATATCATGAATGAATATCAAATCCAATATAGGGAAAATAATATTTCACAACTACCCACTCAATTGATACCTAATCTCAAGGAAAATATAATTTCTATACACATAAACTAAGAAATATATTTCACAACCCTCATATCAGACTCGATAAAATAATATTTACTATTGAACATTAAAAATAGACATAAAAATGAGTAAAGATAATTTATCACCTCTTTCAATTATATGATATATTTCATAGGGTTCTCAAAATCCATATCCATAAAATAAAAAACATACAAACCATATACTAAATATATAAAAATATTTAAATATATCAAAATCTATAATCAATTTTTTCATATTATCAATCAAATTCATATATATTCACTATTTCATAAGGAATTATATTCACATTAATTTGAAATCATACCATTGGTATTTTTAATTATCAATAATCAATTAATATAAACTATAATTACCTTAAGACATTTTTTGTTCCATGGAAAATCAGGAACTCAATTTTTGATTATACATGTAGAGTCCAAAAACCATTAGTTGATGTGATTCCCAACTAAATATTTTAATACCTATGTATAATTAATTTGTATAAAATAAGTGTAGTCATATAATAGATAATGAAATAATAACTAATTATTATGAAATAATTAGGGATATTTTAGTTCAATTCAATAAGCTTATATTCTGATGTCCTTCAATGTCATTTGAATTTATTTCAAGATATCTTATAGTCTATATGCCTTGATTATAGGATGTAAATTTGTAATAATAAATAAAATAAAATTATAAATAAACACATATTATTATAAAATTCTGTATTACAAATAAAATATAGTGATTTATTAAGATCCATATATGAATAAAAAAATAGACAAAAAAATAATGCAGGTATAATGTTGATGTCTCTTCACTTGTAATCTAAAATAATATTCATTTCTATAAAATTTAAAGTATGAAATAAATATGAAAAAATCCATATAATGTACATATTTAATGAAATATAAATGATAATTATTAATTGATATACTGATACGAATGTAATTATAAGAAGTTTGAGTGGTTATGATCATTATATGATTGATAAGTAGTATTTTTTTAATATATCAGTAATAGTGTAACCATTTAAATTATAAGATCATAATGGTAATTGATAGTGTTAAGTGGAACATAAGGTATAAAACATGTGCCAACTATTAAGAACATACCTAATTATCAAAATTATTCCATTCTTGGGAAGAAGGTTTCATCACCAGTGCTTTCCTTTGACAAAGCTGAAGAAGTACATCAATAATTGATGATCTAGAAAAATAATATGTGGGAGAAGTTCAAATTATGGGAAATAACTACTAGATAAATGATGGAAAAAACAAACCATTAAAGTAACTTTATTTATCACCTCAACCTTAGAGATTATTCTATGGTAAAAAAGGGATATGTATCTTGAGTTTATGTTGTATTAATTTGAATATTCATTTAGTAATAAAAATTTATTTTGTTTAATATAATATTTTTATTAAATGAATAAAAATTAATTAAAAGATAAATTATATATAATAATATGATGAATTTGATAAAGCATATTTTATATTTTGAATCAGATATATGAAATTTCGATTTGGTGAAATTTAGGCATTGTTCGAAAAATGTTAAATATGGTGAGAAATGCTAAGATATAGCGAGTATTACATAATATACATGTATGTATTATGAAAATAAATTGGGTTAGTTATCATTTAATAAATTCTCCCTTAACTAATAATTTATAAAATTAATGGATCCAATTAGAAATTATGGGGAGTATTGAAGCACTTAAACTAATTAAGATATAAAATTTTCAATACATTATGCAATGAAATTCTAGGCACGAAAAAAATAAAAAAAACACCTATTTTATTTTATATTTAGAAACATATAATGTTTCTTTTAAATATATCTCTAATTGAGTTTATATCATATATATCTTTAATAATTTAGTGCTTTTTAGTTCAATATTTCAGCTCTTGGATACAGATCTCAAGAGGGGAAAGGGTTCATATTTTCTTCTCTTCATTGCCAATTATAATCCATATATCGTAATCAATTTTCAAATTTATTTACACAAGATAATATAAATATATTTATAATATAATATCATACCATTAATTTAATTTTCAAGATAGATTATTCATTCAATTTCATTAATAACCTTTACCTAAGTTGTTACAGTGTTGAAGTACGATCCTTCATATCTCTCTCATTTCTAATCATAATTAAAATTCCAATTCAGTATGCATTTTCATATTGATATTCTTATTAAATTATTATTTTTATATCAATATAGATCCTATAATTATTTCATCCTCCATATTTGGGTCCCTATTTATCTCACATTGTACTCCATTCATATGTTTTTATTATTCTAAAATTGTCCTTTAAAGATTAAAACCCTATTATATCATGATTAAAAATACCAATTCATATAGTAAATTTGTGTTATTACAGACACATTATTGTTTATGGGACCTTTTATAAGGAATTATAATTGTGATATATCTGGTTGAAACTCAACCAGGTACCAAGTAGATTAAACTCAAGTTTGGCACAAGTTTACCATTTCCATAAAATTATTCCGACCTAAAAAATTCTACTAATTGAAATTTTACATCCCAAATGCATATATATTACATGTGATTACAAAATTATAATAATGTTTTGTGATTTTCAAATAATTTCCTTAGTCTCCAACTATTGAAAAATTATTTTATACATTTTACTAAACTTAGTAATCATCTTAACTGATGCACTTATGTGCATGTGGAATTTTCATAATTAAAAGCAAATTGAAAATGGTTGTTAAGATAAATTTTCATGTTTTTATAGCTTTAACATGTCTTGATAGGTGGGAATTAGTCATAAAATTAAGGTTATAGAGGATTTGGCATGAACTGGGCATTTCAAAGGTAAATTGGAGGCATTGAGACCCTTTTTCCAGGCTACACAATTACTTCTAATTCACCAAAACTATGCACCCTACCTAGAAAATTGTGAACATCTTAAAGCCTCAGGAAAGACTCGTTCATACATTCTCCTCATGGATAAATAATTATTTTGATCCACCAAAAAACCTTTAGTGGTGAGATTTTGTGGAAGCAGTGGTGATTTTCACGCTTTCCACACAGTTAAATAAACAATGCAGACTAGCCCTCAGGTCATGTCAGCTAGAATTAGTGGAGACCAAATGATGAAAATGCTCTTCACATAGTTAACTAGAATATGAAACTCCTATAGAATACAGTGCACATAACATCTATAAGTATATATCAAATGGCAGATTTAGCACACGGTTAAACTAACCATGTGCCTTAACCGTTCACTAGTCAACAGACAACCACCCACCTCCCATATACCTTTTTAACCACCCTTTTACTTAGAATTATGACCCTTAACCACTCATAGTCACTATGGGTCATCCATTTAATGATTCTATGACCTTTTTGATGGGAGAAACTCATCTAGGAGGCATGAATTCTTATAGAAGGATAGCTTGAAACTCATTCTAGACATTATTGGTAGATTTATCTCTTGTGGTGGTCTTGGATTATTCTTCCTTTCCTGGATGTAATAAACATCATAGTTAATGAAATATTTTTTTTCATAAATTATTAAATTAGTATCTAATATATTCAATGTGTTGGGTATGTGGATAATGAAGAATCTTGGGTAATTAATTTCACCTTTTTGTGTTTGTGGGGTTCCTTTTAATTCTCATAATTCCCCAGAATTTTATTTCTTTTTATTACTAGTCACTCTATATCGGAGTATGAGCAGTGTCTCTAGAGTTCTCTCGAGGAGTTATAAAAAATTATCCCATGAACATTGGGTGCATTTTTCATCTCCAAAGGTGTTTTTTTTTCAGAATTTTTTTTAGAAATTAAATTTTGTGATAAGAAATTTATTTTTGTAAACATAAACAGAACTTATCAGAACAAGGATGTTTTTCAACATTTTAATCCTAAATATGAGATTTATTATGAAAAAAAAGTTAGTACGAAAATTTATTTCTGATAATATTCCTAATAATGCACATCCCCAACAAATTTCCATTATTGATTGTTATGAACAATTTTTTTGTGTTTTTTAAGTAGTGGAAATGTATAAAGAAGTTTTGAAAGTAAACTGACCAAGGATCTCGAATGATTCATAAAACCATAAAATAGAAATTCTAAATTCAGTAAATCTTCAATCAATTAACCGTAAACTCATTTCAACAACACCCTAAGCCTCCCTGGGGATCAACCCCATACTTACACTATAATCATTGTGATGTTGGGAAATTTTCAATTTCGTCTACTGAAAGTAACACTTTGGCCGGAATGAAACCAAATTATGGAATCATTTATGGGGATCTTTTAAATGGTGTTATGTAAATTTGAGTTTGGAATAATTATGTGGAAAAAATCATAAATTATAAAATATTCTTCTCTTAAACCCATTTTCATTTTTGGTTATTTTCGATTTTCTATTTTACACTTGGTGTGTTGTTTTATGTTGTATAGAACCATAGGTTCATGTGTAGCCAAATCATCTATCCTTAGAGTGTTGAGTCAAAAAGAAATACTCTCTTTTGACCCTAAAATTGAATGAACTATATCAAGTAAATTCTAAGCACTTATGGGTGACCACATCCAGAATGCTCCCAAGGAAAATGTGGAAGAGGAAGAACCGACTATTTTCCATGGAGATAGATAATAATTTTTACTTAATGGGAATACAAACCAATAGATTTCTGATAATGGTTAACAAATACAACATCCACTATCCAATTTCATGGAGTATATTCCACATAATCATCAATGACCACGATCTCAATTTTCACCAAGCTGTGGGAAACAAAAGCTACAATAGTATCTTCAACAAGATTGGAAACCATATATACCTCCTAATAAATGTCTTTATTTTCCACAAGAGCATAAATATATGTCAAAATCTCCTCAAGATTACCTTCCACTATGCTTTACTCTTATAAATTATGAATTGACTTCGATTCATGGAGCTAATATGGGAATTGTTCGGTCACCGATGCAAGAACAACACTTTAAAATCCAGCTGACCATCATGCATGTCATCCAAAATACAGTCCAGTTTGAGGGATTTCCAAGTGAAGATCCCAATTCTCATCTATCATAATTTCTAGATATTATTGATATTCTCTATTACCATAGAGTTTCATAGGATTCTATCAGGCTCTATCTTTTTCTCTTTTCAATGAGGAAAAAATAGAAAGACTTAATCAAAGGACTTCCCCAATGATCCACCCTCACATGGGAGGAATTGTATCAAGATTTTCTAGAAAATTACCCCCCACCAAAATAGTGATGTTGAGGAATGACATTCAAAACATCTAGCACCATGAGTCTGAGTCCTTGTATAAATCATAGGAACATTTCAAAGAAATTAGAATAAAATCCCCTCACCAAGTACTCCCATTGTGGATGCAAGTTTATAAATTTTATGGGGGTATCACAAAAAATACTATGTTTTTGGTGGATGTGGCTACTGTAGGAATTTTCATGAGGAAATTTCGTAAATAATTATTTGATATTTTGAAATATATATTAGTGAATTGCATCAAATGGAATTCTGAGTGGGGAACTCAGAAAAGTGGGATGCATAATGTTTATTCCACCACGTTTCTAGATGCCTAATTAGATGCAATGTTGAAGAATATTGATGTGCTTAATTTCAATATAACTTCACAAGTTCAACTAGTTAACCATCAGACTTGCAGTGAATTTGGAAACAACCACATTATGGGTGAATATCTAAGGACAAGTGTCATCCCCTCTACAAGAAAGGTGAGCTACGTCGCTCAAAATTATGAAACAAAAATATTTCCTCAATATCAAAACCCTTCATGGAATGAAAATTAAAATTCATGTTGGGGGAAGTAGTAATAAAACACTTATCCATGACCTCAAAAGATACAAGATTATGGTTAGCTGTAATACCAAAATCCATACCCAAGGTAGTAATAAGGAAATCAATAACATCAAGCTTCTTATCAGTAATAAGGGTACCAAAAACCTCATCCAACCCAACCTCCTCTCCAAAACAGCATAAATAAGTAATTCAATTGCAACCAAAGTGGGAATAACCCTAAAATTAGAGGATATGATGTCTAATTTCATTACAAATTCATAAACAAGGTATCAAAATCAAGAGACAGCCATCCAAATCCTAGAACAATAGATTGGGTAGTTGGCCAATCTACTCTCTATGAGGTAATCTGGTACACTAGCGGGTAATACTGAAAGTAACCCTCAAGAGGAAGCTAAGGTGATAACTATAAGTAGTGTAAAAGAGATCTCTCAACCAGAACCAACAAACAATACTATGATGGAAGATGAGAAACATGAAACACCATCCCAGTTAGTGGAAAAAGAAGTTGAAGTATGGATGTGTCTTTCCTAGAAGGACTCAATAAAAGGGAAATAAATTATACATGATAGGGAAAATCAGGTGCCAAACCATATATTCCATACTTTCCCTTCCCTAATTGAATAAAGTAAAGGAATTTAGATTAATATTTCGGGATGTTTATGGTGGTGTTACGAGAACCCCACATTAAAATCCACATTGCTGAGGCATTAACAAAAATTCGGACTTATACAATGTTCATGAAAGAAATTATCTCAAGCAAAATAAATATGGTGGATTTGGGAACTATTCCTCATCTGAAGAATTACTCCATAGTGTTCTAACAATCAATCCCACCCAAGCATCAAGATCTTATAATTTTTTCAATCCCATGAAAAATGGCTCTTATGAGTCTAGTAAATCCCTTTATGACTTGGGGGATTGTTTCAATCTGATTCCTTTTAGATTATTCAAGAATTTGGGGATTAATGAATTAAATAACATTCATGTGGCACTAAAACTAACTTAAACTTCCATAAAATACCACAAGGGGATATTAAAAGATGAGCTGGTAAAGGTTGGAAAGTTAATTCTTCAAGCCAATTTCATTATACTCATCAAGGAAGAGGATGCTGAGGCAGCACTAATTTTAAGAAAACCCTTATTATCCATTGGAAAGGTTCTAATTTATATTAATAATGGGGAATTGTTCTTCTAAGTAGGGGATTAAAAGGTATCTTACAACATCCTCAAATCCATCAATAAATCATCACTTGTGGAGCATGATGACTGATAAATTTTATCTACATTGGGTAAATATGTGGACTATATAGAAATTGACACAAGTTATTCTCTATTGATAGGTGATATAGATAAAGTATAAATCCATCATGAATATGAAAAAGAAGAGGTGAAATATGTTACTTGTCAATGAAATTGATATTGGCAGTGATAAGTTGTTCAGGATATTCTAGAAATAGAAAATATAGACCCCTCAGTTCCCTCAATCTTGAAAGAACCACAACTAAAAATAAAGTGTCTCCCATCATCTATAAAATATGTATTTTTGGGAGAAAAATACACATTACATATCTTCTTAACACATCCCTCACTGAAGATCAAGATGTAGAACTGTTACAAGGTCTTGAAAGAGAGATGATGGCTATTGTTTGGACAATGGCATACTTTAAAGGAAATAATATGACCATTTTCACACACAAGGTTCCTCTAGAGGAAGGGGAAAAACCATATTGACAACATTAGAGACGAATCAACCCTCAGATGAAGGATTCATGAAAATGGAGGTGACCAAATTACCAAATTCTAGAACCATCAATCATATTTTAGATAGTCTATGGGTCTGTCCCATTCAAGTGGTACCCAAAAATGGTGGTATTATTGTGATTTCCAATGATAAGAATTATATTATTCTAACTAGAATAGTTATGGGATGGAGATTGTGTGTTTATTATCAAAAGTTAAATGATGCCACCTAGAACGAACAATTTCCACTTCCTTTCATGGATTAAATGTTGGAATGAATTGCATGGAATGAATTATATTACTTTCTAGATGGTTATTACACCTATAATCAGATTTATATACCCCCTGAAGATCAGTATAAAATCACTTTCACATTCTTTTATGGAACTTTTTCTTACCATCACATGTAATTTGTTATGTGAAATGCTCCAACCACTTCTCAGCAGTATATGTTAGATATTTTACTTGACAAGGTAGAGAATATTTTAGAGGTATTAATGGAAGACTTATATATCAATGGAAATTAATTCAATATATTCTTGAGAAACATGGAGTTGTTTTTGGAATTGTGTGAGAAGATGAATTTGGTTTTTCATTTGGAAAATTTTCTTTTTATGGTACAAAATGGTATCATCTTAGGACACTAGATATTTGAAAAGGGGATTGAATTTGATACCACAAAAAATTAATTCAATAGAAAACCTACCCATTCCTACTTCAGTCTGAGTGATACGAAGCTTCATTGGACACATGGATTTTTATTAACAGTTTGTGTAAGATTTTTTTAAAATAGCACAATAGTTGAATAATCTCCTCTCAAAGGATGCCCCTTGTAATTTAATGAAGTTTGAATTAGGGTATTTCAAATATTTAAATAAATTTTGGTTGAATAACCATTATTGGTTTATCTATATTGGAATGATAAATTCAAGATAATGTATTATTTTAGTGATTATACTATGGGGGAAGTCCTTGGGTAGTGGCTTGATCATATATTTCAACCTATCTATTATGAAATAGTTTCCTTAAATGAGGCTCAAATAAATTATACAAAAAAGAAAAAGAAAATGTTTACTGTGTTTTTTTCATTTGATATATTTAAATCATACTTGGTGATATTTAATGTTATTGTATACACTGATTACTCTGCACTCAAGAACCTACTGAATAAGGAAGATGTTAAACCTCGATTGATTCACTGGGTACTTATCCTTAAAGAATTTTATTTTGAGATTAATTATAATAAGGGGAGTGAGAATTTTATTTCTGATCATCTCTCCCACTTGGAGTTACCTCACCTCAATGAAGAAGAAGATAAAGAGATAAAGGAAGACTTCCTAGGTGAATACATTTTTTTAGTAACAGTTGCACCTCATCCATGGTTCATAGATATCGCCAATTACTTGGCTATGAGAGTTCTCTACACTGATCTCTCTTACCAGTAGAAGAAACATTTTCAATATGATGTGATGAAATATTTCAAGGAAGATCCACTAATTTTCTAATCATGTGGTGATTTAATAATCTGCCACTGTGTACCCAAAGTTGAAGTAAATGAAAATTTGGTATTTTTAAACTCTTTACCCGCTAGAGGACATCATGAGCGAGACTATACAATTTATAAAATTTTAAATCTATATTTTTCTGGATGAAAATTCATAAGGATTCTCAAAACATTATAGCACAATGTGATAGATTCCAATGAATGGGTAATATTGGACATAGATTATAAATGACACAAAACCCCATACTTGAAGTGGAATTCGTCAACATGTGGAGTATTTATTTCGTGGGACCATTTCCACCATCATACAGTAAAAAATACATTTTTGTATGTGTTGAATATGTTTCAAAATGGGTGAAAGCTTCTACTACAACTTCAAACATAGTGAAGGTTGTCATTTCCTTTATTAAAAGTAACACATTCAGCAGGTTTTGTGTACCCTAGGTTCTCATTATTGATAATGGAAAGAATTTTGATAACTCAATGATGAGTAATGTTATAATCAGTTTTGGGGAGAAATATAATATGCGGAAACTATACCATCCCTAATATAACAGCTAAGTTTAAGTATCAAATCATGAGAACAAAAATATTCTCGAGAAAATAATGTGAGAATTTAGAAAATATCGGTCTAAAAAGAATGATTATGATTTATGGGCTTACTAGACAATGTTCAAAACTCTGTTGGGCATGTACCCATTTGTGTTGGTCAATAGAAATCCTTTTCACTTGCTCATGGAACTTGAACACAAGGCATATTGGGATGTCAAGGTTCTGAAATATGACCTAAAAGCCATTGAGGATAAGTGAAAAATCCAATAATCTAAGATATATGAGATATGGTAGGAGGCATAAGATAAGTAAAATATCAACAAGGAAAAGACAAAGGTGGTTCATGACCACCTGATTTCATGAAAATCCTTTCATCTTAGTGATTAGGTAAAACTATGCAACTCTCAGTTATGATTTTTCCTAGGTGAATTGATTTCTTAATTACTGGGACCATTCAAAGTGTTCAATATATTCCACCATGGTGTGATGGATGTTCCCAGAGAAGAAAAAAAGATGTTCAAAGTTAATTTACACCACCTTATTACTTATTTTCAAATGTAAGACATGGTGGGAATGATATCCATGATGCAATTTTGTTGATCAAGAGGACTGGGCATGTTGAGCTTAATACATTAAATATATCACTGACTGGGAGGTTACTTTTTATTTCAATAATTCATAAAAATAATTGTAAATTTGTGTGTTTCTGAGGGGAGTATTCTTAGTGTGTTTTTCATTTTATATTTTTTAGTTATATGGTCAATACTAAGTGATAGATTTAAGAGTGAATATCTATTATGAAATATTTATGCATCCTTTAGAAACCTCAAATGAGTTTTCAATATAGTTGGGGAACATGAATTTCAATTTTATAGGTCATAATTAAGTTAAAAAAAGGGAATAATCAGATTATTTTACATATATAGAGACACACAAATGAGTTTTTCTTGATTAGAAAAATCGTGCGCATTAACCATGCACAGTAGTAACCCATTCTAGGGAGAGTCACATGAACATCGCATGGTTCACTATCCCATGCACATTAATCATGATAGGGGTGGACCTCATTCTTATGGAGTGATCATGGTTATCACATTGTTAAATAAACCGTGTATAGTATCTATTAATTACATTAAAAGTCCCTGAATTTTCCAAAGTAAAAAAATGAAACCCCCAATTAAAACCCCAAATCAAGTGACACCCATCCTCACAACCCATGCACATAGATACTCTCTCCCCTATCCTTTTTCTTCCTCATCCCTTACTCTCTCTTCTTCCTCTGGATCAAGCTCCAAGGTATCTTTCTTATTAATCTTCCTATCTTCCCCCTCTTATTCTCCGCCCTCTTCATTCACCTTTTCTTATCCTCATTCCCTTAGGTTAAGACAACCCCACATTTTCACCACCACTTTCATTTTTTATTGTTTTTTTATCATTTCATTGACTTTTTCAAACCAATTTTTACACAAACCTCACAACACACCCATCTGCACAATGTTTTCCCAAACCCCCAATTTTTCTTGTATCTTTGCCAAATTTTCTAGGATACAATGGGATATTTATAAATTTCATAACATAAATTTAATTTTATATCTATAATTTTGTAATTTATTTCATCTTTATGTATTATTATAATACCTCCTATAGGAACCCACCCAAACCTTTCTATGGACTCTACCAAAAGTGACTGGACATCCGGTTCCAATAACCTCCCGGGTCCTAACCTTAAATTTTCCAAGAAAGAGGAGGTTAAAAGAAACTAATTTCTAATCAATCAAAAGGTATTCTCGCACCACTGTTCTATGCCTCACCTCCTTGATTCACTAGGAATATCTAACAATATTTAAAGACTTATTTACCATGTCCATCTCAACAAGGAACTTTCCATGCATAAACTAACCTTTAAGGAACTTGTGTTTGAGTTTTATTTTACCTTTTGATACTGGGACATGTATACCATGGGTGAGCATGTATATTTATTCAAGGGTATAAATGACATCATATTTTTCCTTATTAAGTGTTAGTATTGATTTTAGTTGAGCTAGTTATCCACATTTTACGACATCTATGATGAGCAGTTTGTAAGAAGAATGAAATATGTTGACACAGATTGAGATTGGGATCCTAACACTACCAGATAATTTTGGGCCACAATTTCCCAGCTAGGAATGTCCTATTTTCCCCAAACTTCAAAGGCCTCCAAGATCATTAATCCCACCCATTATGTGATTCAACATAACTTTACTACACTTTTCACCCTTAGTCAGATAACAAATTCAACATCAAAATCCATGATTTGTTTCTTCTTCGTTCCATTATTATAGGGGAAACCATCATATTTTCTTATATATTCTCCCAGTACCTACTAAAAAAGTTTACCAAGACAAAGGGAGACATTTTTATGGCCCTTATATCACACTATTGTCCGAACATCTTGGAATTCAGTTTGATAAAGAGGAATTCACTAATATTGAACCGCTTCTCCCATTTGACTTCACTATGGTAAAACGTATGGGCATTCTAGAATTTAATTTCCAACACTAAAAATTTAGAATACCCCAAAAGGATTCCTAGGACAATCCCAACTATACCTCAATCCCACCTACTTCTTCCCACTATTTCTTTCCACCTGATAAGGAGTACCACCCCACCAATCTAACCTCATCCATGCATCCACCACCTTACTCTACATACTCCACTTACCCAAATAATGAGGGAACACCCTTAATTGACCCAAATTTCAATGAAAGTGGGACCAAGAATTCTATACAATGTTCGGCTAGAAGGTCAAGGTTACTCAACCATAAATGATGGGAAGAAGCTCATATGATCTCCCTACCCTAACCTTTACCAACCCCTATCGAGCCAACTCCCTTCCTACTACATGTAATAGGATTCTTCCTCACACAAAAATATTTCTTGTGCCTCTTATCTAGAAGAAGACCAACCAGAAACACCTCCTATAGAAAGAATGGGCTCTGAGAAGGCCATCATAGATTCAACATGGGATGAGGTTGTCTAAGCTTAATTCCAGTACCAGTTTAGTATCAATCCCTTAATGAGCTAGAAATTTATTATTGATATCCATGATCTTGTTACTTTACCTTCCTTGTGACTATGTTTAAACATGAATGAATTTATGGATTCTTGTTGTATTTTTCTTCTATGGTGTGATTGTGTGATCACCTTTCCCCTATTTCTACTAAGTTTTTGTCACTTCACAATTTATTTTCTCTAATTATAAAATAGAAATTGGATGACTATATTGGAACAAATACATTCTTACACTTGATGGGATCTCATAGAGAAACTCTCGATCATTTAACAACCTTTATCAAGGGGATTTTACTATTACTTTTATTTAATCATTCCTTGTATAGTTTCTTTCTCCCAACCCTTTCATGTATTTTCCTACCCACCCTTCTCCACCTGAACACATTCATAGGGGATTATAATTGGTTTTAATTGTGGGAGAGGGAACTTTATTTTGGAACCCCATTTATTTATTACCTTGAAATTTCCTAGGATGATATGTTTTTTCTAGAATACCTATAATGGGATAGTATATGTATCATATATTTATATCAACTAAATAAAAATGGATTTTGGACAACAATTTTGGAATTCCTCATATGTCTGGATTGATAAGTCTATCTTTGACGTGAATATGCATTGGAAAACATGAAGAGTAAAATTTATATATTCATTATTAAAATAATGTGTTTTCAAATTAACTTTTTGATTGAGTAGTTTAAATGAAGGAACCCCTTAAAATGGAATTCTATTTATGCATAAATAGAAGTGAATCATTGAAATTATTGATATTTCACAAGTGGTTATTATGCTGTCTTAATTCCATGAGCTATTGACTTGATTTCATAGTTAATCAAGATGAGACATGATAAAATATTGGAATCAAAATTTCAATTCTAGTATCTAAACCCAATTAAATCAGTTTGAGATATGAGAAATCATGCCCAAGATGTCGGTGACCCTTTATCATTCCTCAAAGTTCAAACCCAAAGAGATTTCGTAACCTATAAAAGTGACATACCACCAATTGGTGTCGATGAGATATTTTCCAAACATACCTAAGTGTTTTATGGGATGGATGTGGAATATGGAACAATATTTTAAATGAAGTATGAAAATTTTAGTTTTAAACAAACAATGATTTATGAATGAATATTTAGAATTTTTGAATTGAGCCTATTTTATTGGATAACATCAAGGATTAGTGAGTCATGAAGAATTAATATTGGTATTCAAATAATTATTCATCAAAAATTTTCATTCATTTAGTTGATATAATTAATGATATTTCTACCAGTTTCTTTGATGGTCCCTTTTAGATGATTTTCTAGTAATTTTTTTGTAGATAAACAACTGGCCATGTGTGGGGGAGTTTGATGAACTTATGTGCATGTGGAATTTTCATACTTAAATTTAACACCCTAAGACATTATAATATTTTACTTTTAGAATAAATTTAATTTTTTTTCTTTCATGATTTATAAGCAACACCAAGTTAAGATTATGTTACATGGAACATTGAGTTTACCTGGCATTACATGCAATATTATGCTTAACTTGCTCTGCCCGGAACACCATGGTTATCTTGAGGTACACACAAGATTGAGTTTTAAAAAACTGAAATATACTTTTAGTGAATGATATTAATAAAATTTATATGTTATATATTCAATAAAATGTTTTTATATTAATATCATAGAGTTGATATCCATAAGATAAGAATAAATCCAAATTTATGCATAAAAAGCTATATTATTCTAAGGTCATTTTTACCGCCTTTTAATGAAACTTAAATTTTAAAACTAAATTTTTAAACTTTTATAAGTTTTACATGAAAAAAAATAATAATTTTTGAAATATTAATTTACAAATTATCATAGGATTATTTTTTTATATTTTCCCTAAAAATTTCATTTTTTGAGGAATAGTGACAAATACCAAATTTTAATTGAAAGCTATTTTTTTCTAATTTATTTATAAGATTAAATTATATTTTTGATTAATTTTAAAGTTTATTTAGATAAATTTTACATATATTAATCCAATTTATGTCATTTTAATCAATTTCACATTGATGTTGTATATAAATTTTTTTAAACTTTTGAACATTTTTAGTTTAAAACCCCGCTTCATCATCTCGTTTGGGGGATTAAATTTAAATTAATTTCTTCCAATTATGTGATTTTAATTTGAAAAAATTAAATACATATTTTTAATAAGAATAAATTATTATTTATAATAAGTTAAAATTAGTTTTTTACAAAAATATTAGTGAAATAAATTCAAACTAATTACAGCGATTAAGAGAAAAAATAGCTTAATAAGGGAATAAACATTAAACTAAAAGGTAAAAATGGCCTAGATATTTATCCAAAACTTATTTTATGGCTATATTTACTCCATATAAATCATTTTCAAGAATTTTGTTCATTATTTGAGGAACATTATATAAGGTATATCTCCCAATAGTTTATACCTTTTTATATCTACAAGAATGCCACCTCTCCTGCACTATAAAAAGGCACTCACCATCCCACTTATTCACACATATAAAGATATTTGGATCATAAAAAACCTATAAAAATAATATCCAAACATACCTAACTTAATAATATATTCCTAAATTTTTTATTAAATAAAACTAAGGAATACTTTCGATATAAATCAAAAGGAGTTTCTCGAAGAAGAGGTAAAAATATTCAATGAGCACTTTTATTTCATTCCATTCTACACCACTTCAATTATTATTATATATTTATAATATATTAACCTTATTATATTAAATATACTAATATTTTTTACAGTCAATGGTATGACCTATTGTCACACACACTTCCATAAAATGGGATACACAATCATAGTTCGTGTGTATGGCGGACTACTGCCTCGCAAACCGATGTTGTTCGGTCTTCCATTACAACATTTAATGGTTGGTAATAATGATGGATTTATAGTTTATATATGATATATATGATATTTATAATTTATTTAGTATTTTATAATTCTTTTGTAACACATATGTTTCGGATTTCCATTTTGTTGGAATACTGTAACATCATTTGTGGACGTCTGGACTACCACCTCTACAAAGTGATGTGATTCATTCACAATATTCATGGAATAAATAAAGGATGATTTGAATAAAAAGATGTTATATATATATGATAAAATTATTATAATATAATTATAATATAACTATATAAAATTTACATTTCATTCTTTTAATATGACTAGAAAATGAAAACAACGTTCATGCGTACGTATGACCTACCATCTTGAAGAACAACACATTTCATTTATATCTCAAGATTTAATGGATTATTATAAATACATATAAACTGAATATATATGATAATTACATCATGGTTTAAATTTTAGAGATGATGAAATTGGGATCTAATTAATAATAATAATAAATAACAAGTCAAAATATACTCGAGAAACTAGGTATGTAACACTCGAAATAGTGAAAATAATGAAATATTACTAACAAACAGGTAATAAGATATTATAAGTGTAAGAAAACCATTATTTTTTGAGTTAAAAAATATTTTATTTCCATCAATTTTCCGTTTAAGTGTTTAAATATGGCCTAATAGGAATTCCCTTTGAGGTCATGGATCCATTGGGGGCGTCTGAGGAGTGTTCAAAGACCAAAACCCCACTTTTGGGGAGAAACAAGATTGTAGCATAGTTAGTGGAAACCATGCAGGGAAGGATGTTTGTTTAATACTAAACATGCGAGGCTAGATAGTGGGATGTAGTATATTGCATGATTTGACAAACCATCTAAAGTTTCCCAGTCAGGATTCAAGTATCACTGAGAGGGGGAGTGATGAATCATTGATATCTTTTTCTTTTATGTTTAATTACTTATGAAGAAAACTTTTCCACTATTAAAGATTTCATTCCCTACTGAACAAAATTCAAACACACATCCATAGGGACACAAAATATTACATGGTTCACTACTCAATAAGATTGTCTACGTCCTTGGTATGGTTTGGAAACAATCCAATACCTCACAATCCACTATAAAAAAATCCTTTGATATGGAATACAATGAGTAGGATGTGACCTTACACTCGTGTAGAAATATTCAAACAAATAATAGTGTGTGTTCTATCTCTTATCATAAATAGGGTAAAACAATGATTTAGTACTTCCAGACAAGCTTTGAAAAATTTGATCTTTCAAAAAAATTCTTCTATTTTCTACCCAGAAGCAGGTAGGAACTTCATGGACTTCGTAAAAATACTTAGTCCAATACCCTAGTATGATTTCCAAGTTCAATTTGACCTGAGTTGATTCTATTTGAAATATCTATTCATTTAAACTGAGTATCCAGAATTGTTGTTCGTGAAACAATATTCGTGAAGCAAACTGCGACCTTTCGCGTAACTGTTGAGTACCTAGCGTGCATTTTTTTACTTTTCACACAACAATTTACTTTTTCAAAGAAAACTAAATTGCATGAAAATTTTATGTTTTTCATTCATCCTTTATGTTTTTCATGAAAAATTATTCTTACATGCAACACTATTCTTATGCACAACTTCCTTCACACATAATTATTATGTGATTCAGAGCCCTGATTTTCTATAAGGGTTGAGATCCATGATGAAGGGGGTTAGCCTCTTATTTATAGGCATTACCAACCATGTATGTACAATTATGAAATTTCTTCATTTGTATGCTTAATATTTCCCCTGATCATGTAAAACCATATATTGACATTGCATTTGGTGTGTAAGCTTATTTTTTACTGTTCACTTCATCTTTATTTCCTAGGCGTACACACACCACCTTTCACGCAAAAAATAATCTTTCCCATGATTCTTTCCTTTTCCATAATTTTATGTGCTGATATCAAAACATGTACGACATGAAACTTTCCAAACCAACTTCAATATTTCATGCAACATCCTTTTCCAAAAACAATTTTCTACATTATCCAATTTTTGAACCCAAAACTTTAGAGAACACTAGAAAACAACACTACCTTAATTTTTTTTCTTCAGAAAGAACACCAATGATGCTTTAAAGTCATATGGATTTGTAAACTAATATATTCTTTCATCCAAAACCTTATATATCATGATATATATTCCTTTATCGATCATTTTTAGCATCTTCATATTTTCAAAGGAAAGTATTTCAACTTACCTGTCTTCCATCAACATCTTTCTTTCCAAACAATCTTGAATAGGATTTACAACACATTTGATCTCCCTTTAATTCAGAAAGCTTGAATCAAAAGTACCCCAAACAACTTATGTTATTTGTGAAATACCAATCATCAAATCATCTTCATATTTTCCAAGGATTTTACAATGTGAATTGATTTATCCTTTTTTCACAAAAAAAGACAACACTCTTCAAAAACAAACTCTTCTTATTTACTTTTCCATCTAACTTGGTCCCAAAACCATACATATTGAGGGGCACAACTGTGAGATACCCTTTGTAGTTTTTGAAAGTGGGATGAGACCTGATTTGTGAATGGTTAGTCAACCCATGCATGAAAACCATGTAGGATGCCCCTCCATACAATAGTGGGTGCATGGTTGGTGTACGATTTAGCCAACCATGCAACCAAACCACATGACCCATTAATTTAGGATAAATTAAAAAATCTCACTGAAAATGTTTTATAAATCAACCCTATTTTCCTATTTCTCTCACATTAGATAGTAGTGAGATTTGGGAGGTCATCTTGAAGCCAAAAGGTAGGCTTTACTACTGTTCTTTATTCTGATATCAAACTAGAGCACTGTCAGTTTTGTTGGATCAATGTCGGTGAGTACTCAATTACTTTTATTTTATTCCTTATTCTTCTTGGTATTGGCTGAACTATTTACGTGCAAGGTAACATGCCCTATTTCCAGGTTCTTCTTCTGTTATTAATTTTTCTCCTAATATGAGTCAAATCAGGAGTTAATATTGGATGAACACTCTACTACAAACCTATAGTAGGTGGTCTCATTCTTTTTACCTTAATGTTGGAGTGTTTATATATATGTCGTTGTGTCATGTGCCCTTTTTTATGAGACTCCCTTGAAATGAAATATAATACATGTTTAAAATGGATAGGAATGCCTTATGTAATTAATGGGATCTTTTGATAATTATTAAGGTTATGAACCTTTAATTGAAACCACCCTTGGGTGTGTTGTTTAATTAATTGGAACACCATGGGTGGAATATGATCTTGAATGACTTATAGGTGTGCCATTTACTCTTTTTTATGGGATGTTTAATAATGATTTTTCAATTTTAATTAAATTGATTAAAGAAATTAGATTGAATGACCATGACCCTAGGCTACTGCTATATAATTTCTTTTTTAAGCTTTAGTTTCCTCTAATAATGAAATTCCCACATGAGATAATTAAGAGGAAAATCCTTATAAACTTAGGCCGTACCTTGATACACATAATGAGATAAGTTTAAAATGACAATGATCTGCGTGATGATCTTTGAATTAATTAACTAACTTTGATTGAATTATTATAAGCCTTGGGTGACACATGGGTTCTCATAAGAATTCCATGGAAAAAATCATTTGGATTCTACCATATATACATCTAGGGTGACACATGGGTTCTCATAAAAATTCCATGGACATAATCATTTTGATAATTCATGCTTATGCCTGAGAGACACTTAGAATCCCTATTGTAGTTCCAAGGATATACTTAGAAGGTTGATTCTACATACGCCCGAGTGATACATTGATTCCCCGTGGAATTATAAGGATAGAATTATAGGGTAGTTGATATATATATATATGATAGGAGTGAGACTTGGGATCCCTTAGTTGACCACCAAAGATGGACTCAAAGGCGGTAATGTTATACCACACCTAAAGTGATACTTGGATTCCTATGAGGATCGCCATGGGTGGGATTGTAAGGTTCTAGGTTTATGATAAGTCTAGAGTGATACTTAGATTCAAAATAAGGGTTTAAAAGGATGGGATTTGGTTTTTAATTTAATAATAAATGGAATGGTTTATATGATGTTCATGCCAAGACAAAGTATAAGCTTAGGTCCGGTCTTTCTCTTAAACCTGATTGATGGTCTGGTTAGGAATCCTTGATCACATATCTTCATAGGGGATGCTGGAATTAATTCTAGGTCTTGAGACATGTTTATTAAATGAGACTTATTAATTAGATGAACTTGATTATAAATTGATACAAGACTGACCATTATTCAAATAAATTCTGGCAAGGCAGAAGTAGGTAGTAGAGGACAAGTGTCCTTGGTAACCCAGACCTTTATGAGTTGTTAACATACATCACTTCTTTATATATTCTATTATTACCTGAACACTGTTATTTATTATATATTCATTGATTGGATGGAATTAGACCTTTTATTTTATTCCTACTATTATTTTATCTCACACCCTATTCGGGCCGCTGATGGGTACCCAAACAAACTATATGATTATAGGTATGGATAAGGGAAAACACCTTGCTACATGACATTGATTGCTACTTAGGAGTAGGGGAGCACAGGACCATGCTAAGGCTTTTTATGCTAGAGTAGTTATCTTTTTTCCTTTTTGGTATTTGACAATTGTATTGAACTAGTGCTATGTATACCTATTATTGATTTTTTTGTAGAAACCCGACATGTATCATCATATTTTGTATATGAGATTCCTTTATCGTATTGTTTATTTACGTCTACTCCTATAAATAATTTGTTTTATGGTTGATTTAATACTTCCTATACTTATCTATTATTAAATATCTTCTATGATACACTCTAGTGGTAAGGGAATAGTCTCCCCATAGACACAAACTAGGCCCTCAATACTAGTCGTAAGCCTCTGGCGTTTGGAGAGATGAACTTGAGGCAATGTGGCCAACTAGGCTCAGGGCATCTTTCAGTGGAATCTGGGTCTAGGATGTTACAAAGTAGTATCAAAGGCATTTTATTTTTCTACTTTACTATTTTGCGATAATAGATAGGGATAAAAAGGAATTTCAATTTTTTTAATGAGATATACCTGGGCATAGCTAACCCACGTAAAAGGAAAATCCAAATTGTATTGAATGGAAATTGTTATTTCTTGAATTTTTGGTTATTATAGTTTACTTGATTCCACCGTTTGGTGATGAACTTGAATTGTGATTTTATTATTGATATTATTTTGGGTTATATCTTGTCACAACCTAATGAGACGAGGGTACTCCATCTCATGCATCATTTTAGGCACCTTTTATAAATCACATTCCATGCATTATTCCATGCCATATAGGATGCATTTCCTATTTTCACGCTATTATGATATGTACTAGGATTGATATACCTACTATGTGATACATATTTTTTTAAAGGAATTGGAAAACATGGTTAGTACTTAGATTGTATACCATAACCTAAGTAGTGTTTTTTTATTAGGCTATAGCATACATCCTAAGAAGAAAATTATATCATGTTCAATCATGGAATATGAGTCGAATGAACTAAAATTTGTCATGGTGTGGATTAGGAGAACACCCTATTTTGGTTCATGAGGAGTATGGGCCCTTATGGATCAGAATTTGGTGAACCATTTGGTTTAACTAATTAAAATGAATTGTGATATAATGGAATTGAATATGAGAATAAAATGAAAAATAATTTTTTTCATAGAAGAGAACTTGACCCAGACCTAACCTTAGTAGTGGGTTGTAGGCAATATATATTAATTTTATATATGGTATGTAGATCACTTGAACTGACTCTCAGATTAGGAAGAGAGGTGTGTTCTTAAATGGAAATAATCGTACCTATCATATTTTAAATATTAATGCTTTTATAGGTTGTTGATTCTTGATTTGGGGAATTTTCTTGGAATTTGCAGACGTATGCACCCACAATGTCCTCCAGTTACACACCAATAGGGTATTAGAGACCATTATATAGAGGTGGTGGTACATGGGATACTAGTAGATCCTATAGTAGTTCCATATGAATCACCAGTAGCTATACTAAACAAAGGTGTTGAGGCACAGTTCTGTAAGGAATTTTTGCGTTTCATGCAGACTGTTGAGGGAGCACCATGAACTTCCCTAACTATGGAAGAGTTGACATGTGAGTTCTAGGAGAAGAATCCACCCATGTTTTTGGGGGATGTCGGACCACATGATAAAAATTCATATCTAGAGGCCATTCTATATATCTTCAATCATTTTGAGACACCTCCCGAGTAGAGGGTAAATCTCGCTACATATATGCTGCGTGATTCTACAAAGAGATGGGGGGATGTTATTACTAATACATATTGTCATCAAAAGGTGTCTTGGAGGGAATTTAATACATACTTCTATGATTACCTATATATCAATATATCAAGGGATGATAGAGCCTGAGAGTTCATGCAGTTGAAGACAGATGCAATATCAGTTATGGATTATTCGACCTACTTTACATAGCTTCAGTGCTTCACACCTGTTCCAATTGATAATGAGTTATCTAAAGCCAGGAGATTCAAGGATTTTATCAAGTATGAAATTATATCACATTTGAATGTATTTTGGTAGAATACCATTTGTGTAATAGTGAATCAGATGCTTATTATAGAGAATAACCTAAGAGAGGTGGGGGGTGCGAGCCTGGGTGGTTCGACACCTAGATCTGGCACTACATCAACTGATAGTAGGAAGCAACATCTGTAAATTCCATACAGTGATATTAGTATCCATAGCACATACTCAGGTATCCAGGTGTGGTATCATCAATGTGGTATACTAGGACATAGAAGACCTCAGTGCATGAGAGACCTATTCGAGTGCCGATGTTGCGACAAGATGGTCCATCTACAATGATTTTACAAAACTTTTCCTCCAGTAGCTAGGGAGATAAGGTTTCACCAACTCCATGTCTAGGAGTGGGGTCATCAACTTCAACCTAGGTAAGAAGATGGAGTACAGTCAACTGATCAGGCCAAGGCATGGGTCATGGTCGTGGTAGTCAGAACTCAGATTTGTAGCAACAACAGAGAAGATCTACAAAGGGTAACTAAGCTATATTATAGTGCCAAAGATTAGACTAAATATACAAAGTGAAACTGACCCATGAGGAGAAGATTCCTAGAACTTATACTGTGAGAGTTACTATTCTAGTATCCTTTACTTTATCATCTACCCTTTTTGATACAAGAAATTCTCATAGCTTTATATATTTTCCTTTTGTGGAGAGCCTTTGGATTATGGTTCAATTTTCTAAGGGAGTTATGATGCTTGAAACTCTGTTGGGGATCAATATAAATGATGTATGTAGTTTCATGGAGTTCCACCTTGATATTGGAGGGTTTCACTTCATATGGGTCCTTTTTTCCCTCGAGATGATAGGTTTTGACATCATCCTTGGGATGGAATGATTGGTTACCTTTCATGATTTCATGGATTTTTATCATCTTAGGGTGAACTTCACATCACTAGAGGGCAGAGAGTTCATTCACCAGGGTGAATGGGATGTCCAAGATAGATGATCTGTACATGAGCATCGTGGGACAGGCGATATGACAACCCAGATTGAGAGTTTATATCTGGATGATCAGGGAACACATTTGGCATATTTAACTCTAGTGGTTTATCATTTTAGGGATGTTTTACTAAACAATTTTTCAAGATTACCTCTTGTGAGAGAGGTAGAGTTCTCAATCGGGCTAGTTCTAGGAGTTGCACCAATATCCATTCCTCCTTATAGGATAACTACTACTAAGATGTAGGAGCTAAAGAGGCAACTAGAGGATTTAGAGGCAAAGGGGTTTCTCCGACCCAATAATTCTCCAGAGGGTTCGCCAATACTTTTTGAAAAAAAGGTGGATGGTACTCTAAGTCAATGTGTGTATTAACAGAAATTGAATTAGTTGATGGTTAAGTATTAATATCCTTTGTCATTGATAGATGACATTTTTTATCATCTTTGAGGATCTTGGGTATTATCGAATATTTATATGAGATTCAGATATCATGAGGGGTATTTTTGACCTACAGACATACCTCATAAAACATTTCATAGCAGGTTTGGTTTATATGAGTACCTGGTTATACTATTCAGTCTCATTAACACACCATTATTTTTCATGGAACTGATGAACCATGATTTCCATCCTTATTTGGATTTGTTTGTGGTGGTTTTTGAGGATGATATCTTGGTTTATTATAATAATCAACATGACTATGCTAAAAACCTTGATATTATATTGGATACACCAAGAGAGAATCAATTATATGGTAAGCTCACAACGTTCCACTTATGGATGGATACAATTCACTTCTTGGGTCACATTATCTCAGAGAAAGGAGTATCAGTTGACCCAAATAAGGTTAATGCTATAGTTTACTGGGAGCATCCCAAGAATTTATTGAAGATAAAAAGTTTCATGGGGCTAGCTGGATATTATAGGTATTTAATAAAGAGATTATAATTCATAGAAAAACTACTCATAGGATTGACTAATAAGGGTCTGAAGTTTGTATGGTTAGATACTTATGAGACAACCTTTAAGGAGCTGAAAGGGAGATCAACTTCAATGTCGATACAGAATTTTAAAAATCTAGGAAAGAGTTACGCTATTTAATATAATGCATATGGTATCAGGCTAGGAGTAGTTCGTATATAGGGATATAGAGTCATGGTATATGGGTCTCAGTAGTTAAGGCCACATGAGAGTAATTACCCAACTCATGATATCGATTTAGCTGTATTTGTTCATGCATTGTGCTGTTAGAGACATTAATTATATGGAGAACATTTTTGGTGTTCACAGACCATAAAATCCTTAAGTACATATTTACAAAGTGTGATTTAAATATGAGGTAGTAAATATGGGTTGAATACCTACAATTTTTTTGACTTTGAGCTTACCTACATTCTTAGGAAGGTAAATGAAGTGGAAAATTCCCTTAGTAGGAGGACTTAGATATAGGTTGTTTGTTAGGATAGTAACAAGTGGAATCTTATGAATTTGTTCTCTCAGATGCACTTGGAGGTGTAAGAAAATAAGGGGAAGAATTTTATTTCATTCTTAGTTATGAAATCTACCATTATGGATGAGTGAGGCTGAGGCCACTATCATATTCTAAGGGTCTAGTCCTATGGGAGAGTGGGGTAGGTGAGGAAACTCCTCCTGGTTGGACTATTAGTGAGGATGAAATTCCGTGAATACATGGTTGTGTATGGGTTTCAATAGACATGTATATGGATATGGTGTGATACTTTCATGCTTCTGCTTAGGCAGTGAAACCCTATATCACCAATATGTATTGGACGTTACATTACCAATACTGGTGGTCAGTTATGAAAAGAGATGTTGCTAGTTTTTTCATGAGATGTTCCACCAGTTGATAGGTGAAGGTGGAACACCAGTGACCATCCAGACTTTTACAGTAGTTGTCCATTCTTGATTAAAAATAGGATGAAGTCATGATGGAATTCATGATAGGTTTACCGAGGTATCCTCAGGGTAGTGATGTCGTTTGGGTTGTTTTTGATAGGCTCACAAAGGTTTCTCATTTTCTACCAATCAAGGAAAACTTCAGTGTTGATGAGATTGGGAGGTTGTATATCTGTGAGATAGTACGACTTCACAGGGTCCGTCATACTATCATTTCAGATTGGGATGCCTAGTATACTTCATAATCATGTAATGGGATGTAGAGGGTATTATGTAAATAGGTTATTCTAAGCATAACATACTACCCTCAGATAGATGATCAGTCAACGTGCACGATATAGGTGCCTGAGGACATGCTGTGAGCACGTGTCCTAGATTTTGGGGGTTCTTGGGAGAGGCCCATACCCACAGTTGAATTTTCCTACTACAGTATCTTTCAAGATACTATACATATTCCACCTTATGAGGATTTTTACGATAGTCTATTCTGTTCACCCTTGTACTGGTTTGAGTCAGGAGAGGAAGCTATGCTTGGACCTCATCTCATATAAGAAACTACAGAGAATGTTCATTTGATTTAGAAACCGATGGATACTACACATTCTTGAAAGAAATATTACCCTGGTCACCGTATAAGACCTCTAGAGTTTAAGGTCAGGGATCATGTATTCTTACCTGTCTCACCGAGGTTGGGACAAAATATGATCATGATATAGGGAAAGCTTTTGCTACGATATGTCGAGCTGTTATAGATTCTTGAGAGAGCCAGGTCGATATCCTATTGTTTTAATTACCTCAGAGGTACTGGGCCGTGCATGACATATTCCATGTATCTTAGCTGCACCGCTATCTTTTAGACCCATCTCATTATTCTCAACTCAAGGAGGCTGAGTTACAGGTAGATCCATCCTTTGAAGAGTGTCTTATTTGTGTCGTATATATGAGCACAAAGGTTCTCTGAGGCTGGTCACTTCCTTTGGTACGGGTTATATGGAAGCACAACCATGTATTGGATGAAACCTGGGAGTGGGAGGACAACATATGTGCTCAGTGGTTAGAGTTATTATCTAGTGATTCTTGACCACCCTTAAGAGGGAAATTTAGGGATGAATTACTTTAAGGGGGAAGTTTGTAAAAACTTGGTTCTTTCTTGAGTTACATAATCTTTTATTTATATAATTTTTTAGTTCAAGTGTTTAAATATAGACTAATTTTAATTCCCTTTTAGTTCATGGATCCATTAGGGGTGTCTGAGGCTTTTATGGATCCTAGAATCCAAATTTTAGGTAGAAATAGTTGTTCCTCACAGTTAGTAGAAACCTTATGGGGGAGGCTGCATAGTTACTACTAACCATGAGATCCTATTCAATGGGATGGAGTATCCCACATGGTTTAACAAACCATGCAGATGGAGTTGTACACCTATGCATCAACCTATATAGTTTTTGACATTGGTAAAGACATAGTTTGCACATATTTAGTCAACCCATGCATTCAAACTGTGTGGGGTGCATCTCCTTATTGTAGTGGGTGAACGGTTTGGCTAACCAGGTAGCCAAACAATGAGACCCAACAATTTCAGTGAAATTAAAAAATCTCCCTTAATTTTTTTATAACACAACCATATTTTCCTATTTATCTCAATTTGAACAGCAGTGATATTTGGGAGATCCCCTTGATGCCAAAAGGTAGGCTCTGCTACCATTCTTTTATCTGATCTAGGATTCAAGGTCCATCGGTCCAGTAGGATCCATGTCGGCGAGTATTCATTTAATTTTGTTCCATTTCTCATTATTCTTGGTATTGAATTCACTATTTAGGTGAAATATAATATTCCTTATTTTTAGGTTCTTCGTCTGTTCTTCATTTTTATCATGATCTACATTGAATCAAGAGGTGATGTTAGATGGTCACTCTACTACAGACCTATAGTAGGTGGTCTCATGATTTTTCTTTAAATTTAGATTGTTTATATATATTCCATTGTTCCATAAACATGTTTTTCCAAGGTATTCACTTGAAATAGAATATAATACATCTTTAAAATGGATAGGTATTCCCTATGTATTTAATGGTACCCTTTGACAATGAATGATGTTGTGAAACTTGAATGGGAACCACCCCTTGGGTGCATTATTTAATTAATTGGACCACCATGGGTGGAATATGATATAAAATACCTTTTAAGTGTGCTATTTACCCCTTTTCATGGGATGTTTAATAATTATTTTTCATTTGTAATTAAATTTATTAAATAAAGGGGCTGGAATGACCATGACCCTAGGATCTTTCTATATAATTACTTGTTTAATCTTGAGTTTCCTCTTATAATGAAATTACCATGGGATATAATTAATTGGATAAGACTTATAATCATATCCCATAACTTGAGCCACATTCTGAGGTGATTTCAAAATGAAATGATCACAATTATGACCTTTGAATTGATTAATTGACTTGATTAAAACCTTATATTCCTTGGGTGACACATCGGTTATCATAAAAATGCCATGGGAAAAATCATTTGGCTGCTACCATATATAAAAATTATGTAAAACACGGGTTATAATATGAACATCATGGACACACTGATTTGGATAATGATTGCTTACACCCAAGTGATACTCGAACTCCCAATTGGATTTCCAGGGATGAACTTAGAGGGTTGATTCTACAAAAGCTCGAGTGATACATGGATTCCCCATGGAATTCCAAGGATGAAATACAAGGGAATTTAATATATATATATATATATATATGATAGGAGTGTGTCTTGGGATCCCTTAGTATACCTCCAAGGATGGACTCAACGATGGAGATGTTATACAACACCTATAGTGGTACCTAGGTTCCTATAAGGATCTCCATAGACGGGCTTTTAAGGTTCTTGGTTTATGATATGAATGGAGTTATAACTAGATTCCAAAATAAGTAATTCCAAGGATGGGCTCAAGTTCCTAATTTAATAAGAAATGTAATGATTAATATGATGTGTCTTCTAAGATAAATCACAATATTGGATTTGGTCTTTGTCTTACACCTGATTGTGGCCTGGTTAGGCATCCTTGACCACATATCTTCATGGGGGATTCTAGGCTATGTTCCAAGTATCAATAATTATTTTAAAATGTGATTTTTTCAACAATAGTATTTTCAAACATCAATCCCTCAATTTCTGAGATCAAGATTGAATTTTGAGAATGCAATTTATTTAAGGCGGTGAGAATGTAACACCCCAAGACTTTATAATATTTTCCTTTAAGAACAAATTTAAACTTCTTTCTAGAATTATTTATATGCAATAATAAGTTAAGATTATTCAAAATTTAACATTGAGTTTATATTGAATTACATGCAATATTATTATTATCTTTCTCAATATAGAACACCGAGGTTAGCTTGTGGTACATGCTATATCGAGTTTTACGAAACTACGATATACTGTTAATATTATTATTTATATGATAACAATAAAATATCTATTGTAATAAATTGTATTAAAAGGATTATTTTTTTTGAAAAATATTATTTACATATGTTTATATAATTCTTTGGTGTCAGAAATGAATATAGAACCCAATAAAATATAAAGGATGTGTTTTGATGAAAAACTATTTTAGTCCCACCAAGGTGTTTTATCTTAATAAATTAAATTAATCACTATTAGTGAATGATATTAATTAAATTTATTCGTTATATATTTAATAAAATATTTTTTAGATTCATCCAATAGTTTTGATAGGCATAAGATAAGAATAATTCCAATTTTATGTATAAAAAGCTATATTATTCTAAAAGATATTTTATCACCTTTTAATTGTGCACCTATTTTAATTTTTTTTGAAATTTTTATAAATTTTATATGAAAAAATAAACTTCAATTTTGGAATAATAACTTCAAAATTATAATATCATGAATTTTTTTTATTTTTCAAAAATATTTCATTTTTTGAGGAATAGTGAAAAATACCAAATTTTAATTGAAAATTGTATTTTCTTCTAATTTACTTATAGTATTAAATTATATTTTTGGTTGGTTATAAATTTTAGTTATGTAAATTTTAAATATATTAATACAATTTATGTCATTTTAATCAATTTAACATTGATATTGGATATAAAAACATTTTAAAACATTTGAACATTATTACTTTAAAAACTCGCTTCACCGTACCATCTATGAGATTAATTTTTAAATAAATTCAGGAAATTATATGATTGGAATTTAAAAAAAATATTAAATAATTTTAATAATCTTAATTTTAATGTATAATAAGGTAATTTTTTTAAAAAATATATATTAGTGAAATAAATAAAAATTAATTACAGTGATTAAGAGAAAAACTAGATTAACAAGGGACTAAACCTTAAACTTAAGGGGGAAAATGACCTAGAAACTTGTCCCAAACATATTTTATGTACATATTTAGACCATATTTTCCCTTTATCTAATTTTTATCCTTATTTGAGGCACATGATATAAGGGAGACCTCCCAATAGTGTTTAAGTTTTTATATTTACAAGAATGGAACTCCTCCAATATAAAAAGGAACTCACCCCTCTCACTTATTCAATCATCTATAGACTTTTTGATATCAAAAAAATATAAAAAATAATCTCCCAAAATCCATCACCTAATCCAAGAATCCTTAATTTTGTATTAAAAAAACATAGGAATATTTTTGGAATAAACCAAAAGGAGATACCCGAAGAAGAGGTAACATTCTTCAATGGGCACTTTTGTTTCATTTCTTTCACCAATACTTCAATTATTATTATATAATGATAATATAAACACATTATAATATTAAATATAATGATATTTTTTTTATTTAAATGGTATTACTTATAATCACACACACTTCCATAAAATGGAATACACAATCATCCTTTGTGTGTACAATGGACTATTGCCTCACAAACCAATGTCATTTGTTATTCCATTAATACCTTCTAAGGCTGATAATAATGATGAATTTATAGTTTATATATGATATATATGAAATTTATAATTTATTTATTCTTTTTTAATTATTTTTTAACACGTACCTTTCTTCTTTCTATTTTGTGGGAATACGATAACATCGTTTGTGGACATGTGGACTACCACCTCCTCAAAGCGGTGTGATTCGTTCACAATATAAATGGAATGTTTAAAGGATTATTTTAATAAAAATATGTGAAATATGTGATATATGTTATAAAATTATTAAAATATAATTATAATATACATATATACTATTTACTGTTCATTATTTTAAAAATACTATAAAATGAAAACAACGTTCATGCGTACGTACAACCTACTGTCTCCAGGAATGGTGCATTTAATTTATATATCAAACTTTTATGGATTTTTATAAATATATATATACTGAATATATATTATAATTTAATCATGGTTTACATTTTGGATATTATGAAATCATGATCTAATTAATAGGAACAACATATAACAAGTCAAAACATACTCGAGAAACTAGGCAATTATCACTAGAAATAGTGAAAATATCAAAATATTACTAACAAGTGGGTTATAATATATTATAATAAGATCATATATAATATTATAAATATTAATATGGGTTTTTAATAAGTTATTAACATGATTAAAACCATTATACATTAAGTTAAAGATATTTCTTTTAAAAGGAAGCGTAAGGTAAGATATTTTCATCTCACTTTTTTCATCTCTGAGATAAATTTCATATCCACCACTTACTTATTTTTTTGTGGTGTATATAATAAAACTTTTATATATTATATAATTAATAATTCAATATTCATGTTATATAAAATGTTACTTCTAGTTATCTAATCCATGGGGTTGTACCATGAAAATTACCAACAGGTAAAAGTTGTCTTGTGATCTCACTTTCTTTGGTGATTGTTAAATTTATCTTAAAAAATCACTTTATCATAATAAATTTACATTAAAAATTATATTTATTTTTTATATAAATATTATTTAATTATGTATATGATTATTACCTAAACCATATTCCATTTTTACAGATGGTATTTACTTTCAAAGTTATTGATTTACTAGGGAAATATTGATAAATCTATATCCTTTACTCAGTACGAATATTTGATGAGGAACTTTTTTCATAAATTTAAATTGATTGTTCAATATAAGTGGAATTATTTGTACAAGAAATAAAATGGTTGGGGATTGTTTAATTCATTCCACTTGATACATTATTAGTGTCATGGGACTAATTCTCTTAGAAAAACACTTTGTGCTTGTAACCAGTATGTTTTAAAAAATCTTGTGAAAGGCCTTAACAATAGAGTTATGGTTGGAAAAACCCAATTAGTTTGTAAAAAGAATGTTTTAAACCATCTTATAAAAGGTCTTGATGGTAAAGTTTTCATGTGCGAGGGAAACATGGCGTATAATATTTAAGAATTTCCTTCATTTCAGTTATTATCATCTAGAGGATTTTCACTTTGATAAAATCTTTGGATGCATTTTATTCTTATATTATAGATTACATAGAATGTGTGTTCATTTATTTAACTAGATATATTGATTATTATCATTGATTCATTATTACTTCCACTATACTTAACCCTTACTGATCATTTGAGCTTAACCTTATTTTGTTTCCTTTCCCCATGTTACAGAGAAGAGATCTTTGAATGAGTTTCAAGGATTTAGTTTATTAGACTTTTTATGTATTATATTTTATTTTATATTTATTAATGTAAAATGGGTATCATGTATGTATTTGGTTCCCAAAACATCTAAACTAATTGGTTCTTTTGGGGTTTTATTCCATGTAATCATGCGAATGTAATAAAGTAAGTCACCAGCTCTAGGATTTTGGGGTTGGGGAGTTACATTAAAAGAACATTGAAAATGGATGTTAGGATCAGTTTTTATGTTTTTATAGACATAACATGTATCTATAAATTATAATATTAATATAATGAAGGTTCAAGATGACTATTCATGAACCAAGAAATTGAGAGGGAAATCAAAGGCATTTAAACCCTTTTTTCAGGGTGCATGATTAATACTAAGTCACCTAAACTATGAAACCATCCTAGGAAACCATAGAAATCTTTGATCCTAAAGAAAAAAATAGTTTCACGAACTATTCAATGTAAAAAACATTTGGATCTACTAGAAAAATAAATGGGGTGAATTTTTTAGGCAACAATAGAGATTTACATGCTTTCCACATAGTTCAAAAACAATATGGACTGTCCCTTAGGTCATACGAGCTGGAACCTATGGAGATAGAAAATTTTATATAGTCTACCCAAGGTTAACTGAACCATGTGACTTTTCTGAAAGACTTTATACCTAAAATACAAAAGTACAGATCAAATAACATAGTTGAAGCATAGTTAAACTAACTGTGTGGTTTAACCATGCAATAGTCAATAGACAACCACCCACACCATATCTACCTTCCTAACCACCCTTTGACTCAATATTATGACCCTAACCACTCATAGACACTAAGTTTCATCCATTTAATTATCCTTAATCCTTTTTTGGAACACACTCATCTAGGAGGCATGTATTCTGGTGGGAGGAGAGTTTGAAACTCATTCTAGACATTTTTGGGAGATTTCTCTCTTATGGTGGGCTTGGATTCTTCTTCATTTCTTGGATGTAATGAACATAAAAGGTAATTTGAGCCTATTTTCCTTCATTTATTAAATGAGTAAATAATATATTAAATATTTTGGGGCTATGTATAATGAATAATATTGGGTAATTTATTTCACCTTATTATGTTTTGGATTTCTCTTTTAATTATCATAATTTTCCAGATTTTTATTTATTTTTCTTATTGGCCAATCCATATAAGATTAATAATGGTGTCTCTATGGAGCTATAAGGGAGTTAAAAATAATAATCCCATTACCATTGAGTGAATTCGTTATCTCCAAAGGGGTTTTTTTAGAAATGTTTTTTGGAATTAATTATCAAAATAAGAAATTAATTTTTATAAACATAAAAAAACTTACCAGACCAAGGAAGCTACTCCACATTTGAATCCCAAATATGGGATTTATTATGAAAAAAACACAATAAGGAAGTATACTTATGATAATCTTTATAAAAATCCACTACCCTGATGCATTTACCTTATTGATTGTTTAGAATATTTTTTTTGTATTTTGTTTTAAGTTGTAAAAACATATAAATAAGTTTAGAATATGTACCAACCAAGTATCCCAAAAGATTACAACAACCATCAATCAATAATTCAAAATTAATTAAATCTTAAATTAATTTTTTACAAACTCAATTTAACAACATCCTAAGCCTCCTTATGGATCAACCCAATACTTACACTATAATCATTGTGAAGTTGGGAAATTTTCTATTTGGGGCTCAAAAAGTAATCCTTTGGTCCGAATGACACAATTAAACTTCATAAGTACCTTTTAAATACAATTGAATATTATTTACATGATAAGGGTGAAATTTTCAACATTGTAAATCCATAATAATATTCCTTATATGATTCTCGTGAATTCCCTAGGTCATTTTTTATTAATTAATTTACCTTGAAAATATATTGGCATGATAATATATTTATTTTTTATATGGTAGAGTCTACTAATATATTATTAATTGAAAAATAATTATAAGTATTTATATGTAGTTCATTATTGACAATTATTCATTTTTTTTCTATAGAAATTTATTATATAATGGAATTAATTGACCATTTATGATATGAGTGCTTAAAATAATTATATAGACCTTTAGTGTATTAGTACGTCTCATATGAAAACTAATATACGGTAACGTGAGAATCCTTAAATTTATGGATAACATCATTTTATATGGACATAATAGTATATTTATGATTACTAATATTTTTCATTCCAATTGTTTCCATCATTATGAGATCATTTTATTTTTTCCTTGATATTATTATTTTCTGTTTTATCATCCATAGATTATGTGATTCTTATGTATTCATTGATATAGAATATTGTTTATTAGTAATAGTTCTATTTCCAATTTAATTACTACGAAATGTAAGCCTACGCTTTACACTACCCCTATTAAGCATCTAAGATCACACTTTTTTTATATTTCAATTTTCCCTAGATAATGATGTTAAAACTATTGTTTGACTAGATTTATGGATAACAGGATTGAGTGATAATTTTTATTCAAATAATATAATAGGTCTTATTATAATGTGGTCATTATGTATGTAGTATCACAAAGGATAATAAACCATGATCTTAGGTATATAATATTTTGTAATATTATTACCATCTCATAAATAACTCTGTGGATATGGGTGAATAGGTTTAGGCTCATTATGGTTGGTATCAATGAATGGTATATTATGATCTATAAGAACTAGATTTAGAAGAAAGTTAATAGATAACCTAGATTTAACTTCTATAAAATTATATACATTTCACTTTAATTGGATTGATAGGTATCATATGCATAAAACCACATTTGTGTAAAACATGATATATATATATGTCATGTATTATACATTTATAGATTATAATATAACTAATTAAGTGAGTCCATTTGTTATATAATGATTTCTACTATAAGTAATAGAATATATATAAATAATCAAGGATAATGTGATGTTTTTTATAAAAATCAGGACAATAGACATAATGAATATACAAAATATATCATTAAAGTTTTAGGGAAATTAACGTATGATATTAAAAATAAGCTTTTCCTCATGGATAATCTAATCCTACTTAATAATGATCACCCTGTTTAGATCATTTTATGAGGATAAACCTTTGTGATCTAGTGGGTCCTCTAATCCAATGGTTATAGAATAATATATAAATTTTTTTAGAAAAGATATTAATGGAATTTGGGTGTACCAACATGGAAGAGGTTTTCATTATTTTAAATCATTTTAGGGAAGATGATGAAAAATGGTGGTCCCTAATTGTAAGTACAAAAAATTATGAAGATATAAAAAGCATGAAGCTAAATGAGTTGAAGTCCTTTTTTCTTCAAAAATTAATTCCTCAAGATAAAAGTTATAAAAGGGATGGTAATTCTTGAATTTATGTAAAATAGAACAAGATATGGTTACTCAGTATGAGGATAACCTAACAAGGTTAAAAATGTATATTATGTATTATATATGTAACCCATAAAGTAAGAAATATTTTTTATTTTATGGTTTAATTCCAATCCATCAATGATATTTTTCTCACAATATTTTCAATATATAAAGAGATAACGATGAGTGATATCAATACTAAGAAAAAGATTTAAAAAATAATTCATTCTTTCAAGGGTACATTATAAAAATGGGATGGATAATAATTACGTAGAGATAATTACATGAAAGGAAAATAATGAAGGATTATATTTCACTATATGTAATAAATTTGGGAAGAAACACCCAATGGGTTGCTTAAGAGAATTGATTATATAAATTAAATATGGAGAGAATAGACATAAATACCATGAGAGAAATGGTATGATAAAATCTTTAATTTTATAATTATTAAATGAAAATGAGATGAAGAATTACTCTAATCAGTTCCCCAAGTGCCAAGGGTTTCTATGAAAAAATATGGATGGGGATCATGGTCAGACATTTTATATAACATCAGATGGGGTTAAATCTCCAAATTATGTGATTGAAGGTACATTTAATACACATGAAATGTTAGATAATACATTATGTGATTCTAGATCTAGGTACTCCTTTATATCATGAATGTTAGAAATGAATACTAAATCAACCCTAGATACAATGTGTCATGATATATTAGTTATAACATTGAGTTCTAATTTCATAGAAATAATGATATACATATAAATTAAAAAATAATGCAAAAATTTCATCTATTTTTACTATAATCATCATACTGATTTTAAAAAGTAATGTAATATTTTGAATTAATTGAATTTTGAATTATAATTAATTAATTAATTATAAAGTGAAATAAGTTATTGGTGAAGTGATTATGGAATTACATTACTTTAGGGGAGATATTTCATCAGTTGAATCATATCATAAACCACCCACCTGTAACCCATCTTTATAAATTCCATGCCTAATAACTGGATGAAATTTATTTATAAAGGGGAATTGGGTTTTGAGACTCGAATATGTACTCACTTCATAAGAATATATTTGTTTATTTCAAGATGAATTACCTGTATTCCCCCATGATTGAGAATTTTAAATCCCATATTGATCTTATCCATGATGAAAAATCATATTGTAGCCACCACATAGAATACCCCCAGTGAAATAAGATGAGTTAAATTAGAAATTAGAAGACCTATGTGGAAAGGGTTTCATCCAATGAAGTGTTTCACGATGCGGTGAACTTGTTTTATTTTTAATTTAAATGGTTGTTTATGTAACACCGTGAGATTTTATGAAATATATTTTTTTCAATTTAATTTAATCCTTTAAATATTTTGCGTTACATGAAATAATGAGATTAGATTATGTTACATGAAAAACTGATTTTATCTTTATTTTACACACAACATCAGTATTTCCTTTCCTTATATGAAATACTATAGATAACTTGTGTTATAAGTAACACTCAGTTTAAATGAAAGGTGACATATTATTAAAATATTATTATTTAACATGATAGTTATAACCTAACTGTAGGAATGATGGGTATGTATAATATTATTTAATTTTTTAAAATATATGGTTCACACATGTATATAAAATTATTTATTTTGTGACCAATTAATTAAAAATAAAAATAAAAACTATTTGAAAACAATGTCCATATTTCTCTAAAAAACAATTTTCATGCAAACAAACATGTTTTAAATCAATAAATTAAACAAAAAAAATTTTGGTTAATTATTTTAAATAAATGTGTAAATTATATATCAAATCAAATGTTTTAAATTCATCTTATGTTATTTCAAGAAACGAGATAAGAATAAAGAAAATTTTATGCATAAAAAATATATTTTTCTAAAAAGTTGTTTTGTCGCCTTTTGTACAATTATTTTTAAATTATTTTTTGAAAACATTAGAAAATTTGTTTGAAAAATAATTTTAATTTTTAAAATAATCGTGTTTAAATTATCTTAGGGTAAATTTTTTATAATTTTCTGAAAATATTATTTTTTTTGATGAATAGTGAAAAATACAAAATTTTAATTGAAAACTTACTTTTCATTTAAATTATTTATAAATATACATTATTTATATTTTTTAAAATAAAATTAGTTTAATTATATATCTATTAATAAAATTTAGGTAATTTGAATCAATTTAATATTGAAGTTTGATATAAAAATTTTGTAAAGTTTTGAATATTTTCTCTTTGAAAGCCCTCTTTCTCATCCCTTATGGGGGATTAATTTTAATTTAAAATTTTTAAACTTCTTTGAATTGAAATTGGAAAATGGTGTTTATATTTTGAATTAAAATAATTTATATTATCTGATAATTTCAAATTATTTTTTTTTCCAAAATGAATAGTGGAAATAGTAAAAATTAACTACTATTGTTACGGTAAAAATGAGTTTATCGGGGTGTTAAACTAAAAAGATAACAATTATAATAACCTAAAAACTTCTCTAAAATATAAATTATTGAAAAATATAAACAATATAAAATATAATTCTCTATAATACTCAATTTTGGACCCATTTGGCATGTGGAAAACATGGGTACACGTTTTTCTTTACAAACATTACAAGTGTGCCACTCACCCCACTTATAAAAGGCCACCCCTATCCTCTATCCTTAACACCTTAAACCCATTATTTTTCAGAAAATATCTGCAATAATCACTTAAAAAATTCAATCCTCTCATACTAAAATCCTTTTTTTGGGAAGAAATACATCTTAGGATATATTTTAGTTAAAACATAAAGAGGTTAACCAAAGAAGAGGTAACATTATTTAATGAGCCTTTTTATTTTATTTCTTCCAAAACCTAATTTGATTATTATTAAAAAATTATGATATAATAAATATAGTATCTTCCATATACTTATACGTTGTTATGTTTTTTTCATGACCTAAAACCATCTCCATCTCCATCAAATGTGTTACAGAATCATCGTTCGTGTGTAAGACGGACTATCGCCTCATGAATTGATGTCATTTGTTTTACTATTACCACCTATCATGGTTGAGTATGATGATTTATAAAAATTATATATATGATATTAATAAAATTATCATAACTCTATATTCATTATATCATATATACATTTTTAATTTCTATTCTATAGGAAATATGATAACATCGTTTCTGTGTATGAAAGACTACTGCCTCACAAAGCGAGGTGATTCGTTTTCACTAACACTTTATATGGAATATAATAAGGATAAAGTAAATAAAAATATATGATATACATTAAAGAATTGTGATATTAATTAAAAAAATTTTATTCTGAAAATATAATATATCATTTTATTTATTACCTTTTCACTTACTGAAAGATGATACTGTAGTTCGTGTATGTGTGGACTATGACCTTCAAGAATAAATGTGACTCTATTTTCATCACTACACCACATGGATGATATGTATAAGTATATTTAAGTAAATAATAAGTTATTTATGATATTATTATAAATCTATAATGATAATATATCACTTACCTCATTTCCATAATGATCATTGAAAAATGGAAATGTTACTCATGCGTACGTATGAACTACCATATGTATGATCGTAATGTAGTTCATTTCTCAAAACCATATTTCATAATTGGTATTAAAAGTATAATTAATCTAAAGATATGATAATTATTTCAATATTTTCATTTTGGTGATTATGGAACCATGATCAAATTATGTGGACTGAAAATAATAATTCAAAATATATACGAAAAAGAAATTAGTTATTACCCGAAATGTGACTTTATCATAATCATAATCATGTAAATTTTTATTCAAATAAAAAGAAAGGTACAATAAGAAGAAGCCGACCTAATAGCCCCCGAACAAGGACCCGAGCTAAGGAGGGTAGTAAAAATGAAGACCAAGGGCATCCCCTCAAATAATATTGACCCCCTCGGGATTAAGGATGTCCACCGTGTGGAAATAAAAATCCTCTAAACCAGAAACAGTTAGTGAGGCTAAGTAATCTGCAACCTTGTTACCCTCTTTCCATTTGGGTTTCACCTTAGTGTTGCTATTAAGAAGACTCCTACACTTTATAATGTTGTTTCATATCGACCACGGGGAAGATCCGTTACCCTACAAGGAGTTGAGCACTATCAAGGAATCAATTTCAATATCGAAGATATCCATGACCCTCTGGACACAAAGTCTGAGCCTCGTGAGCATTTCCATTGCCTCCACCTAAAGAGAGGTCCCCTGAACCAACCTGAAAGAAAAGGCCATGAAGACCGATCCTCTTGCATCCTGCACCACACCCCCTCCTCATATGCCTCCCAGGGCACAAGAGTCGTCAGTATTGAGCTTAAATCCTCTTGAAGAAGGGCGCCACCAGACCCAATTGTCCCCAACACTGCTATTGGAGGGATGGGTGTCACATGAACCAACTTTTAATTAGATAAGAGAGGGATCATCCCTCTAGTTGGGCACAATTCTATCCAAGTAGACGAGCATATTTCTCATCCATGTGATAATAGTGCAAACATACATAATACCTCCTTCATGATTAACTTTATTCCTCACTCTCTAAAGACACCATCAAGCTGTAATAATTACCACTGTTCAAGCCAACATTCCGGAACATTATCACCCAGGCCATTAAACCATATTCCCTGGAAGGGGTGTCCCTCTATCATCAGAGATGATACAATAGTGAATTCTCCAAAGAAATTCCACACCTCCTTTACCCACTCGATTTCAAAGAAAAAGTTCCTCAAACTTTTCTCACTGTGGACTTTACAACAAACACACATTGAGAAAATATTAATCCCACAACACTTGATGTTCTCATTAGTTGAAAAAACAACTTTCCTAAGCCTCCAGGAAAGAAAATTATATTTATTTGGAATGATTTCGACCCAAAGCACATTATCCCGAACGTCTGCATGGGTTTACAAGGTGTTGATTCGGTGAAAATCCTTTGAAGTGAAGGCCCTGAGGGGGATGGGGTAAAAAAACATCTGTCTGGGTCCAAGGATAATTTGATGATCTTGAAATGGTCCAGCTGATCCATATTAAAAATTGCATTAATGGAGGGGGAAAACGGCTGGCCTCCCTGAAGGTGATGTGTGTGGTCAGACTACATGGAAAACTTAGAAGATCCCCGCACCAGTTCTAATGGCAGAAGGAGATATCACCTTGCTTGATAATCCATCGAGAGTGCAGTCAGAGGGACGAAATGAGGGGGACAATTATCGAACAAAAAGGGAGGATTTCTTATCCATAGAATCATGTTACCCCAATGTGATATTCATGTAGATACCCAAAAGAGTGAGATGCTCAATAATTCTTCACAAAAGTCTTGCATGCATATAGTAGAGGGTATCCTGGAGACTCCGAATGTTGATACCTCCTTTACATACTGAAATTGCCACCTTTTTCCAAGAGACCCAATGAATTCTTCCTTATGAGAGTGGGTCCCAAATGAATCTATCTATAATCCGATCAATATTATTAATAATACCTTTCGGTATATTAAGCACCTCAAGGGAATGCACTGGGGTAGCTAAAAGCATATTGTTGATGAGAGTGATCCTACCACTAAAGGACATGAATATTTTATTCTAGTTAAGTACCTAATCATAAATATGGATGATAAGGGGGTCGAAGGCACTAATATAGAGCCTTACTGATGAGATGGGGGCACCCAAGTAGTCCATTGGAAAAGACCCTCTCTGCATGCCCAAAACATAACTCACCGAAGAAACCCATCTGGAATTACATGCATTGGAAATGAAGAAAGTGATCTTGTTGTTATTGATCATCTATCTACTTCAGTAATAATATTCCTTAAATACTTTGATCAAGCCATGTAAGGATCAGTTTAATGCGTTTATAAATAAAACAATATCATCTGGAAACATAAGGTGGGAGACACTCTATTCTTTCCTCATCCTTCTAAAAGGTATAATTTCTCCACTTTTGATGCTATTTTGAATGAGATGACTCAAGAACCCTTAGATGAGGATGGAGGGACTTAGAGAGATCAGGTCCTACTATCTTGGGCTGTGGGTATATTTGAAGAAGCCAAAGTTGTTACTTATGAAGGAAACCAAAAGCTAGGTAGAGCTGAAACACCAGAATATGATATCAACATTTCGTGAGTTAAGACCCAAAGCTGCCCATAATCTGTTAATGAATCACCATTAAACACGATCAAAAGCATTATTCATATTAAGTTTGATGGAAAAATAAGAGCCATGGGTTTTAAAATTAATTTCCCTCATCATTTTCTGATCCAAAGTGATATGCTCCTGGATTGATCGTCCCTTAATAAATATACGCTATTCCAATGAGACCCATATTGGAAGATGATTGGCCAATCTTGAATTTATGATACATGCCATAATCTTTTATGGGACATTACACATGCTCACTGGGTGATAATTCAGAATATAATATGGGTTTTTAGGTTTGGGAAGCAGTACAAGTGTAGTGTAACATGAAACACAGGGTAAATTACCTCCCATGAAGAAGTACTAGATGGCTGTGATCAACTCCACCTTCAAAATATCCTAGGAATACATATAGAACATACCAAGGAAACCATCTAGGCCTGCCAATCTATCCAAGTTCATGCGCAACAGAGCCTCTAGGATATCCTTCTCACTCGTCAAAGACCCCAAGAAGTCATTATCGTCGTCCGAAACAAGATTGGGAATCACATAGAAAATCACTAAGATCTCTAAGGGGTACCCATTTGGGAGCTCTACATTGGGACCTGCAAGAAGTTATGAGAAATAGAAGTTTTCCAACCCCCATACGACATCCCTGTCCTCAGAGGAGGACCCATCCTCCATCTCAATATTCAGATTAACCCATATCTTCCTATCCTTAAAAAAACCATGGAAGAAGGTAGTGTTTCTATCACCCTCTTTGAGCCATCTGATCCTCACCCCCTCCCTAGCCAGGTGTTCCTACTTTAGAATCATATCTACCTGTAATTCCTTATTTTCTAAGAGTGCCTTGAAATCCTGATCATCTCAATCCTCCTCTAGGAGTTGTTCGAGATGATAAAAATCCTACATGGAATGTTGTATGGCCTCTTCAATTAGAGGAAGAGATTTTAACCACGACTGGAGATTCGACTTCAGCATACACAACTTGTTAGGAATGACAACCCGATTATTACCCTGGGAAGGATTGACCCAGGGGGTTCTGACAAGATCTTTGTGTACAATGTATATATTAAACCATTTATATGTAATATCATGAGTATTATTAATTAAATGGTATACAATGTTTTGTTTTATTTTATTCTTTATTGGGGCTTATAATTCAAATGAATACTAAAGGAGAAATGGATTTCCATCTCACTTTTGTACTTCTATTAAAAAATTCTATATTCACAACCTCTTTATTTTATATGGTGAATATACCGACCAAGAATTTGTTTTTAATTATTATCCTTGAAATTATGTGGATTTTCATATCCATTTTAGGATACCTCTTTCATGGGGTATAAGGTTCAAAATTTACCAAAGCGGTGAGGGATTTTTTCTAAAATTACCTTCTTGGAGACCTAAGTTTTGTTATAAACCTATCTTCTTCTTCGAGGAGTATATACTACCCTATTGACATATTTTATCATGAATATAATTATTATAATAATACTATATGTTTAATTTAATGTTATTATTAAATGGGTTTTTCATTCAAAGTTACCAAAGTGGTAAGAATTTTATGTTACAATCTCATCATTTAGTGGGGTTGTTTATGATTATGCTTCCAATGATAAAATATTATAATATATCTCTCATGAAAATGATTAATTTAATTATAATATATTAATTTATAAGGAGTATATGTTTTACCTTAATTTTCATCTATTTATGTACTCAATAGTCCATAATGACATTTTTAATAAAAGTCATCATTATTTATCTTTTATGTAGAAAACCAATTTTATTTACAACAATGTTTTCTAAAAATGTTTTAGAAAATGTATTTAAAATTATTAAAATGATTTATTAAATACATTTTTAACCATGTCTAAATTTTTAAAATATTTTTTAATTAAATATTCATGATTTTTTTCAGAACATTTACCATTTGGATTTTACCAAAAAAAGTGAAAGGAATCATTGTATTAACATGTAAGTCATGAAAATAATTTACCACTGTCATGAACATTATTTTATTTAAATATTCCTTTATAGGTTTTCTAGGTTATTTTCAAACAAAATTATTTAAAAAATGTTTAATTTTTTAAAAAGTGTTTTTCAAAGTGAAAATGATATTTTTCATCAATGAAATGTTCCATGTTATCTTTCAAAATAATTTTCCATATAAGATGAAATACTTTGATATTACTAATGATTCATTGGGGTAATGATCCAATGATACCATTATTATTATTTACCCGATTATTTTATATTTATGATAACAAAATGTTTATGAAAACTATTTCTCTTCCATGTTTTATTCCATGATGAAATGACATCTCCCCTTGGTCGATCAACTACATTATTGGAAAGTGTCATAGAATTCTCAACAGCACCACTCAAGTGGTGCACACATGGAAGGAGGGGAATGAAGTAGCTAATCACTCTTCCTCGTTGGATGTCCCTAGTTCTAAGGATATTTTCTTTCATACTGTGGTTAGCTTGAAGCCCTATGGGGTCAATCTTATTAGAGGTGATTCCCTTGGACTTCATAATTTCAGGCCTCCTTAGTTGAGTCTCTTGGCACTAAGGGCACTGAGGGTTGAATCCTCTTGCTCTCTTGTATTTTTCTCATATTTTTTTACATATGATGACTATGAAACCCACTTATTTTAACTAGTTATGCTATAATAAAATGATGAAATGATTTTTAATCCTGTCACTTTTCTACATGTTAAGATATGATGAGAGGCTTATGAAAATGATTTCCGTTTCATAGATTATATTATGATTAATTTTTTACAATTTTTTGGAACACAAATGTATGAATTATGTCAAAGGTGGGACCTATTTCTCCCCTAATGAATTTGGAAATGATAAATGTTATATTAACTCTAAGGGTACATAAGTGGTTTTCCCAAGCCTGAAATATGGTACATGAGAGTTCATACTAAGATCGAATCAAGTACATAGGTGGTTATCCCATGCCTAAAATTTTATGAATGTCTTGGTGGGTACGCTTGATATAATATTTTATATAGGTACCTAGGATTATCATACTTAGATATTACATCTTTTTAGATGAATATTCAATACATTACACAAACACCTTCCTGAGGACAATAATAGTATAGTGTCTTCGGATACTAGGCACACAATATTCTATTTTGGGGAATGATATTCAAGGTCTCACATAAAGATATTCCATTTATGTAATCTGGATAGACATACCCTACTTACCCAATGCATTGGAGGGCGATATAGGTCTCACCCACCATATATTTAAAATCATACATATGTGTTCAAAAAATCCATAAAAAATTCATTATATAATAACCGAAGAAATGAAATGGGTTTCACAACCATTTCATCATATAAAAACCCATGTAAAAGAGAATAGTTTCATTCTCATTTCCTCATTTCATCATAGTATAATCCATGAAAAAGGAAGTGGGTTTATAAGAATTTTATCATCGTATAACCCATAGAAAAAGAAATTGGTTTTATAAACATCATGTCATCATAAAAATAAACCATTTAAATAAATAATAAGAATGGTATCTTTGGATCATATCCTTAATAAATCATAAGTAACCTCAAAGGATTTCATATTATATGGATAATTATTTATAAATAATAATTACATGGAAGTTTTCTTGATGAAAATAACATTTCTTTGAAAATAACGTTATAAAACTAAACATATAAAATATTTTTGAAATAATTTTCTTGGAAAATAAACTCTAAAAAACTAATAATGAATATTTAAAATAATTTAAAAAATATCTTGAGGAAAATAACATTTAAAATTTGAAAAACATGTTTTAAAATATAAGAAATTTTCAAAATACTTTTCATTTTGAAATCATTTATTTAAAATATAAAAAATTACAAAATATTAAGGAAGAAAATTTATTTTAAAAGAAATTTTAAAACATGCAAGGTAATGTTGAAATAATTGAGTGGTCATGACCACAAGAAATACTTTTTATGCTTTGAATGTTAAAAATAATGATCCTTTTCACATATTTGGTAAAATCCAAATGATCATTATTTAGAAAACCACAAGAAGAATAATTTTTTTTGTAAAAAGTCAAACATGAATCCAAATATATTTAAAAAATAATAGGATAAAATTAAAACATTTTTTAAAAAATTATTAGAAACTATGGTTTTGGATGAAAATAGATTTCTGACCAAAGAGAGAAATAAATTCATATTTTTTTAAAATAATTTATAAATTATTTTAAGTACCAAAGATTGGAAAAATGGTACTATTAATATCATGAATAACCACAGGAGAGTAAAATTCATGAGTGTTGTTTGACATAGATCATACTATTTTTTGATTGGAAACAAAATCATAAACAATCTCAATAAATGATGAGATTGTAACATAAAATCCTTACCACTTTGGTAACTTTGAAATGTTGGCCCCATGAATGAATGTAATTAAATGAAACATAAATTATTATGAGGATAAATAAATTCAGGATAGTATATATCAAATGGTCTGTATATACACCTCGTAAAAGAATTTAGGTTCATAACATAACATATGTCTCAAATATGGAAAATTTTGACAACAACCCTTACCGCTATGGTAACTTTTGAATAGTAAACCCCACAAAATAGAGATCATAAGTTGTATATGTAAATAAAAATAATTTTTAGGATAATAATCATAAACTAAATTCATGTCATTTATATACACTACATATAAGAAATATGTGGTGATTGTAGCATGTATCTCCCAGAAGTAAAAAGCGAGACGAAAATCTCTTACCGTAAGTATTGAATTCATTCATACTTGTTAGAACCTCTTGTATAATAAATATAAGTTCATTATACATAAATTAAATAACCATAATTATATATATAATACCGTATATGATTTACTTATATCCATTTATTACCCATTTATTAACTATTTCATGTTAAAGTTTTGTTTCGGGTAATAACCACTTTGTTTCTTATATATGTTATGATTTTTCATTTTTGTTCCTCTTAAATTGATCATGGTTCCATAATATCAAGAATAATAATAATTTCATAATTATAATATTCATACAAAAATTATACTTTTAATACAAATCATGAGATATGGTTTTGAGAAATGAAGTACGTTACAACCATGGAGACGGTGGGCCTAATTTACACAAGGGCAACGTTTTCATTTTTCAATGATCATTATAGAAAGGAGGTCAGTAATATATTATCTGTCCATAATGATAATATTATAATAATTAAAATATTATATATATAAATATACTTATACATTTCATCCATGTGGTGTGGTGATGAAAATAGAGTCACATCACTTCTTAAAGGTAGTAGTCCACATATAGACAAACGATGTTATCATCTTCTATTGAGTGAAAAGGTAAGAAATAAAATGACATATTATATTTTAATAATAACAAATATTTCTTTAATAACATAATTATTCCATTTATATCATATATATTTATTAAATTTATCATTATTATCTACCATTTAATGCGTTAGTGAAAACAAATCACATCGCTTTGCAAGATGGTAATCCGCCGTACACAAGAGCGATGTTATCATGTCCCATATAGAATTGAATAAAAATTTTATATATGATATAATAACTAAATAGGTAAAATAATATTATAAATATCATATATATACTTTATATCCATCATTATAACCAACCGTGTGAGGTGGTAATGGAAAATAAATCACATTAGTTCACGTGGTGGTAGTCTTCCATACACATGAATTATGTTTTCTGAACTCATTTGATGAAAGTAGAGATGGTTTTTGGTTATGAACAAAACATTTTTAGGATGGTATGGCTCTGAGTATGATATACTCAATAATACCAAACAGAGGATCAAAATAGAAATGATATTCTCAGATACAAGAGGGGGGGGGGGTGAATTATACCTTTTAAAAAATTTCATTAGGAAAATTTGGATAACCAAAATTCACAACACCTCTAAGTTCATAAGACTAGCTTGATTATGAAAAAGTTATTATAGAAATGAAACTTAAGAAAAGTTTAAACCAACTAATATTCTACCTTAAAGCATATAGAATCTAACTAAATCAGAGTACAAGTAAGGAAGTATAAGAAAGTTATAATTTCCTTAAAAATAAAAAATACAGCGGAAAAAACAATGTAGGAAAACTAAAAGTAACAAACAGTAACTCTTTTAACCTAAAGAGATGGGTATCAAACAACCCTGGATAAAGGTCCCTTGATTTATTCTTTCAAGAAAGTCTGTCTTACCCACACCAGGGTAAGCCCTCGATATGAAGATTAGAGTCTGTCTTGCTATCCCCACAAGCCCTCAACTATCAGGTAGTCGGAACCTCTCTCTTCCTTAGCAAGGAAGCCCTCAACTTAAAGGTTTTGGAACCTCTATCTTCCTATCCCCATAAGTCCTTGATTGTAATTAGCAACCATCATAGTCGAACGAAGCAAGTCTGCACAAGGTAAAGTTTGGAAAATCTATTCAAACTTTCTGTATGAAGATTTGAGAGATGATAAGAGCCTCTCTCTCTAGAAATCACTTCAGGAAGTTCTGATCTCCAAAATTCCAAAAGTTTCAAACACTTTCAAATGAGCTCTTATTTATAGGAAAAGAACCATAGGTCATCTTCCTCCTCCAATGGTCATATTTTTGCTTGAATTTCGGAGGGACTTGTGCACGTGTCACTCAACCAACAATTAGTCAATAACTGAAAGCACAACATTGTGTTGTAATGAAACAAGTGTAAGCATATGTAAAACTGAAGTTCGAAATGTAAGCAAAGATAAAGGTTAGGAGTCTAACCAAAATGGAATTCGGAGTCTATAATAAAGAGATATTTGGACTCTATTTTGTAGGAATTCAGAACCTGAATTCTGTAGAAATTCGGAGTCTGGATTTCAAAGAATTTCAGAGTCTGGTTTCACTAGAATTCGGAATCTGAACTTACAAAGTTCAGAGTCAAAGTTCATGGGAATTCAGAGTCAGAACTCATAAGAGTTCAGAGTCTGAATTTAGATAACTCAGAGTCAGAACTTAGATAAGTTCGTAATCAAAATTCAGAGTCGAACTATATGAGAGTTCGTATCCATAATTCGGAGTTGAACTGTATGAGAGTTCGTATCCAGAATTCTAAGTGGAACTTCATGAGAGTTCGTATCCAGAGTTCGGATTGGAACTTAATTAGAGTTATTATCTAGAGTTCAGAATGGAACTTTATTATAGTTCGTATCCGGAATTTGTAATTGAACTTCATTAGAGTTTGTATCCGAAATTCAGATCCTAAAATAGAATACTTCATATCTAAGTATTATATGATTCCGAGGTTTTAGGTATGAATCCAATTTTTATAATTAAGAAACATATAGATATGAGAAATTAAAGTATGGTAGGGGTAAATTCATTTAGAAAGGAATTTTTTTTATAGAAGTGAAATATATATTTGCTTAAGTATAAGGTGTTTGTGATTTTCAAAACAAGAAAGAATGGAAAAGTCATAAGGAAAACCTTATTGACTCAAAAAACATAAAACATCTAATTATATTTAATATATTGAGATTATTATATCAACATGGTATAATATGAACTGAAGGAGGTGGAGGAAGCACAAAGACAAAAAATGATCGCTGATGAACGTTACCTCTTCTTATAGTATGCTCTTTAGGATTCCACCAAAATCCTTCCCAGATTGGATTTATGTAAAAAATAAGGCTTATAATATGATATTATAGAATCTGGTAATGTATTTGGGTAGGTATTGGCTGAACTAAAAGGGTTTGAATATGTGAATAAGGGTGGATAAGCAGTAACCATTTATAAGTTAGGTGAGTGACACACTTGTAATTTTTTGAAAGAAACAACTAAACCAATGTTTTATCATGTAAAAAGGATCCAATAATGAACTATTATTTATAATTGATGTTATAAGGTATAAATATTTCCATAAAATATGTTTCAGATAAGTTTTAGGTTATTTTGAAGCCTTATTTTTGTAGTTCAACCCCCGGTAAACCCATTTTACCTTAATCACGGTAATTAATTTTTATTGGTTTCACAATTAATTTTGGCAAAAAAGTAAGTTGACTTAATTAGATAATTTAAATTATAATTATTCAAAATATGTAATCAATTTTCTCTTTTTCAAATTTGATACACAAAATGGGAAAATTTTAATTTAAAATTAATCCTGTAGACGTGACGAGAGAGTGAGTTTTAAAAGAGAAAATTTTAAAAATACTTAAATGTTTTTATATTTAATTTAAATTTTAAATTGATTAAAATAAAATAAATTATACTAATATAAGTATAATTGAACTAATTTTAATTTTTTAAAAATTTTAAATATAATTTATCTTTATAAATCTTTTAAATGAGAAGTCATTTTTCAATTAAAATTCATTATTTCACTATTCATCAAACAATTAATATTTTTAGAAAATTATTAAATATTAACCCTAATATAAAATTAACATGAATATTTCAAAAAAAAAATATTTTATAAAATAAATGTTCCAAAATATTCAAAAATAAATCTAAAACAAAACCCGTAGATATGAAGAAAAAGTGGGTTTTTAGGATGTATATTTTTCAAGCACAAGATGATTTAATATTATCTATATGTATAATAATAATAATTTTTTGAAACCCAATTAAAATTTATTGATATATAATCTATTAATTTAATTTAAATATTACTATTTAAGGATTAATTTAATTAATTAAAATGATGAAAGATTATCCACCTTAAAACAACTTTCAGAAGAAAAACCCATTTTAAACCCAAAAATATAATTATACTAAAGTAAAATATAAAGTTGATTAAAAAGTAATTAAATATATTAAATATAAATAAATAATAATTTTTTTATTTAAATCATATTAGGTAATTCAAATCAATTAATTAACTGAAAAGAAATGGTTATTTTATAAAAATTGGTATTTTCAATATTCACTAAAAAACAATATTTTCTGACAAATCCCAAAATTTCACCATAAGTTCATTTTGATATGATTATTTAAAAAATAAATTACATTTTATCAAATAAATTATCTAAATTATCTATAAATTAATTAAAATATTTTATCATAAAAATTAATAAAAATGATTTCTGAAGAAAGCATATTTTTTATGAATATAATTTATTTCCTAAAATTGATTGATTATTTACTAAGAATTTATAAGTAAATTTAGATTGAGTATGAAAAATATATATATATATATATTTATTTCATAATGTAATTAATACTATTCATTACCACCTATTTAATGACTAGGTTATAATGGTTATATTTAAAATAATATTATTTCCTGGTTCATGGAATCTCGATGTTGTGTGTCATGCATGATATTAAAAAAACACATTATTGAATGTAAAAATAGATAAAATAAGTGTTTCATGTAATAAATTAAAAAATTAGTGTTGCATGTGAAACAAAGAAAACATAATTTTTTATGTAACACAAAATATTGAAATGAATAAATTTATTTGAAAAAAAATATTTCAAAATATCTCAGGGTGTTGCATTTTTTATGATTATGTGTATGCCCCAATTATATGTCATATTCCAATTTTATGATACAATGGACCAATTTCTTTGATTCCATTATAGTTCTTGTCTTATAAAAAACTAATATCTATTCAATGACTCAATATTATGAACTTTGATGTGTAGGGTATGGTTTTCAAATATTATTATCATGTTATCATACCCTTATGCTCATGTTATGATTTTTCATCTACCCTGTTTACCCTTACTAAGAATCTGATACCACCCTTAATTATGTATCATTTTACAAGGTTATAAATGAATGTTTTAAGTAGTTTACTAATGGGGGAATATAATTATTGGATACATTAATTAAACCCTTATGCTCATGTTATGATTTTGTACATACCTTGTTTACCCTTACTGAGTATCTGATAACACCCTTAATTATGTTTCATTTTATAAGGTTATAAATAAATGTTTTACGTAGATTACTAATGTGGTAATATAATAGAGAGGCACCATGATGGGCCCAAAAGGGGCGGCACACCGCTAGGTTTTCCCCTATCGCCTCCCTTCTTCCTCCACGAAATTTCAGCTACAGCTTCTTCTCTTGGAACCTCTGCTCGACATCCTTGTAATGTCAAATACCTCGAGATCAACAATTTAAATATTCTCACTGTTTTCTTGCCTGATTCCCATTCTTCCCCCTTCGATGGTTAGGGCTTTCTTCAACGGTACAATGATGATCTCACGACTAGGATCTACAGTCGGAGGCTGCGGCTTCATTATTTTTTAGCTGGGAGTGCGAGGGGTGGTTCCCTATGGTCTTTGTGTGAGGTTAGATGGTGGCAACAAGATTTCTGTTCATCTTATGTGGGGTTCAGTTATCTTCGCATCTCAAGGGGAGTTTTTGAGTTTTTGATTATTATGTTCTAGATTTGGGGTGTCGCCATCACTGGGGTACCCTGCATCTGGTCCTGGAGGGAGTGGGGGTCTCGGGCTTCATCCGGAAATCAGGATGATAGATTTTTTTATCGGTGATGTATTTGTAGTAGGTTCTACGGTGATGGGTTTTTCCCTTTTTTGTCTGATTTTCTTGGATATGCTTATTGCTATGATTCGTTTTCTTGCGGTGAATCTGCTATGAAAATATGGTTGATTCTGGTTGGATGGTTTGTTTTGCTGTGCGGTCAGAGGTACAAGGTCTATGTTTCCAATTCTGCTTCAGGGGATGCTCCAGATGAGGTTTAGAGATGAGAGTTTTCATCAGTTGAGGGCTATTTGGAATCAGATATTTGAGAGGGTATGACTTTTTCCATCAGTACCAGGCCCATGCACCACTACATGGGACAACTAGATGAGTAGAGTTGAGAAGGTGGAAACATGAATGATTTTTTTATTCTCGGGAGGAGATGCTTTTATTGATTTGATTTGGGTTTATGGATTTTGATCCTTTAGGGTGCAGTTTAATGTTTTATGTCCTTGAATTCATGTTGGGTTCCCCTTCAGCCCCTAAAAGGGGGTCTATGATATAATAAAAATAATAATTTTCAGTCGGATACATTAATTATATTTTATAAATTAAGAAAAATGTGTCCCCTATTTTTAAGGGGACTAAACTGTTATGGTCCTTGGGTGTGTGTTTGTATAATGTAATGAATATTCATATAAAAGATGAAATATCCTTGTATGAGAAGCCCTATCCTATATAGTTTGTATCTGTGTAATTATTTATTTAATATTTGGAAACTAGGAGGATAAAACATTAATGAGATCCTTAATGGTATTTCTATGGATATGTATAGGGATGTATTTAAGGATAAGTATATGGATGAGTCAAAGTATAAGAAAATTTCCTATAATTATGGTAAGGTGTATATTGAGTTATTTTCAAAAAATAAATCCCTTCCTGGATACTACAAGTGGATGTGGCTCTGACACAGAGGTACCTAGGGTTAATAACTCTAAAAATGGTGCATTGAGAAAGACTTGATCGTCACCTGGTGCACAAAAATTGGCCTTACTACACACCTATTTTGACACTACGAGGGGATATGATATGTAAATTAAAAAACTCTTTATGAACCATAAGGAAGGATTTAAATTGATAATGAAATTGAATGACCTAGATTAATCCTAAGGTGTCAAATATTAGAAGGAATGTGTCATGATTAGACACCATATAAGTGATTTTCATGATTATATGGTTTCCCATTATGATTATCATGGCTCACACTATGCTTTTGGGTTTTAGTCAATGGAGGGAACCAGAAAGAAATTGGATAAAATTTATTGTGATTTTTTACTAATGAGTAGCCAAATGAGATGATTATTGGAGAGGATATTGTGATTATACCAAATCTATTATCACTTAAATTTATTAACAACATAAACCTTAACCAACTATCAGAATCACAAAAGAAGAGATAGTTATAGTTTTATGAGAGTTCATGTAATGGATACCATGTATTAAATAAGATTCATTTTCATATATGCTTAGAAAGTGGGAAGAATAACCCAAGTGAATGTCTCAGAGGAATGAGAATATGTTTCAAGTATGAAAAATAAGGACAAAAAGAATGTAATTATCAAGGAAAAAAAGGAAGGGTTTAGTTAATGTAATGGATGGGAATATTGGTCTCCCTAAGATATCATTAGAGTTTGAATTATTCAAATGTAGATTAAATGGGAATTATGAAAATTGATTTACTAAGGTAAATTCTCATGGAGAGAATCAATACGGTTATAGGAGTAACATTTTTTCTATTGAAGATGAAGAGAATACGAATGACATATGAAAGAAAGGAGTTATTAAGGAATAAGATGACAAATAATAGTTAATATTTTGTGAATGAAGTGGGATGATTGAAGTATTTATGTTTTGGAATTCAATAATTATGAAATATGTATGGATTATTTAATATGCATTTTTTGTTTTGGATTTGAAAGAATATATTGAATGATGCTGATGACCTAGAAAGATGATTTAATGGTAATGTTATTTTTTTGGAAAACCCATGATTATGGGAATGATAACCCTTAATATATTTCTAATTTTGAGATAATTATTTTGGGAAAAAGATATTATTGATGTAAATAATGTAAATTGGATAGTACTAATTACCCTAAAATTAATTAATGTTACACTAAGAAGGTAGTTTATGCTATTATTTTTGTAGTTTACAACATTTTTGGATTTAAGGAATATATCCAATGATCAGTGTTTTATGTAAAGAATTAGTAAGAATGTATGTTTTCAATATGATTTTATGGTAATTAAGGTTATTAACATGTTTTAAGACAATACATGATGAAGGTATTAATATGTTTGGTATGTGAAAATTAAGAGCTACTTCATGTTGTTTCTGGGATTAATGAAAAGTTGATTTTGGAAATTTTGTTACCTTAATTATAATGTTTTAGAATTTAATATTTTTGATGTTTGATAAGGTTTACTATTTATGGAATGGTTGAAGTCTAACATTAGATAAGTATTTATATTTTAATTTATTACTTCACCATATGATGATTTATGCCTATTGGATATCCTGTGCTAACTTTTCTTGATGATAACTATAGATTTATGGAATGACTTATCATTCTATTTATGGATCTTATGATTTGTTAGGTCTTCATTCATTAAAAAATAAAAAACATTTCTTCATGTAATAGGTAAAGTGTAAATTGATCAAGGCACAACCAAAGGGTGATATTTTAATTATGAAATTGAATGAAATCAAGTAAGTATATCTTTTTGTGAAAATTATTCAAAATTAGGAAAATGATATGGAGGTAAAATGTTATCATATTGTCACAATTTTTTTTGATATAAATGAAATTTTTCATTCCTATTTGGTTGATGGTATTGTGTTCATAAACCTTATATGTATCCCCTTGTTTATTGTGATAAATGATCTATTTATTATTCTATAATTATTTATTCTTTTATTCCTTGTCCAAATCTTTACTTCCCACCTATGTTCTCAACCAAATCAATTTTTTTTTTAATTTTTGATAATCTAATTTTTGGTAATGTGGTAACTTCACAACCTTAAAAATTATCCTAAGACCATATTCAAACATTAAAAATTCAAATTTAAATATTCAAAATTGGACATAGACCATGTGAGCTGGTAGGAAATGTCGATACGCAGCAGACCCCAAGCCCAACAAAACTTGATCCGAACATCCCTATCCCATCACTTTCTCCTGTCTGCAACTCCTACCCCACATGCCATTTACTATGGAAACATAACCCATCAGATGAAACAAAAAATATGACCACCATAACCTCTATTGTTAAAAACCTCACCAAACAACATAACCGTCAAAAACAAAAATCCATCATTTCCTGAACAGGAATAACATCCGTCAGTGGGTAACCACCTGAGAAAATACCATTTCCGATTCAATCCACTATAATATAACACTTCAATAACCTTACTAGACAATGCTGACAACCCATCACCGAAGGAACATACGAAATGACCCAAAGAAAATATCCTAATAAACCACTGACGACAACATCACACAAAAACCATCGGAGCAGAAATCCAGAAGCTATCTTGAACCCCAATGACCGCTCAATTCATGATACTCAAATGCGTGATTCATCGCACACAATAATCAAACACCAAGTACACCCAAATAAATAATTATATATAGTAGATGATTCTCTTTCTGAGATGCCTATGAACGATCTTACCATACATCCTAAAGCTTCCCTAAAACAACCACTGCAAGCGAACTACGAGAGCAACTAAGGAACTGGAAGCCAGAGTAACGAGAACTGGGCAGAGGCTTAATAGATAAGTGTATCCATGACAAAGATACTAACCTATCTAACGAATCCACCACTATCCAAATACCACACCTGAAATAATAATAAAGGAGAAACACCACTAGGAATAAATCACTGAGATAGGATGAGACCGAAAAAAGAGGAAAGGGGGGAGGTGAAGACAGAGGAGTGGTACGATGGCCTCCCCCCCACCGAGGCACCACCTAGAAACCCTAGCAGAGGGTGTCGAGGGAGAGCTTCTGTTCAAAGGCTCTCCCACCTATGTTCTCTTATGTAGAAACCTAGTTATGAGTTACATTCAATAACTTTTATGTTTAAAACATTAAACTTTAAAGGAATTATTATTATTAATTTTTATGATGTGGGTTTCAATGAAGTAATTATAAAACGTTAAACCAATGACGTTTGAGATGAATTTTGAGGTAGAAATTCATTTTAAGGGGGGTAGAATATAACACCTTCAGATTTTCTTAAATACTTTTTCGCCAAATTAATTTAATATTTTTTATATTTTTGATTACACACAACATTGATTTTAGCTTGAATTTCATAAACAATGAGTTTATATTTAATTTCATAAAACACCCTGTTTTTATTGGTTACACACAACACCGAGCATAGGTTGTGTTACACACAACACTGAATTTAAACGAAATGTGACATATTATTAAAACATTATTATTTAATATGATAGTTATCACCTAGTAATTGGAATAGAGGGTATGAATATGATCATGTAATTTATTAAAATATATGTTTTACAAAAGTGTATAAAATGAATTCTTTTGTGACCAATTAATTAAAAATTAAAATAAAATCTATTTTAAAATAAAGAAAATCTTTTTTTAAAAATAATTTTTGTGAAAAACATGTTTTACCACAATAAATTAAAAAAACTTTTTTGAATTATTTTAATTAAATTTATATTTTATATATTCAATAAATTTTCAATATTTATCTCATTTTTTTTCTAGATAAGAGAAAAGAAGAAATCCATTTTAACTGTTAAAAAAATGTATTTGTCTAAAAATAAGTTTTGTTACCTTTTTCACACTTATTTTAAAACTATTTTTTAAAAATATTATATAATTTATTTGAAAAAATAATTTTAATTTTTTTAAATCTACATTTAAAAATTATATTAGATTGATTCTTTGAGATTTTTTGGATTTTTTTAATGAATAGTGAAAATACTAAATTTTAATTGAAAAAATAACTTTTTTGTTTAAATTATTTATAAATATTAATTATATTCTAAATTTTATTTAAAGTAAAATTATTTCAATTTTATATCTATTAATACAATTTATTTAATTGGAATCAGTTTTATATTTAAATAGGATATTAAAACCTTGTAATCTTTTCAACATTTTCACTTTGAAAATGAACTTTTTCTTCAAGTTTGTAGGATTAATTTTAAATTATATTTTTCCATTATTGTGAATTGAATTTGGAAAAATTATTTCCAGATTTGGAACCAAAATAAGTTATATTATCTCAAATTAATTTTTGAACAAAATGAATATTGAAAATAGAAAAAATTAATTCCCATTGTTAAGTGTAAAAATGGGTCAAATGTGGGTTAAACTAAAAATATAAAGGTTAAAATAACATCAAATAGGGTCAAAAATATATTTTATGGATATAAATAGGCAATAGTTTGTGTAATTATCAATAATAATTCATTCTAAACCCTTCATCCATGTGAAAAATGTGGTTACACATTTTTCATTACAAAAAATACAAGTGTTCTACTCACCCCAATTATAAAAGGCCACCTCATCCCTTGGAAGGGGGGGGGGGTTATCAACATCAATAAAAATGAAGGCCTCCGGGCCATTTAGGTATAAAAGGCCACCCCTATCTTATCTTATTCACACAATAAAAACCTTTTTGTTGAAATAATCCATACCCAAATTACTTACCAAATACCTTACTATAATCCTATAATCCTTAGTTTGGATAGAAATATAACCTAGGATGGATTTTGGTGAAAACCAAAGTAGGTTTCCCTAAAAAGACGAAACATTCTTCAACGAATGTTTTTATATTATTTTTTCCTTCACATAATTAAATTATTATTAAAACATGATGATATAATAAACTAAGTGTCTTATATATAATTATATGTTTTAGGTTAATTCAATGAACTACAAACATCTCCACTTCCATGAAATTGGTTATAAAATCATCATCCACGTGCATGGCGGACTACGACCTATCAAATCGATGTCAATCATTTTCCATTAACAAAATATAATGGTTTGGTATGGTGATTTATATAAATTATATATATGATATTTATGACATAATTATACATATTTAGTCATTATATAAAATACAAATTTTTAAATTACATTCCATAGGGGATACAATAACATTGTTCGTGTGTATGATGGACCACCGCCTAACGAAGTGATGTTATTTGTTTTCATTAATGATTTACATGGATGATACTGAGGATAAAATAAAAATATATATATTATATACATGTCATAATTATAAAATTATTGACATATTTATCATTATAGATATATAATATATCATTTTATTCCTTAACTTTTTTCTCACTGAAGGATGATAATTTCATTCGTGTATGTATGGACTATCACCTTTATAAAGCAATTTAACCATATTTTCTTCCCCACACAACATGAATTATAAGTATATATATATTTAAAGAAACAATATTTTAATAATGATATTATGATAATTAATTAAGGATAATATATTACATACCTCCTTTTAATAGTTATACTTGAAAAATGGAAATGTTACTCATGCATATGTATGATATACTGTCTCCGTGATCGTAACATACATCATTTCTTAAAAAAATAATTCATGATTGGTTATAAAAGTTTAATTGATTTAAAAATATAAAATTATTTCATGATTATTATTATGGATATGATGGAACCATGATCAAAGTAAGAGTGCTGAAAATTAAAAATCAAAACATATATGATAAACAAAGCATTTATCATATGAAATGTGACTTTTACATGGTATTATTAATAAAAATGAAATAAAAGAATATATAAAAATAATATATGTTATGATATATATAATTATGGTTCTTTAATATGTATATAATAAACTTATATTTACTATACAGAAGTTTCAAATGTGTACAAAGGAGTTTGGAGCTTAAGGTAAGGGCTTTATAGTCCCTCTTTTATTTCTAGAAGACATATAAAAATCACCACTCATTTATTTTGTGTGGTGTATATAATTAACCTTTTAAATTTTATATCATGTATACACTTATTTTAATTATATTTAAAGTTTCATTTTATGTTATGCTTTATTGGGTTTTATGATTCAAAAGATTACTAAAGTAGTAATGGATTTCTGTCTCTCTTTTTTACTTTTATGAGGCACATGTAATATTCACCACCTATTTATTTTATGTGGTGTATATAATACCCATGAATTTGTTTTATTATTATTATCCTTAAAATTATGGGTATTTACATATCCATTTTAGGATCTATCTTTCATGGGTTTTATAATTAAAATGCTACCAAAGCAATAATGGATGTTTTTCCCAAATTACATTCATAGAGACCTAAGTTATGATATGCACCCATATTCTTCTATGAGGTGTATATAATACACCTTTGAAATCTTATATGATGAATGTATTTATTTTAATTATGTTTTAATTTTCATTTAATGTTATAATTTCATGTGGATTATGATTCAATGTAACCAAAGTCTTATGTTTTTATGTTACAATCTCATAGTTTATTGAGATTATTTATAATAATCCTTTGAATAATGATATATTAAGATATTTATATCAATGAACTCATGAATTTTATTCTACTATTTCTATTTATTGAGAATTTATGTTTTCCCTTCATTTTTCTCCCCTTATGTACTCAATATTTCAAAATACTTTTTAAAGAAAAATCCTATTTATTTATTTCTTCTGTCAAAAAACGTTTTTCATCCAAACCTATGTTTTATATTTTTTTTTAAAAAAATTTAAAAATTATTTATTAAATAAGTTTTTACCCATGATTTAATATTTACAAAATGTTTTTAAAGGAATCATCATGTCTTTTTTATAATAAATTTCCATTTGTTTTTTACCAAAAAAGTGAAAGGAATCTCTTTTTAAATTGTATAATATGAACAAAATTTTCCACTATAATGAAAATAATTTTATTTGAAGGTTTCATTATATTTTTTGAAGTTTAATTTCAAATAAAAGGATTTTAAAAATGTTTTATGTTTGAAAAATTTATTTTCAAAGTCAAAATTTTATTTTTCCTTAAATAAATGTTCCAAGTGATCCTTGAAAACCATTTTCCATCTAAGATGACAAAATTTGATGTTACTTATTCTTTACTAGGGTTACGATACAAGGATACCATTATTATTCTTTCTATTAATGGTTTATGTTCTTTATGAATTATTTTATGAAACATGTTTCCCTTCTATGGGTTATGCTAGGATAAAATTATTATGAATCATGCTTATTTTCATAGGTTATGCTATGATGAAAAAATTTTATAGTTATAAAACCAATCTCTCTTCCACATTATTAAATATTATTAAGTGTTTATGAAACCTATTTTAGTTTCTTAGGTTATGATATGATGAATGTTTTATGATATTATGCCAAAACAATGTATGGTTTAAATGATGGGTGAGACCTATATCTCCCTCCAATGCCTTGAGTAATGATTAATGTTATATGAGCTCAAAGGGTACAAGAAAGGTTATCCCAAGCCTAAAAGAGGGTACATGGGAGGTTATCCTAATCCTAGAATAAGGTATATTAGAGGTTATCCCCAGACCGAAGCGGGTACATGGGTGGTCAATCCATGACTAACATGTTTTAAATTTATTGGTTTATAAATATAACATAATATTTTCTATTCTTATTTATATGCCAAAATTATATGTCTTATTACAATGTTATTCTCTAATGGTTCATGTTCTCTAATTCCATTACAATTTATGTCTTATGAACTACCAATCCATATTCCAGGACTCAAGATTATGATCTTTGATATGCAGGGTATGGTTTTCAAATGTTATACTCATGTTCTCATACCCTCATGACACTGTTAGGCTTATAAATATCTATTTTTTACACTTACCAAGGATTTAAGATCACCCTTTCTAATGTTTCCTTTCCACAGGTTATGAAGAAAGGTTTATATGTATGAATACTAAAGGGAAAATATATTTATATGATAAATTTAATATATTTGATAAATTAAAAAGATTTTGTTCCGTGTTTCCAAGGGCACTAAACTACCATGGTCATCAAGGATGTGTTTGTTTAATGTAATGAATATTCATATAAATAATATAATATCCATGCATGATAATCCTAGATTTCTACAGTTTAATGAGGTTATATGTTAATTATAGGGAAATTAATTAAATTAATATAAACCAAAAATATCCACTAACTTGTATTGATAACTTCCTTTATCATCTTCACAGATCCTAACACATCTATAATATTGAACATTATTTTTTATCATATCTTGAATGTTAATAATAAGGATATCATAATGAAAAAAATTAGAACATGGTGTCTTCATTATGAGTTCACAACGATGCATTATAGGTTGTAAAATACACATTATATGTTTATATATTTGAAGAACATTATATTCAAGAATTATACTTTTATGTTAATTGTGGTATTTATTGAGGTGATACTTATATACTCTAATATTTAGGTGAATAATGAACCTAAATTGAAAATAATTCACAAGGTTCTAAGTAAAATTGATTTCTATGGAAAATTTAGTAAATATGAGTGCTTTCTTCAACATGGTGATTTCCTTGGATATATTGTGTCTATGTATAGTATATCTATTGACCCTTCAAAATAAAGGTTTTCCTAAGATGGAAAAAGATATAAAACATAACTGAAATACATATTTTCAATTTCTAACTATAAACTCTTTTCTGTTTGATGAAATCATTTCTCAATTAGCTGACCTGTTAACCATGTTAATATGTATGGGGATTAAATTATATTAGACCAAAGAATGTGTGGTTATATTTAATGAATTTATAAGAATATTGTTAGATTTTATTATGTAAATTCATATAGATAGTAAATATTGGTTGGTTATTTATAGTGATGTATTAAGGAAAGGTATTGGATGTCTCCAAATGAAAAATGAAATAGTGCTGGATTGTATATCTCAATAGATGAAAACCCATGATTTTAATTATACAAGTTATGATTTGGATTTATTGGATGTTATTATAACACATAATGATGTTTAAATGTTTATTTTATGGCAAGGAATGTGAAATATAAACTACCCAAAACTATTTGAAATATATATTTACTATAAAAGAACATAATATGATGAAATGTAAATGGTTGTAACTATTTAAGGATCATGATTTTTCTATACATTATCTTTATAGGAAATATTACAATGTATTCGATACATTTAGTGGAAAATATCGTGGTACTATGTTCGTGGAAAAATTTGATTTGAATTTTTAATTTCACATTGTTTATGGATTGGAGCATAGATGATGCAGTAGATGATCTGTGTACCATGTTTCAATTTTGATAATTGTTTTTGTTGGTGGGCTATGATTGGGTTTCTTCTTCTGTCTACTTGGTTTTGAATTTTTTAAGGGTTCACACTAAGCCTTAAAAAGTGTTTTAATAAAATACAATAAAGATGAATTTGGAGGAAATTAGTATTATAATGGAAGGGAAAATAAATTACCAATTCTATGTAATTATCTTATCATCTTTATTAGATCATATTAATAAAGATCAATATAGTGATGAGTCCTTAAAAAAGGTGATGAAAGTTATGGGAAATTATAAATTACCTAATTTTAATAGTTGTGAAGATTAAGTTTTCTGATTTTTAAAGTGATTATGTGTTAAATAAATACTAGTATTAAATAAATATATATTGGTTTAAGATAAAAGATCAAACATCTATATACATCATGGAATAACAAACTAGAATGGGGAAACTTGAGATCATTTTTGGTGGTAAAATATTAAGTGAGAGATTTTATATTACACTGAAAGATGCTCAGTATACCAATATGTGAAGGATGAACGAAAACATCCCAAAGTATTTATGAAACCTTTACCTATACCAAAGTGTATGTGGGATAATATTACTGTGGATTTCATCAATGTGTTACCTAAGAAATCCATGGGGTATAATGTAATATGGATCATTATAGGAAATATAAAAAAGTTAGCTTCTTTCCTAGAAAAAATATAATAATAACATGTGTACTATATTTCTTGGTTTTACATAAATAATTTTGTGAAACTCCATTATAAACCCTTATTAATTGTATCTCATTGTAACCCCAGTTCCACATTAAAATTTTATAGATTTCTTTAAATTGATTTGGAAATGTTTTGTAATCTTATCAAAACCGATCACTCTAAATTGGATGTACTTTTTAAAATGACTTTCCAAACATTACCAGAAATGATAAGGTATTGATCACATGACTTAAAAGGTAGTTGGGACCATTATTTTCTTCTAGTGATTATTTCTTATGATAGGAGTTACAACACTAACATTCAAGTAGAACTATATTTAGCCTTGTATGGAATATGATATCTAGAAAACAAATGTTGTGATAATTATATAGAGAGATTGTCACTAGGTCTAAAATTTTCATAATAGATATTAGGGAAGGTATTTCACCTCCATAATCATATATATTTGGAACATATTAGATACAAATGTTACTTCGAAAATTTGAGGAAGAATATAGAATATCATGTATGGGACCATATATTCTTGATGATATCTACTTTGAAAGGGGTTTTGATATTTTTAATGAAATGGAAGTTATATACATGGTATGGTGGGATATTTTAAACATTAAAATAGATAATATTGGTGGTATATGATTTTTCAATTCTTCCAAACCATTCCCAAGAGGATGATTTTTTCTATATATGACATCTATGGATATATTCCAGACCTTAAACAAGTAATGAGGGATAAAATGATAAGTACATATTTATATTTTTCATGTATTGAGGTATAATTTCAATGTAATATTTAATTTATTGAAGTATAATGTAATAATCATGAAAATATAGTATTAAATAAACATTTATTATTAGAAATTGATGAATTACAAATCAAAGATATATAATATTTATGAGCACTATAAATATGAATTGGAAATATAAAATAATTAATAATTAAAGTAAAATGTATATATTTAATAGATTGTATTATCTAAGAAAAATCAGGACTATAACAATTTTAGTACAACATAGAAATAATATAGGCATGAGAACCATAAAATTATTAATTTTTGGACTAATATGACTAGATTTATTTTATATAAGAGTAAACATTGTTATTGGATGACCATTATGATTTTTGACCATTGGTGATATAGTATTTATAATGATACCATTGGAATTGTTGTATATTAAGGTCAATGAAAAGTGTTACTAGGATAATAATGGAGAAACTAGGATCTTGAATTATTAGAAAATCCATTATAAATCAAATTTATATGATATTGTTAAGGAGGTATCAAAACTAGTGTTCACTACTGACCAAGCCCATTCAAAACAAAATAAATTGAGGGTTAAGTATATTTTTATATGGGGGATTTTCAAGATAGTATAATTCATTATTATAAAATTATTAGTCGAACCATCCAATGAATTTACCATAATTTAACATATTAAACTTAGGAATTAGTCTAGTGTAATGATTAGTTATGCATTAAGTGGTTATATACTAATAATGTGTAAAATCATTAAATAATGAATTTTTTTACTATGATAACCGATTTTTATTAAATGCATCACCCTTTTTAAAAGATAATTTTTTTAAAATTAAAGGAAAATTTGATAGAGTGGGATTCGAATTTGGAGACATCAGAGTGAAATTTACTTAAGGGTGAATTTTTTTAATTTTTTAAAATTTAAAAAATAGAGTAAAAAATTGTGAAATATGGTTAATAGGTTATGTGTGAAATCATATATATGTTGTCCTAACAAAACTCAATCAAGTTAGTTCCTTTTTCAAAATTTTGGAACTAGGAATTATAGTGGAGGATTATGGGAGGTAATGAGGAACTATGGGGAGTAGTGGGGTAGTTTAGATAATTATAAAATAAAATATCCAATACATAATTCCATGAATTCCCACCCACCATTCCAATAAATACACTCCCCTCTTCTCATTTATCCCTCTATAAAATTCTAATTATCACTCATATATCTCTTACAATGTATCTTCCACAACTATCTATTTAATATTGAATAGTTTACTTGGTCTAAAGGGTTAGTACTGTGCTAAGAATATCATGAGTGGAAGGTGATATTATTTTCTAATCATCATTTCAAATTACCATTAGGTTATATTAATCACTTTTAAAATTTAATTTCATTTGATAATATTATTAAAATTATAGTATAATATCATCTCTATCTAATATCTTACATGAAATATTATTAATTCACTCTCATTAATCCCATTTTCATAAGTTGTTACCTTGTTGTAACATTTGGAACCAGGTTCCACATATCGGTACCCCAAGTTAGTTTTTCACCTAACCTCAGTTGTGCCACCCCGTACACTAGAGGTAACCTACTAGCAGCAAGGGTCTGATATGTAATGTGGGAGACTATACCCTCCATATCAAATCATAAAAATTGTTCAAATCAATAAACAATATCCAAATGATAATAATAAATAACCAGGATGATACAATAATCAATAAAGACCAATATCATAAGATAATCCCAAAACATGAAAAAATGACCATAAACCAAAGCAATAGATATGTCATTCTATAATGAGTGTCAAGTGTTTAATATAAACCCAAAATAAATACAAACTAAAAAATCTCAAATGGGTCCCAACATTATGTATGGTTCCCTCATCCATGCTTCATCTTGAATCCCAAATCATCCATCTAACATAAGGCTCTGGACCATATCCTATCCTACAAACATGATTTTTATTCGTCTACTAATTAGGAAGGCTAAGTAGGGTGTGATTACAACATAGTAGGACATCACCAATTATGTCTAAAGAAATATCCATTCTATAATATTTTAAATAGTTTTATAAAGAATAAGAAATAAATTACAGAGTAAACATGTTTCACATTTAATTATTCTTTAAGTAACCCCCATAGGCCACTGGGTTTATGGTGACACCTGAACCAATCATACATGCTTTGGATCATTCCGAAGTCTAAACCACACATCAAAAAATATCACAAATCATTCTTTAAAGGACTTTCATTGTTCATTTAATTCAAATTTCAAATTAATACATTGGTGGAGATGATAAGTAGTATTGAACCCTGTGGGTATTTGGAGTAATAGTCCATATCCCACAACTCACTAATCAATCACATATATCATAATTTTACTTGAACACATTGGGGACCTATAGAAGTAGTCTAGAACCCCAGGGGTATTTAGAGAAGCAGTACCTGTCCCAAAAATCATTGATTAATCACATAAAAATTCACATACCATGGCTTCACATTCACAACTCATTCACCATCCATTTTCATCATTTATCTCACAACTCATTAAGCCTTCAGAGTTAAGAAAAATGACCCCTTAAATCCCATTATTAATCATGAATCAATGATTTATTTCTATTCCATTAACCCATTATTCTCGTTTTTATGACTCATAAATGAAAATCTCGATCTTATTGGAACACCCCATGGGTTTCGATCAATTATGGTGTCATATTCCCCGATGGGTCCAACCTAACCTATGAAGGGTTTCACAAACTTGAGGGAATCAATTAATTAAATAAATTAAAAATGAAATTTCCCATCATTTAAATTGAAATTGTACAATTACATATACACTATTATAATCAATACTATGGGAATTCGAAATTAGGCCACCTACATTGAGATCTTTCATAGAAACTTGCCAAACCGAAACCCTTAATTTGATTTGGAATGGTCCAATTTAAAATGGGGCATGAGATATAAGATCAAAACCTAGGACCAAGATCCAAATAAACTAGATATATCAAAACCTAGATCTAAACCACTGATAATGGATGATAACCCATCCCTTTTTAAAGGGAAATGAAACGAGAGAGAGAGAGATGAAACCAAATGAGGAATAAAATAGTTCCTGGGAGCGGGGGAGGTTGATCCTTATATTGGAAATTATATTTTACAAGAAAGGGGTTCAAGGAGCCTTTTAATCCACCTAACATCCTAAAAAAATTATGGAAACCTATTTTAGGTTGAGAGATGGTGAATACGGTTAAACACCAGGGAGGGGGGGGGGGGTTAATTTTTCTTTGTAAAATTATCGAGGGTCTAAATTCCATGTGCATGGTTTCCATGGAGGGGCTACATAGTTTTAAAAATTTTGTTCCATAACAGTGTTCACCTACTATATAAGGTGCATGGTTTCTCTATAGTGGTCATGATTTGAAAATCTATGCACCAACCGTGCATTTCCCCTCTGTTAGGGATACACAATTTCTAGGGGGCGGAGCATGGTTTGGGAAAACCATATTCCAACAATTCACTACCCAAAAACCCTTCAAAATTTCCAAAACTCACCCAAAATCACCTGAGACAAGATCCAACCAAAATATGGTCAAAAAAGAATGAAAATGAACCTTAAAATATTTAAAATGCATCTTTATAATGCATGCGATTGTATAATCTCTCTACATTATAACATCTCATCTTTGAGATGTATTCCAAAGTATCTCTAAATTAAATAGTAAAAATTTCTGGCCACTAAGCCTTCTTATTTTATTACCTATCCCATGTTTCTTCCTAAAAAATACATTATTCTACAATAATCAGACTAAAAACATGGTATTTCCCCTCAACACATTCTCACTGAGATCCATGACATGAATTAGATGCTCCTCAAAGGATGCATCCGTCTCAAGCTCAAAATCATCAACATCAGTCAAATGAGAATGGTTAGGGGGATACCACCAATGATGTTAAATGAGAAAAACACCATACATAACACTAAAACTCTTTAGAAGATCCCATAAGTATGCCTCTGGTATGAGCCAATCCACAATCTCAATATGTCCAACAAACCTAGGCACCAAATTTCTCTACCTCCAAATCCTACAATGACCCATTCTTAGATACACCCAAAGGAATACACAATAAGTCAATGTAAACTCAAGGGGATAACGATTTCGATGGATATAATACTTCTGTCTACTTTGAGCTATAGCCATATATTTCTGATTCAACTGAACCAACTCCGATGTCTCCTACATGAGACTTGGTCCCAACAAATTTGACTTACCTGCCTCCATCCAACATAAAGGTGATCTGAATGTCCTACCATAAAGAGCCTCATATGGTACCATTTAAATAGTCACATGATACATATTGTTATAGGTGAACTCAATGAGTGATAAGTTATTTTCCCAAGATTCACTAAAATCAAGGACGCATGCTCTCAGCATGTCTTTTAGCACTGGGATAATGTGATTTGATTTCCCATCAGTTAGTGGGTGGAAAACCATACTCAGAAAAAAATGCATACCAATATCATTTTTCAAGGATTTCCAGAAGTGAGAATTGAAATGTGATTCATGTTTTAAAAATATACTCCATGGAACCCCACGAAAATGGACTATCTTTTGAACATACATCTCACCCAACTAGTGCATAGTAAAAGTCTCCCGAATTGGAAACAAAAGGTCTACCTTTGTGAACTGGTCTACAATAACCCATTTCACATCATTCATTTGAGGGATCCTCATAATACCCACCAAAAATTCCATAAAACATCATCCCACATCCATTATATAATGGGAATAGATGCAGAAAACCACCAGGTTAATGATTTTCATCCTTCACCTACTGACATGAGTTTTATCATGTCACAAAACCTGTAATCTCCCTATTCATGCCCAAACACCAATACTGTCAATATAGGTCATGTTGAATTTTGGTCAAACCAAAATGAACCATACACTTTGAGGTATTAAACTCACACATCAACTCCTCACACATACATGTAGGTACAACAACATGACCCTTAGACATAGATGATCTCATCCTCATCTATAATCCAATCAGAAGGTGACTCTCCTTAATCAAGGATTTACTTCAAGGAAAAACACTTTGGATCCTCATACTAACTCTCCTTGATCTATATTTGAGGTGTGGAATATATCGAAAAAGATACAAGGGTTATTTTGTCCTGGCCCTCCTAAACCTCAACATGCATCTCAGTAAGATATGTCATCATCTTCCACTCAGAACTGAACTCTTGAACTGCATGAGGCTGTTTCTTCATACTCAAAGAGTCAGCAACACTGTTTCCCTTCCCTGGTGTATAGACTCGATGAAAATAAAATTACAACATATACTCAACCCAACTACACCGATAGGGGTTCAAATATTGCTACAATAATATGTACTTTAAGATCTTGTGATCAGTATACACAATAATGTTTTTTCCTAATAGGTAATTCCACAAACACTTTAAGGAATAAACCATTGCAACCAACTTGAGATCATTTTTAGGGTAATTATGTAAATGTGTCCTCAACCACCGTGAACTATATGCCACAAATCGAAATCCTTAAATAAAAAATTTTCAATCTATGATTCTAATTGCATCACAAAAAACAATATACTTCTCACTCAGCTTGGGTAGGATCAAAATCGGTGCGGATGTCAAATGCTTCTTTAAATTACCAGAAGGAATTATCATATGATTCAGACCATTGAAACATGATCCCCTTATGGGTCATGTCTGAAAGTGGTGATACTAAATGGGAATAGACCTAGATAAACCTTTAATAACAACACACCAACCCTATAAAGATTAAGATATCAAAAACATTCTTGGTTTTCTTCTAAGAAACCTATACCTAAACCATCTATGGGTCCACTTAAAAAAGATCCTTAGAGATTTTGCGACCCATGAAATGTAACCAATTGATCCAGAATTGACACTAAGATAACTTTGGGTATAGATGATTCCCTCTATGTGTACTCAGAATGATGTCATGATGTTGGGCATGATCGTCATGAGTCATGGAGTACACAAAGATGTCATCAACAAAACAAACACAAAATAATCTAGGTATAAGTGAAATATTTAGTTAATCAATTCCAAAAACATGTCTAGATATTTCATCATCCTGAACGATATCACAATGAACTCATATAGGCCATATATTCTTCTAGAAGAAATCCATGGTATATTATATGGTCTAACACTCTACTGATGATACCCTTATCTTAGGTAAACCTCAAAGAATACACAAGATCCTATAAACTAGTCAATGATATATTTGATACACATAAGATGATACAATTTCTTCCCTATTATTCAGTTTAACTTCACATAATCAACACATAAATTCATCATCCCATTATCCTTCTTGGAAAACAAAACAAGAGATCCCAAGGAAATGTACTCAGATAGATAAATCCCTTATCCATAAACTCATTTAGCTGAGTCTTAAGTTCTTGAATCATTGTGGTCCCATTATGTAAGGTTTAATGGAAAATGGTCTATCCCCAAACATTAGATCAATTTTAAACTCAACATTCCTATTTGGTGGAAGCCCTGTGAAATCCTCAGGAAATATGTCTTTAAACCATCCCACTATGGATAGAAACAAACTATTATTTACAACCATGTCATCTAAAAAAAGACCAAAAACCTGGGTGGTAAGATCACCCAGTTGATGATTAACTGGACCTATATAACCTACCTAGATATTCTATTCTCCATGATGAACGTATCTATTACCCTCAAGAGATGTAAAAGTCACCCTCTTATAGTTAAAATCAATATAATATTGGTACAATACCAATAGTTCCATACCCAAAATCAAGTCAAAACCTGACATCTCAAGTATGTACAAATCCCAACGAAAATGATTCTCCCCAACCTTGAGAGAACACCCCTTACATAAATAGTTGTCCCTTTACTATACTCCCAATGTTGTGTTGATCATCATAACTCCAATCACAAAATCCACTGTCAGAATCAACCCATTCACAAGTTAATTAGATATAAACGAATGAGTGTCTCCTATATCAAATAAGGACTTAGAAAGAATAGAAGATTCAAGAATTTTACTTCTAACTATCGATGGCCCAACCTTGTTATCCACAATAACAGAGTTAATTGCAAGAAACCATAATTTTGCTCATACTTGTGCTAAATTCAGTGTCCCTATAGGTACACCACTCTACTAATATAGACCCTCTTGACCTGAAGTACCATGTCCATTTCTCCAAACTCCATAGACATAACAACTCCAACTTACTGAAAAATATGGGGTAAAATACCCCCTTCTAGTACTCTGATTCTTCCAGGGTCCTCTTTCATTACACATCAATCAAGGGCTTTTGCAACACCCCTATGAGTGACCCATCCCTCCACAGTCTCAACACTCCACCAGTGGTCATGGAAACTAGAAATTAATGTGACTCGACCAACCACACTTGTGGTAGTATACTCTGTTACTGCTCTGAGAAACTAATTCTTCTCCCTAAAAACATTGTTTTTGATCTCCCTAGTTGAAATTCTAATAGATATGCTCTATACTATCAGATTACGTGCCTCGTTGTCTTCTATAAGACAATACCTACATTCTATTTGAAGCATCCTTTAGGTTTACCTCATTAATGAGAGCCTGACTCACCACTTCAGAAAACTTCTTTAGCTGGAAGATGTTAACCTGGGACTTAATCTAACATTTGAGCCCATCCAGAAAATGTTTTTCCACAGTTGCCTCATCTCCTCCCAACACTGTGAAAAACCACTATGAATCAATGAAGCAATCAAAATTTTCCATCACTGACATACTCCCCTAGGTAAATCACATAAAACCGTCTGATCTCTCCTTACTGAGTATATTTGGGTAAAAGTGTTCTAGGAACTTCTACTGAAAGTCATTCTATACCATGTTCTCTAGAGTCCCATCCCGAGTCAGAATATACCACCAGATATTCATTGATCCACACAACAAATAAATATCCAATTTGAATATCATCTCCACACGAGTCTCTAAATAGTCAAGGATCATCTGGATAGACTCAATCCAGAACTCAACTACCTCAGTTTGACCCTCTCCAGTGAAGTTAGAAGGTTGCTAAAATTGGAACTCCCATGTTAGATCAAACATGTTTCACACAGTCTGCCCTGGGTATCTCACCAAAAATAGCATAAAATAAGTAATGTTCTATTAGACATTCTCTCCCACTCCTTCTCCAAGAACTATTGAAGCCTTCAATTCCTCAATAGAAGTATCATTTATAGCTTTTTCCTCTTGTCATCCTATCAAAAATCTTCATCATGGAGTAATTTCGCTACAATTCCAAACACATGTCTCAGGACACATAAAAAATCATTAACACATATGAGAATGATTAAAAAAGGACTATAATAGGTCATTCCCTATACCTGAAAATGCTATCAAAACCAAGGAACCATCACTACCATCAACCACCCCTCACCCAGGTCATAGCTAACATAGGGTAAAACACTTCCATAAAACAATTTTTCTCAATAGAAAACATTTTATCCATTAAATATTTCCCTTTTTATAATTATTTTAACCCTTTAAATTCATCATCAGGTACCAATGTTTTTAAATTACAAAAATTTTGGAAAATAATTTTCATTCCATAAAACCCACTCATAACATTCTTTTCCATGCATGATTAATGTAATACATGTAAAATTAAATCTTGAGTTCCTAAAATGATGCATGTATACTTGTATTCGATTATATAATAGACCACATGCAAAATATCTGAAAAAATAATATTAGAAAAAAAGTTCATCACCCCTGGTGAAATAACAGTAATCTATAATAGAAAACATCTAGAACAACAACCCCACCATGGGTACATGGGTTTCCCATCATACATGGGTTATCTACTCCCATCCACGAGCTCACAAACAAGGACTAAGTCATCCTATATTCCTATATAGCCTTTTCCAAATAGTTAGAAAATAGAAAAGAAAAGAAAAACCACTTTGATACCACTTTTTAACATCCTGACTTGAGGAAAACATGCCAGTGTCCCGAGGAGTTTCATCACATGACCTTAGGCACACATCCCCATACACTAGAGGCTTCCGACTAGCAGTGAGGGTCTAATATATTGTATGGGGGCACTATACCCTCCTTTTCAAATAAATGCAATAACTAAAACAAATAAAAATAGCCAATTAATAATAATAAATAACTAGGATAATACCATAATCAACAAAATACCAATATCACATGATAATACTAAAACATGAAAAAATGATCATAAAGAAATGTAGTAGATATGTCATGCCATAATGAGTGTAAAGTGTCTAATGAAAGCCCAAAATAAAGACACAATGATAACTCCCAATAAATTCCTCACATCATGTACAGTTCTATCATCCATTTTCCATCTCGAATCCCAACCCAACAACATAACACATGGCTCTTTACCTTATCTTGTCCTATAAACATGAAGCCTATTCAGATACTGATAAGGTAGCCTGAGTAGGGTATGAGTACAGCTCAGTAAGCTACCACCAATAGCATCTAAAGAAATATATAATCTATAAAAATTTATGTAGGTGTATAAAGAATAAGGAATAAATGAAAAAGGAAAAATGCTTCACATTTAATTATTCTTTACTTAAAACCAAAGTCCCTTGAGTTCAGAGTTACACCTGAACCAATCATACCTTCTTCAGCTCATGCCAATGTCTGAACAAAAAAAAGTAATATCAGAAATAATTTTTCATGGAATTTCATTGATTTTTTAATTCTAATTTCACATACATACATTTGAGGCCTAGAGCAGCAGTCTGGTTCTCTGTGGGTATTTGGAGTAACAGTCTATATCCCATAACTCACTGATCAATCACATATATAATAATTTTACATGCACACATTAGGTGTATATAGTAGCAGTCTGACACCCCATGGGTATTTGGAGTAGTAGTCCTTATCCCAAAACTCATTGATATATCACATACAAATTCACATATCAAGGATCCTCATTCATAACTCATTAACCATACATTATCATAATTATCTCAAAAATCATTAACCCTTTAATGTTAAGCCAAATAACCCCTTGAATCCCATTATTAAACATAAATCAAGGATTTTTTTATCTAGTGTCTCAGAAATTCCATGTAATTTTTTTATTATATAGAATTATATTGAGACCTGGAACTGAGACAATGAGAGATTCCAAGGACCGAAGTGCCTGAAATGATCTGTCAAAAATGTTAAGATTTAAATAGTGTGCATGAGATATTTTCATGAAAAAGTAGAATAACTCTTAATTGGGTTCCCAGATCAGAAATTATAGGACACCATCTATTTTAGGATGGCGGGTTTACCCTAGGTGCGACTTAAGTTTAGTCAGTGCATGACTCCAGTGAGAAAACCCGAAAATGGAATAACCATAATTAAAATAATTAAATAAAATTATTTTATTTTTAAAATGATTGTAACTCACGAACAGTGACTCATATTGAAAATTTGAGACCACTGTTGAGCTTGTGAGGGTATTCTTTTTCAAGCAGATCCTAACATTGTCTGGTTCGGGCCAATAGTGGAAATTAGTTTTTAGCTATAAATAAAATAATTAAGTAACACTTATTTTATTTTTAAATCCTTATAACTCATAAATGGTATCCCAGATTGGAAATTTGAGAGTACATTTGAGCTCGTGAAGGTGTGTTTCCCTTAGCCGAAGCCTGACCTCGACCGACGTGGGTCAAGGGTGAAAGTTAAATTTTAAAATTTTTTTAAGGTTCATTTAAATAAACGTGTGAGTGGGTTTTTCTAATTTTTAAACCGATGATTGGATCAAAAATCTGAGGGCACCGTTGAACTTAGAATGTCCGGATTCTCCTAAGAAGGACTTAACTTTGATCATCGTGGGTCGTCCAGAAAGATAGTTTTTGGACTTTTTAGAAAATAATAAAATAACTTAATAAAGTTATTTTATTTTTCTTTTCTCATCATTGAGTGGTGACATGCCATCACTGCGGTGCTGCGATGAGGGGGAAAAGATACCCTTTAATGAGACTCCTTAACGAGAGAGAAATAGACATTCTATTTAGTTAATTAAACAACGTAACAAAAACACTGCGATGCGTTTCTCTATTAATGGGATAACATGTTGGGGGAATCAAACGTGGAAGTTCCTCTGGAGAACCTATGGTCAAATTCCACTCCAACAAATGTCGTTGAAGAATTCTGTTGATGAATGCCAATGGGATGGAATCAAGAGACGATGAATGAAAACAAAAACTAATGGATCGAGGATTGACGACGGCTCGAAGCTTCGTCCCGCATCAGCGACAAATCCACAATCCAGGTAGGGGTTGTTTGATTAACTTCTTGTCCCCATTCCTTTTATAAAGTGACAAACGTGGGTCAACCCACAAACAGGTTGACCCATGGATCATTGTTCATTGAGGTAGGGTGTTCTTTTCTTGGGTTTCTATTGTGGGATTGAATTATTGTTGATAGAACGTCATCCCCAGACAACCCCACTTTTTTAAACTCTAACACGGAGGGTGCAGGCCGACATGAAGAAGGAATGAACCCCTCCACCTATGTGTTATTTGTGGATGCTTCCTCAAAATGGAGGAAAGGTGAACTTGAGGCCGTGTTATTGCTGGAAGCGACCTAATAGGCTTGAGGGTGTAAGAGAAATTGAAATCGGACAGCCAGAGTGGACCTGGTGGCCCGTGGAAGGTTCCGCTAGAGGTTAACCACCGACATGAGGGTGCTGGAAACCAGCCGCAGGTGTGGGGTGGTGCCAACCGGCACTGCATGCAGATGGAGTGGTCAGCCCTCACTAACTGCACTGGTGGAAGGTGGCGCACTCGGTGTATACTGCAACGAAGGGGGACGCAGCAGCCCATCAGCCATTGCAGATGGAGGGACATGGCGTCAGCGTGGAACCACGTAGGAGGAGTGGCCTTATCCTTGTGGGAGATGAGCAGAGAAGGGGGGGGGGGGGGGGCGACTGACTGGCTGTGCACGCCCCAAACGGACTAGCTGAGCTGGTCTAGGAAGAATCCGACTAGTCGAGCCGAGCCAGTGGACTGGGCCACCTAAGTGTCCCGACTAAACTTTCAAGCTGGTCCACCTTAGCAGACCAGGACAACATGATAAAGATGGGCCACATGACGACCCAGGCTAGGAAAAGAGACCGGACCACCAGTGCAGGCTGGGTTGGATAAAATTTGGGTCATTGGTTGACCAAACGGATTAGACCCACGACCAACCTTGACCGGGTCCAGTAAGGCCTAATAAACCAGGCCAATGGGCCAGACAGACAAGATCGAGTCATACGGGATCCCTCATTGGGTAGGTCGGGATGGTCTAAACCAGTCGGACCGGGCCTAGATGCAATTGGCCCCTGTTTAAAAAATGGGATGTATCTCCCAAACCGTGCGTCCTATTGACGCACCGTCTATAGAGTTGGGACCCAAATAACGAGAAAATACTTATGATATCATCTAGGTATGATTTAATTGAAGTTGAATCAGTATGATATCATGACTCAACTACCTAGAGAGACTCTGTGACTCAACTATCAGTGAGATTTCATGACTCAACTACCCAGCGAGACTGCATTACTCATCTACCAAGTGAGACTCTGTGAATCAGCTATCAACATGACTTTGTGACTCAGCTACCCAGTGAGACATCATGACTCAACTACCTAGAGATACTGAGTGACTCAACTAACAGTGAGACTTCATCACTTAGATACCTAGAAAGACTCCATGACTCAATTGTCAGCAGGGCCTCGTTACTCAACTACCCAGTGAGACTTCGTGACTGAGTGACCCAACAAGACTCTGTGAGTCAGCTATCAGTAAGACTCCATGGCTCATCTATCAGTGAGACTTTGCGACTCAACTACTAAATAAGTCTAGGTGACCTAGATATCCTAAAGGACTCATTGGAGATGAGTGCATTTGGAGTAATTGAGGTTCAGTGTGTGTAACCATTGGTTTTTCTATCAACAATTTAAGTTATACCTATGTATAGCTGACTCTAGTGACTTTAAACTTTTTGCATTCTTTTTTAATTTCCTTTGTTGATTACTATGAGACCCGAGTTGGTTTCAGGGTCCCTACTAATTTTTTCGTTACTCAGCCCTGCATGGGCTTCACCCACACATGTTGTGTCCGGTGCACACGACCAATGACTTGGCAGAGTACATGGTTTCCCAGGACCAGGTGGTGCTCAGTGTGGTTATATTGGCTGGATGTGCTTATATATCTTCTGGTAGCTACTCTATACTTACCCATCAGGTGGGGTTTCTAGAGGATGACTATCAGAGTTTCCTAGTATTTTATGGTTTTCAATTCTTCTTTTGTTGGGTTTGTATTCTGGCCCATTTGACCTTGAATGTTTTCCTTTCACTTAGTGGTTGTTTAATGGGAATCATTTTTACTATTTCCTACTTTGGGGAATAGTTTTGTGTGCATGCATACAAGTAATCAGGCAAATGCATCCCATTTGTAGGTTGATGCCTTCGACTCTAGTCTCCAACCCCTGGCCTTCAAGAGGCATGCTTGGGGTATGTCATGACACAAGCCCTAGGGGACAGGTTGTGACAAATAGGTATCAAAGGTGGTCGATTCTACTAGAAGAACTAAGAGTATAAAAATTTGGATGGGTAAACCGTGTTAAATGTTTTGAGTTTGTCTTTTAGGCCAGGGAGTCCAGTGTTGGTGTGGCAGCCGACATATCCATACACCAGGACCCTGAATTCTATTTTCTGGACATGTAGATGAAAACTCTAGTAGAAGACTTCATTTAGTGTTTTTACATGATCTTTTTGAGTCAGAGTCTACTCACCAGGTAAAATAAATTGACCGTGGTTCATCTTGATTATATTTCAAGATGACTCCAAACAGCCAGCCTTCCATGATTGCAATGTGTGACCATGAGGATGGTCCACAGAGTGATGAGGCTTCAGTACATGGACTGTTTCCTGAGATGGTACCTTTGGGAGGTGTCCCATCAATACCATTTCCCATTGGTCAACTTTACTATCAGTGCTACTGATAGAGGACACATGTAGGCTTAGTGCCTTACACGAGTTTCAACAACAGATACCCCTCAGGTTCCAAGACAAGCCCAACTCATAGGCAAATAAGGACTATCTTGAGGTGGTGATTGAGTTTCCATCTATCCAGGTCACCATTATATCAGATATATATCCTTGAAAGGAGCCTTCTACGTGGATCAATAGGGCGATGGTAGGGTTTATATTACCCGATCTTACGATGAGGTGACTTTTCCATGGACATAGCTTGAGAGCCTTTCTCAGAGAAAGGGGATATTTCCATAAAATATAAGGGGTTTGTGTGCCCAAGGGATTATAAAGATTTTTCAAGAAGACATGTCATTAGCTAAGTATTCATTAAGGCATACCAACCTTTCCAGGTACTCGATGAATATGATACGACTAGTGCTTCAGGGATCGGACCTCTGAGTGAGATGTGCTTAGGGACATCTGAGCCAACACTATTACTCTGTGCATTCCTACTTATGTTAGGGTTCTTGATAGAACCATTGTGGTTTAATGTTATTTGGCTGGGAAGATACATCCAGTGAATGTTAGCAGTGGGAAAGTAGGAAACCAACATCACTCTAAGAGACTTGGACTTGTAAAATGTTTTAGGAAGAAGAAGTGACAGGGACAGATGAATCTTCAGGGCAGGAAATATGGAATAGGATCTAGGAGAGCAGTAGGAGGTGGTATAAATTTCGAAATGTTACAACCACCACCCTAATTTTTTCCCCACCAGGATTAGGGAGCTTGAGGATAGGGGTAGGGAGTAGCTGCATGCGGTCAAAGAGTGTGACCCAAGGGCTCCAGGAATGATTCGAGGTACAGTCTGTGTCTACTACTTACTGCCGTATTAATAGACATAGGTACTAATAATTCCTTATTATCACTAATCTTTTTTTAAACCTAGAGTTTTTGGTTAAACCATTGACATAATCCTTATATCTGGAGATACCTATGGGAGGAGACTCAATAATCACACTTATGCTGATAGTGTGATATGAACGTTGAGGTGAGAGTTTTGGTTGGAACCTCTTGGTGGTAGAATGAAGGCCTTAAGATGACAGTTTGGGTATGGATAGGTTATCCACAGTTCATAATCAGATTAACTATTTTAGAAATGTAAAACCCCAAGATTTCATAATACGTTATCTCATCAAACTAATTCAATAGCTTGTGCTACATGCAACACCGAGTTCGAGCGCACCACAACTTACCAAACTAGTCGTTCAAAAAGAGGTTATGAATAGTATTAACTGCATTTTGAATCTTATATAATATATATAATTTTAACATCCATATTATGTGTTTCTTAGATATAATATATGAACAAATTCATTTTTTTCCAGATAAAAGAATTATTTTTGAAAAAATGAAACTATACCGCCTTTTAATGGAGAACTTTTTTTAAAATCAATATTTGACACTTATATATATAAAATTTAATGAAATTAAATTATAATTTAGAATCATGATATAAAAATTTAGTTTTGATAAATTTTTTGGTACTTTTCGGATTACTTTTATATTTTGACGAATAGTGAAAAATACTATGTTTTAATTGAAAACAGATTTTTTAATAGAAATAATTTATAGTGATAAATTAGGAATTATAAAGGTTTTGAAGTATAATTAGATTATATTTTTATCATTTAATACAATTTAGGTCATTATAATTAATTTCACATTTAAATTTGATGTAAACACATGTCAATCTTTTGGCAGTTTTTAGTTTTCAAAAACCCGTTTTTTGGTTTTGATAAAGGGAATTAATTTTAAATTAATAAATGCAACTTATATTTTTTTGAATATGGTAAAATAGACTTCATTTTTAAATTCAAAATATAAAAATTATCGTTTGGTGAATTTTTGGTATTTTTCTGAAAACATTCAATTTTTGATGAATAGTGAAAAACACTGTGTTATTATTTAAAACTGACTTTTTATTTGAATAATTATTTAATTTATTTAAATTTATTTTATGTAAAAATAGATATATAAGACCTATATATGTTCAATGTAATTCAATGTAGTCATTTTATAATAAAATTAGATGTATTAAATTTTATTGAATTTTTTTAACCTCTTTTACCCACCTCTTAGGAGCATTTGAAAATTTACATAAAACATAATTTTACTGCTTTTGTCAGTTGAATTTTAAAAATCCGAGACACATGATTAATATAATTAAGTAAAATTTGGTTCAATAAGATGAAAATATTTTTTGGTGAATAGTAACTTTTGACTTTTATTTACCACGGTTGAAAGTAAATTGGGTAATTAAGGGTAAAAATGATATCATAATTACCCTAAAACATTTCCTAATTTTATTGTATAAGTATAATTTGACCAAAAACAACCCTAGGAATAAAATATGATCCTATTTGGTCCACTAATATTAGATTAGGACATTTATTATTATTTTATTTAATGAAGAGTTAAAAAAATCAAATTCAAAGTTTAATAACTAAACCATTTTTAATGTAGGGTTAAACAAAATATAAAATAGACTATAATTATACATTATAAATCGAAAGATATTTCCTAAATAATGTTATTTATTTATAAATTTTCGACATTAAATAATTTAATTTAATTATGACACAATGATGATGAAGTAATTACCTTATTAATGAAATATTAAAATAATTGATATTATAAATATCCAAATAAATGTAAATTGAGACTTCTGATGAATTAAACTAATTTTATAGGTAAATATGACATGTTAGGGTTGGTTGAATAAATTTTATTCGAAGCGATAAAGTTTTTATTACTTACAAAAAAATAAAATCCTAAATAGTGTCAAAATTGACATAAATGAGTTTTTAAAACAAATACTATATTATTAATTGATATAATATTCATAAAAATATAAGGTTTTTCCAAAGGACTTAGATAAGGTTATATATATTAATAATGAAACACATGGGGTTCTCTTGTCTTTTTATAGTATGTTTATTAACCATATAATATAAATATACAAAGAGACATGGTAAATGTCAAACTATTTAACTAAGAGTTGAATCTAAAAGATAAGTTTAGTATTATGGCCTAAACCTATCTAAAACCTATTGGTTGAGAGGTTTTCGACCCATACCCACTTTATTCTATAAATAATTCATTTTTTGAGCCCTTATAAACCGAAAAGGATTTTATTATAAAATAATATTTCAAGCTTTTCCTAAAATGACCCTCACCTCTCTTATAAAAGGGATCTTCCCCTTCTCTTATTTTCACACCTCCAAAGACTTTTTTCTCATCCAACCTCTGCCCAAATATCCTAACAAATAACCTCCATTCATCTAAGAGGCCTTTCTTTGGTCATAAAGCCAAGCTAAGGAGACCTTTTGATCAAATCAAAAGGAAGAACCTGAAGAAGTGGTAAATATTTCATCACCTCTTTCAAGTTATTTTCTTCTTCCACCTCCTCTTTCTTTGTTGTTTCCATAAAAAGATAATAAATCACATACCTTCTATATACTATGATGTTATTATAAATATGGTACAACCATATTCGTTATTCAATCCATCCTATAAATGACAATGTCACCATACGTGTGTACGTACGGCTTACCGTCTCCACGTCGTGGTGTAGTTTGTTATTCAAACACTTCATTATTTGGATGGGTATAATAATGAGTATAAATAATAATAAATATTACATTTTAATGATTCTGTATTTATGTTATACCATCCAATTACATACGATATCTCCATCAATATAATGATATTGTCGCTCGTGCGTACGTACGGATTACCGTCTCCACGAACGCGATGGGATTCATTTCTCCATCATAACCATTCAAGAGTAATTTTCATTTGATGACTAAAAATAATGTTTATGAACATAATATAATTCTATATATGAATCAAATACATCCTATCCACAATAAACATGTCTTATTTAACCAAACATATATAGGAAAACAAATAAGTTAACACCCGAAACGATGATACTACTGAAATATTATTAACAAAGAAATATTAGAGGATCATATATGATATCATATTTATGTATATAGTTATTGTATAATTTAATAATAATGGTTTAAATATTATACAGGATTTTAACATACCGTTGACCAAGGAAAAGTATAAGTTAAGGGTTAATTTCACAATCTCTTTATTATCTGAGGTTGTTTTTACGTAAGTATCTACTGGGACCTCTTTATCATCCACAACCATGTTTTTAAAAAAATGTATTTCGAAAACATTTTTAGTATTTACTAGAATATGGGTTAAATTAATTTATACCGTTATTTTACCTTATATGTTTTTAAAGGAATCTTTCTGTCGTTTTCCAAACAAGGTACTTTATGACCTTTTCGAAAAAATTAAGGTAAGAATATTTTTTTAACTTATACAGTGGGTGGAGCTATTTTACACCGTTATAACATCATTGAAGCTTCCATTACAAGATTATAATAATATTTTCAAAATAAATGTTTTCATTTTTAATTATGTGACTCTTAAATGTTTTCAAAATAGAAAGAGGTATTTCTTTCAAATAGTTTTCATTTTATCTATGTCAACATCCTTTGATGGATTTTAAACTTGTTTGAAGTTGATTTATTAGGATACAGATCTTCCATATTGTATTGAAGGTTTTGTGATATGTTTGACTATGTATGTGTTATTTTTATACGATTCATGATTTATAGTTAAATTATTGACATTTCATATGCTATTTTTAATAAGACTATTTATATTATGTTTCAAAAATTTCATACGAGGAATGTATTGGAGTTAATATGTGATGGGTGGGGCCCACTATAGATCCTCCGTGAATTGGTAGGTCTCATGAGACAATTAGACAAAGAATTGGTAGAGGCTTTTCCCAATTTGATATATGGTTTTGGCCGAGGCCTAATTTTTTTTAGACGTCCTGGAAGAGGCCTTGACAAGATGTTTCAGAATGTCCGGAATTCTACATTTCCTCATTATAAAAATAATAATGATGGTTCATGTGGTTATTTGACTAATAGAATTCCCATTACTATGTTTTATTATGGCATTATTTAATCAGCTCATATTCCTTCCATAAAGTTTTCATGTTTATTATTTGTAAAGGCACGTGTTTTCAATTATACACCATGCCTAATTTTTATGTTATCTTCCACTGTATTTCTTACCCTTTATGAGTGTTTGAGCTCACCCCTTTCTTATGTTTCATTTTTCCAGGATATGAAGAAGTTAGTTATGAGTGACTTGCAGGCATAATCTAGGTGTCTTGGATGTTTCTAATGGAATAAATTAGTGTTGTATTTCATTTCAAGTTGTAATGTTGAACTTATGTATGTATCTTGTTTCCACTAATACCAAACTGATCATTCTTTCAAGACATGATTCCTTTTATCATGCCAATGTTATTTAATAAAGCACTGAATATGGGTAACTAGGATTGGGGAGTTACAAGAAAAAAGGATGCGGTATATCTACAATGTTGGAATGGGGTTTTCCTTGGTTGATGAAAAAGGAAAATCAGGCAGCATAGGATAAACTCATGCATAGGAGGGTGCAACCGATCACTCTTGAGTCTGGCAGCCTTACCCTCATGGCAGTAGATGTTTTGAATTTTTGGTTCCCAACATTAGTAGAAGAGTACGGGAACATCCTTTAAAAAGATGTTTCCAGGATTACATCCTCATAGGGAGAGGGACTTCTATATAATTCTACACCCTGAGATGGAACTGATATCAGCTTTAGTATATTGGAGTGATTTTGTAGAGCATCAGAAGCTGGGGTCGTAGGTGGAGGACTTGCAGAAGAAGGGTTTAGTAAGACCTAGTGTTTGAGGTTATGTGTCGATTACCAGAACTTTTACCAAGTGGTCATGGGGAATGAGTACCCACTACCAAAGGGTCGATAGGCACATCAATCAGTTAAAAAGGGGTAGCCTTTCACATGGATAAAAAGGTGCCCGAAGGATTTTTAGTATTTAAGACATAAATGATGGATGAAGTTCCTCTAAGACTATGAATTAAAAGTTGTCTATACTCTTGGAAAGGGAAACGTGGTAGAGGATGCTTTGATTAGGAGACCAAGTTCACAAATACTGGATGAGGCCTCAGAGCAGTTTTCCTTGCTTCCAATCTCCTTTTTGGATAAAGAGGAGACACCATTTCTTTAATCGATGGTTGTTTCCCCTCCACTCATAGAGTGAGTTAGGTAGGGACAACTCAAATGTGCCAGCTATGAGGCCCGACGTGCTCAGTTATCATCAGTACATGTACCTGATGGGTTTTTGATAGGTGGAGAGAACATTATCCTTTTCAAAGGGAACACAATAGTACCATTGGTCTTGCGAGAGAATATTTTAAGGGATTTTCATACCTCCCCCTTGGCGGTACACCCTAGAGTGGAGAAGATGTACCAAGATCTCCAATGTTAGTACTGGTGGCCAGGGATGAAGAAATAAGTGGCCAAGTTCATTTCACGATACCATATGGGTGATCAAAGACTAACTCACCCAGTCGGCCCACTCCCTACCCATTGAGAGCAGATTTCAGTAGAGGGATTGTGATGCCTCTACATGAAGGAGATAATTCGACTCCATGGGGTCCCATATATGATAGTCTCAGATCGTGATTCACACCTTACATCTTAGTTGTGGAAGGGATTGCAGGAGGTGTTTGAGACCCAGCTATGCTTCAGCACAACCTTTCTCCCACAGATTGATGGTCAGATAAAGAAGACCATACAGACCTTAGAGGACATTCTTCATTCTTGATACCTTGATTTTGGTCATTTTTGGACCGACCACCTACCAGTGGTGGAGTTTGGATACAACAAAAACTATCACTATACCATTGGAATGACACTCTTCAAGGCTTTGTACAGGTTTCCTTTCAGATCACTTCTGTGATAGACAAACCTAGGGGAGTCAACACTCATGAGTCCAAAGTTGGTATGGGATTCCACTGAGAAAATGCAGATCATCAAAAAGTGGATGAGGACTACACAAGAGAAGATAAAAATAATATGCGAATGGGAGATATAGGCCCTTGGAGTTCGAGGAGGGAGACCATATTTTCCTTCAAGTCTCATCCCGACATGGATTGCAGAGATTTGTCCGAGGTGGCATGTTATCTCCAAGGTTCATTGGACCTTTTCAAATTCTGATCAGAGTTGGCGAGGTGGTGTACCGCCTTGCTCTCCCCCCACAGATGCACCAGGTGCATGATGTTTTTCAAGTGTATTAGCTGAGGAGGTACTTGCATTATCCATCACACATCATTGACTGTGGAGAGATAGACATTTACAATGGGGTAGCACTTGTGTAATTCCTAGTGGAGATAGAAGATCGAAAGGATATGGTCCTTCATGGATGCTTGATTCCTCTAGTGCGTGTTCGGTGGTAGCACAAGAATCTCCCAGAGAGCACATGGGAGCATGAGGCTCAAATTCATGCTTAGTACCCCCAATTATTTATTTAGTCATGTTTTGGCTTATGAGGATGTGAATCCTAAAAAGGGGGGAGGAATGTAATGTCTCAAAAATTACATGTATTTTTTTATTATATACAGTTATTTTGAGACTAGGAGCTGAGACGACAAGTGATTCTGAGGCCTGAAGTGCCCAAAATGATCCATCAAAAAATGTTAATCTTTAAATAGTGTGCATGAGCAATATTCCTAAAAAAGTGGAATAAATATTAAATGGGTGCCTGGATCAGAAATACGAGGGCACCATTGCGTTCAGAATGTCGAGTTTACCCCAGGCATGACTTATGTTTAGCCAACGCATACCTCTAGTGAGAAAACCTGAAAATAGAATAACTATAAATAAAATAATTTAATACAATTATTTTATTATTCAAATGACTATAACTCATGAATGGTGACTCAGATTAAAAATCTGAGACCACCATTGAGCTCATGAGGGTATTTTTTATTTTGATAGATCCTAACATTGGCCAGTGTTGGCCAACAATTGATGTTAGTTTCTGTCCATAAATAAAATAATTAGGTAACAGTTATTTTATTATTAAATCCTTATAACTCCTAAATGGTAACTCAGATTGAAAATCTGAGAGTACCGTTAATCTCATGAGGTCGTGTTCCCCTTAGGTGAAGACTAACCTCGACCGGCATGGGTCTTGGGTGAATGTTATTTTTTGTAATTTTTTAAGGATCATTTAAATAAACATGCGGGAAGGTTTTTCTAATTTTTTAACCAGTGCTCAGATCAAAAATCCAAGGGCACTGTTGAACTTAGAACGTTAGGGTTCACCTAGAAAGGACTTAACTTCGAGCGGTGAGGGTCGATCGAAAATGATAGTTTTCGGACTTTTGGGAAAATAATAAAATAATATAAGAGGTATTTAATTTTTCTCTTCTCACCATTGAGAAGTGGAACACCAAAACTGCAGGGCGACGACGAGGCAGGGAAGATCCCCTTTAATGAGACTCCTTAACAGGTGTGAAACAGACATGCTGTTTAATTAATGAAATAGTGTAACAAAAACACTGTGACATGTTTCTCTATTAACGAGATAACATGTTGGGGAATCACACGTGGAATTTACTCTCGTGAACCTATGGTGAAATCCTCTAAGTAAGATTTCATTGAAGTTGAACTAGTGAGACATTGTTACTCAACTACCCAGCGAGACTCTGAGACTCAGCTATCAGTGAGACTTTGTGACTCAGCTACCCAGAAAGAGTTCGTGACAAAGCTACCCAGTGAGACTCCATGACTTAGTTATCAGTGAGACTTCGTGACTTAGCTACCCACGAGACTGTGTGAATCAACTACCCTGTGAGACTCTATGACCCATATAATAATGAGACTTCATGACTTAGCTACCCAACAAGAATTTGTGACTCAACTATCAGCGAGGCTTCATGACTCATCTACCCAGTGAGACTTTGTGACTGAGCTACCCAGCGAGGCTACATGAATCTTCTACCAGTAAGACTCCGTGGCTCAACTATCAGTGAGACTTCATGACTTAGCTGCTTAATAGGTCTAGGTGACCTAACTAGCCTAAAGGACTCCTCGGGGATGAGTACCTTTGCAGCAATTTATGTACAATGTGTGCAACTACTGCTTTTTCTATCAACACATTATGTTATACCTATGTCGAGCTTACTCTAGTGACCCTAATCTTTGTGCGTTCTTTTATGATTTCCTTTTTGGATTTCTGTGAGACCCAAGTTGGTTTTGGGGTCCTTATATAGTATTTCATTACTCACCCCTGCACGGGCTTCACCTGTACGTGTTATGTTTGGTGCAGACGACCAATGAATTGGTGTAGGACTTGGTGTCCTAGGACCAGGTAGTACCCAGTGAGGTCAGACAGGCGAGACATGCTTCTATGAAATCTAAAAGCTACTATATACTTACCCATCAGGTGGGGTTTCCAGTTGACGACTATCAGAGTTTCCTAGTATTTTTATTTTTTTAGTTCTCCCTTTGTTGGGTTTGTATTCCAGAACATTTTACCTATAGTTTTTACTTCCACTTAGTGGTTGTTTAGTGGCATGCATTTTTAATTTTTCCATCTTTGGGGAACAGTTGTGTGTGCGTTCATACATGAACTCAAGAAAATGCCTCCCATTTCAAGGTTGACACCTTCGGCTCTAGTCTCCAACCCCTGGTCTATGAGAGGCGGGCATGGGGTATGTCATGACATGGGCCCCGCAGGATGGGTTGTGAAAATTTCAATTTCATTAACCCATTATTCTTCTTTTTTACAATTCATAAATCATCATCCCATGAAAATTGTCACACCCTATGAATTTCTATCAATTTCAATCACATATTCTCCTTTGGGTCCAATAGGATCTGTGAAGGGTTTCACAATCTCAAGCAAATAAATTAATTAAATCAATTTAAAATAAAAATTTCTCAACTTGGAAATTTCAAATGAATAATTATATACACACAATTATAATCAATAATATGAGAAATGTCAATTAGACCACCTTACTCAATATTGTTGAAAATATTTCTCCAAATAAAAATCCTCAATTAGATACGTAACGACCCAATTCACAGTGAGAGAGGAGATATAGGATCAAAACCTAGGGCCAAGATCCATAGAACTAGATACATCAAAACCTAGATATAAAATAAAAAAATTGTTGTAAAAATAATCTCTCTCAAACAAGATAGAGAAATGAGAGGTAACTAAGAAAGGAAGAAAACAGTTACCAAAGGGGGTTGATCCTTTCACTAGATCTTTTATTTTCAAAGAAAGTGGTTTAAAGGGCCTTGTAATCCACCCCAAAGCCTCTAAAATGAAGGAAATTATTTTAGGTTGACCAAGAAAAAATTAGGTTAAAAAAATGGGGTTTGGGAATTTGTTATAAAAATTTCAAGGGTTTAAATTCCAAGGGAAATATTTCTTAGGAGAGGCCAAAAAGTTTTACAAAACATGAAACTATACTATTTGGGGTGAATATTTTCACCTAATTGGTGAATGGTTTGAAAACCATGTGCCAAACATGCATTTCACCTCTGTATGGGATGCACAGTTTCTGGGGGGAGGGCACACGGTTTGGGAAAACCAAGTGCCAACCTTGCACTACCCAAAAAACCATCAAAAGTTTCTAAAACTCACCCAATATCACCTGAGATAATATAAAAAAAAATGATAAAACAGGGTGAAAAGGTAACTATAAACAATTATGAGACATCTCTAGAATTTTTTAGATATTACACATTCTAAAGTAAATGTACATTTTGTCCCAATATTAAATTTATTTTCACATTTCCACACAAGAATCCTTTTAAAATTTCAAATTATAATTATATTATTATTTTAAAATCAATATAATTTAAATTATTATGATAACCTATTCATGTGAGACCCCATTTACCAAAAATTATTCAACATTCATAAGTAGTCAGTTTATAAAAAATCTCATACAAATCATAAAAAAATATGTTATATTTTCATAAAAATACATATATATGCCATATATATATATATGGTATTATCAAATATGAAATTTCTAATGTGGTACCTTATATATGAAAGGATGATAAAGATGTAGTTGGTTCATACTCTATCAGGTGCCAAGTTGATTAAACTTGATTTTGGAATAAGTTGACGTTTTCTATCAAGGAAAACTAACTCAGAGGTTTCATTGTGAGGAAATTTTATATCCTTAATTTATATAAAGTATATTTTATTACATAATCCTATTTTTTAGTGGGATTGAATCATAATTTATCTGGTCTATAATTATTTAAAAATTCATGGAAACAATTGACTAAATTAATTTATTATTTTACTTTTTATATATACTCGAAAAATAAAACTCCATATTCTTACCCAGATAAGGGTACTGATTTGACACTTTAAATCAATATTTATATCTTAAATTATTCATTGTAATTCACCTATGAATAATAATATATTCATTTAATAGGGATATATATTAACATTCCAATATAATTATTCTTTTCATATAAGAAAATTTTATTATTCATTCTTCCTTGAGAAATCATTCTAAGTATTTATATATCGACAATTATTTAACATTGTGTTATGTATTTGATAGGATCTTTTAATATATGATGGAATAATTTATAAATTTATGCAAAAGGTGGTTCCTAAAATTATATTTCCCCTTGGGGAACTACTACATCTGATGAAACAACTATGATAAAGTTAAATTAGTATTAATAATATTTATGGGTGTTTTCATGGAATAAGGACTTAATGGTATGTATATAATGTTCAATCTTATAAACTTCCATAATTCCCTTCAAAATGTGAGAGTTAAATTTTATCCACATGAATATTTATTTCCCTTTTAATCCATGGATAATTTCATTCTTATTTATTCATTTTAATGACATTTTTTATCTACCTCCACTACATAGTTTATTCCATCAGTATTCTGCATTTGAATTCATTGTACATTATCCCTTAATGAGCATAGAATCTCACACATTTCTTTTTTTCTCATTTTACTAAGGATGTGGAATATTATATGTTATCAGATATATGGATAATATTAATGATTAATGATTTATAATTTCATGTTACAATGTAATTTTTATATATCTTGTCTCGTATGGAATATTAAACATTGAGAATTTGTATAGAATATCATTTATTGTGATTAATTTGTATTAAATACCTCATCATATCTATGTTAATTTGGTTTATAGAATTACACTATTACATATAACAACTTGGGTGAAAATAATGTCTATGCTAGAATATTATCCATAGAATTTGGTTAAAAACTCTTTAAGTTATATATCTTCGAAACATGAATATATCATTTGGAAAATCACTCAACACTATATATATATATATGACTCCTGAAAATATATTTACATATAGTTGATTCCTAAAATATCAGGCTTGGATTATTTTAATAAGAGTGGGATTTTAATCTGTACCCCCTCTTTTATAAAATTATATCTAATGAAGATATAAATTCTATTTCATTCCAAAATCACAATGTGGTAAATGAGTATAATGATTTTAAATATTTAAAAATAACTTGTGGAATTTAATAATCCAGATAGATGACTAAACTGAATAATAAACTCAAAATAAAGGAATCACTAATTTTTAATCCCATTCTAATTTTAAACTCATAAATACACTACTTATATAAAACCATTCATCAAGATTTTTTTATTCCTTAATAAAAAGTTTACATTATCATTATCTAATAAATAATTAATACAAGAGAGGAATTTAAATACCTTAAAATGTTAGATGAAATTAAGAAATTCCTCATGTTAGACCTTAAATGGAATAATAGGATATGCCCGGAGTTTATAATTTCATTTAGGAATAGCTTCAACATGAATGTATTGATAATTTCATAATGTATAAGGGGATAAAAAATTGTAACCATGAAAATAAAATTACATTAATGGTATTTCAAAAGGATCAAAATGTGATAAAATGTAATTTCCATATTTCCTTTACTATATAACACTTCAATCTTAATAATAGGGTCTAATTTTTTTAATCATGTACATCTTTTTGGTGATATGAATATTTAATACCCCTCTATGTAAAAGAAATTAAAACTGAATAAACTTGAATTGATGCTCTTACATGAGATAGAAACTATAACAAACACTGTATTAAAAATTAAAAAAATACAATAAAATTAAAATGAATTCATCAAAAAATGACATAAACAATCATTTAATTGAATCTTTACAGAACATAAAACTCTTACTCTCTAATTATAATCTTTTTGAATCCCATTTTACAACCTTTTTTATCCGTTTTTTATCTCCCTTTTTACCTCTACCCATTTACTTGTTTTCTTCTATTTATTTCATTTACTATTTTAACTTTCATTAATTTTTTTGCATCTATAAAAAAATTAATGTAATAAAATATAAAATAAATAAAATATCATTACACTTCCATATTATGTAAAAAATTTCAAATATTTTTTTGGATCCAAGTGTTTATGTTATTATATATAAAATATTGGATTATTATCAAAATATATACACACATATTTTAATTCAATAACACAATGTTAAAAAATAATACCTTTTAATTGGAACTTAGTATCATCTTATATGGGTTACACATTGAATTTTCATTTAATTAATATTTACGATGTTATTATTTATATGTGGTTTTCAACATTGATTGTCAGTATAGAGTTTTTGGACCATCGAGCATCAATATATTAAATTACCTTACATTAAAATGATATATTCATTTTCATTTCCCATATGAGAATTATTTTTTTCAAAAAAATATTATAATACACATAAAATAAACCTTCTTTCTAAAAACCAAAATTTTCTTTTAATGGTCTAATTTTTTATATCTGTAAAAAAATCCAACTTCACCATTAAACAGATAACTTAATTGGATTTATAATGTATGATAATATAATCCTTACATGTTTGGAAAACACAATTTATTAAAGAATCATTCTTTTCGGGTATTTTTATTCTTCAGTAAAAACATTATTTAATGTGAGAGGGATAAGTTATATTTTTAATGTTGCTATGAAAATTTAAATTTTTATTTTGTGACTATTATTTTCATAAATGATCAATAACTAAAAATAAATTTATATATAAATTGATAAAAATATAAAATATTTGCTGGAACCTCTTTATTGTAATTATCACATATCATGTTAATTGTAATTTTACTGACTTTAATATTTTATGATGGCATTTTATAGTATAAGGTAATATGGAAAAACATTGGCAAGTGTTGAAAAGATATACTTCCAAAGATGAGTCACCATTGATTTTGAGTCCCCATTGAAGATGAGTCACCATCAGAAATGAGTCACCATCATGAATGAATCACCACTGAAAAATACCTACTCTTAAGAAAGACTCACCACCCGAAAAGACTCACCTATGAATATGATTCACCATTGAAGATAACCTACCATTAGAATAGAGTCCCCATTAGACTCTACCAACTGTCAGGATTGACTCACAAAAGAGAAGGAGTCACCACTATATTATACCTACTTCCAGAGCTGAGTCACTACCAGAGTCGAGTCACTAAAAGATGACCAACCATTGAAAATATGTCACCACTTGACTTGTGTCACCATTGACCACGACCTACCATCAGATTAACTACCACCATATTCCCGACTGTAAGTCTAACTCACCATTGGATCAACTCTCCATTAGCCTAATCCACCATTTCTGTTCTGGATCATTTGAATTAAATTCTATCAATGGATATATTAATTCATTTGATGTGAATAGTTATTTTATAAATATATTATTTACTGTTGATGGAAACATTAATGTCTATGTTAGAGCTCAGTACAATGATGTAGAGGATCATGATGATTTTTATTCAAATGGAATCTCCTTCTTACTATGCTTTATACTGAAAGACATTTCTTCCATGTGTATATACATGCATGATCACCATGAGAAAACATATACTTGATGAATACTCCCATACGAGATCTTACATGAAACATACATACCTATATTTTGACTATGGAACAATAGAGTACATCCAATATCCAAATCCATTTACAGTGTTAGAACAAAGATAACATTACAATGCTCTATTTTACTACAATTTTTAGATAAATAACATGATCTCTTATCCTAGCCACAGCTAAGGTGACTCAAGAATCTAGATCACATCAGATCAAGAAACACTATCTTATGTTCATCCTATAACATTCTATTTATCTTTTTTCTTAATTTAAATTTGAGTACTGTGCTTTTTGTTTTGTTTATCAACACACACTATCTCATGTGATATAATTGAGAGAATATAAGATATTCTCTTTACTCTCCTTTGATCTTTTTACCCATGTGTTTGTGGAAGAGTTCCATGTGTGACCTTTTATTATTTTATTCTTATAGTGTTTGTGGAAGAGGATCTTTTGTGGCCTAGAAGTCTTGTAAGATATTATGTGTATACTCAATCTATGTTATGTATCATATAATATTTATATAATCTGCTTGGCAGCGGGTTATTTCCATGTGGAGGGTATTTGGTCTCATCTTGAGACTGAACCCCTTGTTTTATCTCATTGTGTGTTTTATTTATTTTTTCATTATTTTAAAATAATTAAAATATATTTATTTCAAACTATAAACAAAACCTACTTTGATAGTTAATCTTAACAAGTGTTTATATAAGTATTTTTTTAAGTAAATTTGTTTCAAAAATTAATTTAATTTTCTTATTGTTTTAACTGTGCACTAATCAAGGTTTTGGAAATATTTTATAATATTAAAATTATATTAAACTAATATTTTTATCAATTGAGTGTATTTATTTTAAATTGGTGGATTTTAATTAAACTTGTTCGAACAAAGTTTTTTATTGGGAAATCAATTCACCCCCTCTTGAGCTTCTCAATTCGACCTATATTTGTCATCAATGGTTTTAAAAATATTTTCAACAGTGATTTTAGTTTTACTTCAAAGATCCTAAATTTATTTTAGTTCTAAATTTAGTTAGTTAAATGGATAATAGACTAGAAGTTTCTACTACCAATATACCTCTTTTATTTAATGGCGCTAACTATTATCAATAGAAAATCCAGATGAAAATTCACATTAAAATTATGGGTTTTGAAATATGGTTTTATATTGAAGATAAATATGGATTACCTAAGACTACTAGAGCTACATGGGATGATTCCACTAAAACTTCTTATAACAATAAATTTAAATCCAATAATTTTCTTTAGGAGATAAATATTTTAACATAATATCTTCTTGTAAAACTGCATATAAAATTTGGGATACTTTTTCTATTTATGATTAAGGAACAACTAATGTAAGGGAAATATAGTTAAATAATTATACAATTAAATATGATAAATTTAAGATAAAGCCTGATGAGACTATTTTTGACATGTATCTCACATTCAATGAAATAGTGAATATGATACATTCTTTGGGGAATCCAACTTCTAGAAATGATCAAATCATGTGACTATTGAGGTTTCTTCCCAAAATATAGAGAGGAACCTCAATATCAATAAGAGAATATTGTGATATTAGTAAAATATATATCATGGAATTGATTGAAAATTTAATTATGTATTAGGAGGAACATAAAATTAATCAATAATATGTGGATAAGTCTAAAATAAAATCTATAGAATTAAATTCCAATGCTTCAAAATAGACAGAAAAAATTTCAACTTGAAAGTTCCATTGATGAGGAATCACCATTAGATAGTGATGAAGAAATGGATCATCTAGCTAGAAAGTTTAAAAAGTTTTACAAGAAGAATATATTATTTAAGAAACCAAGACACAAAGGAAATTATGATAATATAGTAAATTGAAAAAAGGTTTTGAAGTGGGATGATACTCAAAATGATATAATATACTATGAGTGTAAGTGGAAAGGGAGGGTAAAAGCTGAATATCCTAAGCTAAATTATAGAAATAAGTATGATGAAAGGGATATGAAGTAAAATAAAGATATGAAAGAAACTTGGGGTTATTTTTTTGATATATCAAGTGACTCAAACTTGACTCATGAAGAAAAACGTTATAATGAAAACATGTGTTTCATAAAAAACACATATGAGGAATCTCATTCACTTACTACTTATCATATGATAATATCTAATCATTATGGAGAAGAAAATAATAATTAAAATATATATATAATGAGGATATGGTTGAATATTGTAACATGATGAAGGAAGCCTTCATTGATATGAAATATAAGTATAAAATTCTGAAGAAAAAAAATGCTTTAACTGTTAATATTAAATATAATATTGCTATAGAAAAGGATAAAAATGATCAAATACTAAAGTAAAATATTGAACTAAAATAGTCTAATGGGAAATTGAAAAAGGACCTATATAGATTCAATAATGATAGATATAATCTCACTCAATTATTGAGAAACAATATAACAACTTAGTATATCATTGTCTTAGGTTATCAACCTACACATAGGAGGATTGTCCAAAATAGTTTTGTCCCTAAATATAATTCTAGAAATTCCACTACTAGTTTTATCAAACTTGACATAATAAAGTATTTATATCAAAAACATTACAATATTCTTATAGGAAACCCATTAAGAAAATATCGGTTTGTAAATACCTAATTAATCACATATCTGGACCCAAGATGATTTAGGTACCAAAATCATTTTTGGTATAAAAATTATTTTGTAGGAAACCAGCTTGAAGGGCTCCAATAAAAGTCTATAATACCTGGAAAATGTTTGTTCTAAAAACATGACTATAGATTAATCAATATTCAAACAATTTATAAAGGTTAATAGTAGACATGACACCTTTGGTGATAATGATAAAGAGAAAATCATTGTCCCTTGAAAAATTAGTAGATCTAACTCAATTTTAATTTCAAAAGTATTATTTGTTGATGGTTTAAAATATACTCTACTTAGTATCTCACAACTGTGTGACGATATCTTTCATATGAGGTTTTAAAATAATGCATGTAATGTTTTTGATTCTAAATATGATTTAGTTTTTACTGCTTTGAGAAATGAAAATATATATGTTTTTAATTAAGATTCATTATTGTCTTAAAATATTTACATTCTAAGTAACTTTTATAAGAAATATTGGATTTAGCATAGGATACTAGGCCACTAAAATATTTTATCACATATAAATCTAACTAGGAAAAGGTTAGTAAATGATCTAGATAAACCTAAATCACAAAATGATAAAGTCCATAACCCATGTAATAAAGGGAACCAACAAAAAATATCTTTCAAATCAAATAAAAAGTTTCAAATTCCCCACCCCTAGAGTTGGTTCACATGGATTTGTTTAGAAAAAATAGAGTGTCCAGTTTTAATGGGAATTACTATGTCTATGTCTATGAAGATACATTTTCTATGTATACTTGGGTGTTCTTTTTAGCTCAGAAAAGTGACGCCTACCCTCACTTTACAAAGTATTCTAAATTTGTGAAAAAATATTAGCAGAATTAGGGTTAAAACCTTAAGAAGTGATTATGTTCGCAAGTTTTAAAATCAATACTTTGAATCCTTTTTCTCACAAAGTGGCTATAGTCACAATTTTTTAACTCTTACGAATCCACAACAGAATTGTTTTATAGAAAGAAGGAATAAAACACTTCAAGAAATTTCTAGGACTATGATTATTGAATATGACCTACCTATTTACTTTTGGGAAGAGGTTGTGAATACAAGATTCTATATAATTAATAGATTATTAATTATACCTCTATTTAATAAAACCCCTTATGAAATTTTAAATAATTCAAAGCCTAATATTAAATACTTTATAGTTTTTTTGGTTGCAAAATCTATATCCTTTACACTAAGGATAATCTTGAAAAATTTACTTCTAAGAGTAATAAATGAATTTTTCTTGGCTATTGAACCTCTAGTAAATCATATAGAGTGTTTAACAAAAGAAAAAAGAATTTAGAAGAGTATTTCAATGAAAAATTTGATGTAAAAAATCCTCATGATCCTAAAACACCTTTAGAAAACCTTTAGGGTGGTTTTTATACTTTGGATATTAATGACAAACCTTATGAAACTACTATAAAACATGAAAAAAAATAATCCAGTTTCGAGAAACATTCTCAACCCAAACCTAAACCTAAATATTACCATAATATGACCATCCCTTATTGTTAAAGTGTTGTTTGGAATTATAAATACCATCTACTATATAATGTAGTAGGAGACCTGGATAAAGGTCCAAAAACTAGAGCTACTATTAGAAATCTGGTTGAACAAAAAGCATTCTTGTCACAAATTGAACCTAAGAACATCAATGATGTGATTAATGATAAATTCTGGGAAATGGATATATAAAAATAAGTTAACAAATTTGAAAGAAAAAAAGTTTGGGAACTTGTAGTTAGACTTGAAGACACATTGACTATTAACACTAAATGGGTATTTAGATACAAGGTGGGTCAATCCAGAACAATAGTAAGAAATAAGGCTAAGTTGGTTTCATAAGTGTATAGTCAGGAAGAGGGTATAGACTATGATGATAACTTTTCAACTATATCCATACATTAATCCATTAGAATACATATTTCCTATGCAGAAAATTTGGATTTCAAACTATATCAAATATATGTAAAAAAGTGAATTCTTGAATGGTTATATAATGGTGGATATTTTTAGTGAACAACCCCGCGATTTTCAAAAACATCATGTTACAAATAATATTTTCAAACTAAAATAAGAATTATATTGTTTCAAATAGGCTCCTAGATCTTGGTATGAAAGGATTATCTATTTTACTATTTATAAATTCTTTTTAAAAGGTATATTTGATCCCACATTTTTTATAAATATAATATCAAAAGATTTTTTACTTGTTAAAATTTATATAAATGATATTATATTTGGATATTCACAAAATTATTTGTGTACTAATTTTTCAAATATGATGAAAAATGAATTTGAAATGAGTTTAATGGGTGAACATAAATTATTTTTTGGTTTTAAGATTCGTTAAAATAAATAAGGAGTTATTTTAAATAAAATTAGGGACACCAAATATATTCTAAAAAATTTGGCCTGGGATAACACTAAAAATATTGACACTCCGATGTGTAACACCTATAAGTTAGATCTTGAGGAAGCTAAGAAGATAGTGGATTAAAACAATTATAGTTGTACGATTGGAAGTCTTATCTACTTAAATGATATCTGTCATGATATTATGTATAGTGTGTGTATGTGTGATCGTTTTCAAGAAAACCCTAAAGAGTCACATTTAATTTCTATTACAAGTGTAACGTCCTGGTTTCGGGTTCCACCCTAAATTTCCCCGGACTCGGTTGGCCACATAACCTCATGATCATTTCTCCAAATTCCAGAGGCTACTGACTAGAAATGAGGGAAAATGTATGATAGTGGGGAAACTATTCCCTCATTAGATGAGTTTACACAAAAAAATAACAATAATAACAAAATCAGAAGTAATAATACCATACAAAAAAGTAAACAACGGACGACTGATAGTATAAACAATTGCAATATATATATATATATATATATATAAATAATGATGCATGTCAGCAGTATCTAGGTAAGCATCCAAACAAGTCACAATGCTAGAAATACAATACTGAAACCAATGTATAGAAAATTAAGTAAAAAACTCCAACAGCATCATAAGCCTCATCTTGGTCACATGCTCTCCAGCTCTAAAAAAAATCAAGTACTTTATGTAGAAGGGAGCTTACCCTTATCTATAACTGAAACCATATAATCTGTTTGGGTCGAAAATCATGACCCAAAAAAGGCGTGAGACGAATCCTAGTAGGTAACCACCAAAATATATGTTCCCAAATATCAGTAAATATATATAGTAGGAAATATGAAAAATGAATAAATAATCTAGGAAGTACTCAAAATTAAATGATCCTACAATTTCCATTTACATTCATTTAGCATTTAATGTTCTTCATTTGATCAAGAGAGTGAAAAAAATAAGTATCTCAGAAGACTACCTGAACCAGAGCGAATCTAAAATTGTGTTTAGGATTGGAATACATGTCACCAACATTAAAAATATCACATTGACCCTATGGGTTTCTCACACATTCTGACTCCTATGATCATGTTTTCCAACAAAAACAAATACTCTCTGAGGAATAAATCACTGTCAATTACCCTTGAGGTATTTTAATGATAAACTACAAACTCTCTGAGGAAGAAATCAAAGTCCACCCCCTATGGTCTCATAACGGTATACTATATACACTCTAAAGAAGCAATCACCTTCAATTCCCCCTATGGTCTCACAACATAATCTAACAGAAACTCTGGGGAAGCCCTCAATGTCAATTCCCACTATGGTCTAAATACACTAGGTTCTCATAGCCCTGTGTAATACAATCATGAACAAAAAATATATAGAAGTACAAAGTAATATCAACCACTATAAGGCTAAGTAGATAAAATACATAACACATAAACTTAACAAGAAGTAATTAAGGAATCACTTCCAATCTAATAATAAAGGCAAGGAAATAAGGTCAGCCTCATAGGCAACATGGACCAAACGATAATAAAAATTCAAAAAAGGAAACCCTCTCATGAGGTGTCCCCTAAAAATGAAATTTAGTATAATATATCAAATAAAAAAATTAATATATCAATCAATCTAAGGAAGATGATATCAAGGTTCGACTCCTTAACACAAAATACCCAAATCATGGGTAATCGGAACTTAGGAATATATAACTCAACGAAAAACTATGAAAGCCAACAAACCACCTACCTAAACATTATATGGTCAATAATCTTGACCTTCAGACCTTGAATCGGACTAGAACATCATATATCTACAAAAAAAGTCAAAATGGTTCAACCTAAAATTACTCAAGAGATAGGAGAAATCAGGAAGAGATGCTCTAGGGAAAGAGAGAACTTACCGGTGGGAATCCAACGCAATTGTCAGTGACTCAATCAGAGATCATATAGAGGAATGGGAGGTTCTCAAAGATTCTGAGTTGTACGCCACTCTCCTGTACGAGACACAGGAATAAGAAACATGTTCTATAGATGAGACATGATCCTGTTCCAATTAATCAAATAAAAATAAAATTACATATCGTGTTCATTTAATGTACACACCATGTACACGCCACAATCAGACCCTTCTTTAGGTGGTCTACAAGTCCATGTACTAAGTCATTACACAACCAGTACATGGATACATGAGGCAACTGGGTACAAAACGTATACTTAGAAAATATCCAGATTCTTTCATTTTCCTAAAAAATTCCTGAAATCAAGATCCATACCTAAAATGAAGATCCGAGTTCTTACAAACTCCCCCCTTTAAAGAAATTTGTCACCAAATTTCCCTTCCAAGGGTGGAAAAGAAGAAACTTCAAACAACTCTGGCCATTGTGATCATACGTCAGCCTCCCTCTCTTAAGACTCATCTTGTACTCGCACATGCTGTTATAACACCTATACCAAAGGATTAGACCAGTAATGGAGAACCTTCGTACTGTGATTCAAAATATGAATAGGGTGATACTCAAAGGATTAATCCACTTCCAACTCAACCTATTCGGGTTGAAAGACGTTAGAAAAGTTTGAAAAGTAATATTGTAGCTAAGTAATATGAAAGACATCATGCATAGCCCAGTACCTCTGAGGTAACTGAAACTGATAGGAAACCAGGCCGGCTCTCTCCAAAACCTCAAATGGCCCAACATATCTCAGTGAATGATTACTCTATCTCCTAATCCTCTTGTGTCCCAAACTCAGTGTGACATGTAAGAAAACTTGGTCTCCGACCTCAAACTCCAGAGGACGTCTCTTTCGATCAGCATAAGATTTCTCGCGAGACTGTACAATAGTCATCCTCTTTCGAATCAACTCCACTTGCTCAACAGTCTTCTGGAAAAGACAAGGTCCCATCATAGCTGCCTCTCCTCTCTCCAGCCAACATAGGGGTGATTGGCATGGCCTACCGTACAAATCCTCATAAGGTGCCATATGAATCCTTTCTTGGAAACATTTATTGTAGGAAAACTCCACTAAGAGTATATGTATGTCCCAAGAACCCCCAAAATATAGGAAACATGCCCAAAAAATGTCCTCCAAAACATGAATCACACGCTTAGACTAAACATATGTCTGGGGATGGTAATATGTACTCAGAAATACCTGTGTACCCAAATCCCTCTATAGTCCCTTATAGACACGAGAAGTAAAATGAGCATCTCTATATGAAATGATAGAGTGACGAACCCCATGCAATCATACAATATCTTAGATTTACAACCTTAAAAGATCATCAATAATGAATATCTTCTTGATTGGTAAGAAGTGTTCAAACTTTTTGATTCTATCAACGACAACCTAAACTATATCATTCCCTCAAGGTGACCTCAGTAACCCCGTCACAAAATCTATCACAACATCATTCCACTTCCACTTGGGAATGGGTAACTACTCTAAAATCCCTACTGGTTGTTGATTCTATGACTTTAACTTCTGATATGTGGAACATATCATCACTAAACTAGAAAAATATCTCTTCATACATGGGCACCAATACTAACGGTGTAGATCTCGATGCATCTTGGTGAAACCATGGTGAACTACACAAAATGAGGAAGGAAAATACTGCATCAACTCCTCACGTATGTCTGCTGACACCCATACACATCCATGAAAATGAAAGACCTCATCCTTGCCTATGGTCCACCCAAGAGTAGGGTTATCTCCTGATACACTCTCCCATAGGACTAGGCCTTCAGAATCTGATAAATGACTTATTCGCACTCAATCCAGAAGGGGAGATGTAACAACTACAGAAGAAAGAAACATCTTCCCCTGTCTGTCATGAACCTCCAAATGCATATCAGAGAACAGATTCATAAGCTACAACTCACTATCGGCCTCCTGAACTGCTTGTATCTAAGTTTTACCTCTCAATGCATCAGCCACTACGTTGCCTTTCCCAGGTATGTAGGCAAGCTCAAAGTCAAAAGACCGAAGGTACTCAACCCACCTTTACTGTCTCAAATTCAAATCACGCTGAGTAAATATATACTTGAGACTTTTGTGGTTAGTGAAAACCAAAAAATTATCTCCAAATAGATAATTTCTCCAATAGCGTAAAGCATTCACAACTGTAGCTAACTTGAGATCGTGCGTCTGGTAATTCCTATCAAGTGGACTCAATTGCCGAGACCTGTATGGAATGACTCCTTACCCTTGCATAAGCACTGATCCCAGTCTGATATATAATGCATCATAGTAAATAGTGTAACTCTTTCCTCGGTCTAGAAAAAATTTCATTAGTGATGATATTAATCTCCCTTTCATCTCATGAAAGGATAAATCGTAGGAATCTATCCATAGGTACATCAAACCCTTCCTAGTCAGACCCGTCAATGGAACTGGTAAGCATGAGAAGTCCTGTATAAAGCGTCTGTAGTATCCATACAACCATAGAAAACTCTATACCTCAAAGATGTTCTTCGACTGCTCCCAAGAAACTACTACTCTCACTTTTTCTAGGTCTACTGATACTCTTGTATCTGAGATGACATGACCAAAGACGTGGTTCTAGTCCATCCAAAAGTGGAATTTTGAGAGCTTAGAAAATAATGGATGCTCTCTTATTGTACTCAAAATATCTCAATATGGGTTTCATGGTCATGTCGAGTGTGAGAGTACACCAAGATATCATCCAAAAAAACAACCACAAAAAGAGTCCAAGCAAGGATTGAACACTCAGTTCATCAGTCCCATGAAAATTGCCGGCGTGTTCGTGAGACCAAATGGAATAACCACATACTTGTATAGACCATACCTGATTAGAAAGGTTGTAAGAGGTATATATGATGGTCTAATGTGAAAATTATGATAACCGAAGAAAATCACGGAGAACACTCAGGATCCTTGAAGAAAATCAAAGAGATCATCAATCCCGGACAAGGGATATCAGTTCTTAACTATCAACAGGTTCATCTTTGGATAATCTACATATAGTTTGAGGGTACCGTCCACCTTCTTCACAAACCGAATAGGAGAAACATATGGAGAAGTACTGGGTCGGATGAAACCCTTTGCCTAAAACTCATCTAACTGCTTCTTGATCTCCTGTAATTCTTGTGTAGCCATCCTATAAGGAGTAATAGACACCAGTGCCACCCATGGAACAATATCAATAGAGAAATCTACCTCTATCTCTAGAAGTAAACATGAAAAGTCGTCTGGAATGACATCTCAGAAATGATCCACAACTAGAGGAAAGTCTATCTATAAAGTCCCCTGGTCATCTAGATATAAAATAGAAATATGGGATATAATTATTACCAACCCAATATTCTCAAGTCACATTCTGCTCGTATAGACATCCCATTCACCCTTGTGTAGAAAATACCCACTCTTTGGTGACGTGAAACTAACCCTATGGTGATAGTAGTCAACAAAGGCCCAGAAAAGAACAACCATTCCATTATGAGAATGAAATTGAAGCCTATAATATCTAAGACATAGAGGTCCCATACGAAGTGACACCCACTAACCTCAAGAGGGCACTCCTTACACTGACATACACTAGCTATTCTAATCCCCAACAGACTGTCTAGTGTCATAACATACTCATAAGTAAAGATACAGAGTCCAAGGCTCTCCACAATGGTTACATATATAAAAATATGGGAATCCCATGTATCAAAAAGCATAAAAGATAAAATTGAGGCAACTAGAATTGTACCTTTAACTGTAGAGGGTTCAAGATCCTTCTCTTTCTAGATCTTCTCTATTGCAAAATTTTGACCCGTGCTGTGGCCCTACGGAGCTATCTGAGATCCTTGAGCTGATCCACCCTATGGCTGTTGAAAACCCTATGTCTGACCACTGCGGCCATGACCAACACCTTGACTGGAATGGATTAAAGAACTCTATCCCCCGGTCTAATATGAAACTGGTAGTCCTTCTCCAGTACGAGGAGTCAAAATAGATCCCTCTACACTAGCTATAGGAAGGAAGGCCTTGAAGAAACACTGAAGATGTCCCATATTGCCATAAGATCAGCACTCAACTAGGTCATTTGGAAACTAGGGTCTCTTATGTCCGCTCTTCCCACACTGGTAGCACACCACCTGGATACCTAAAAGAGTATCCCGTCTACTCAGATCTCTACACGTAGACTCCCTACGACGGTTCCTACTATCAGTCAGAGGAGAACCAACTCTGGATGCCAAACCACCCTGGATCATAGCTCTAGACTATCTCTGATTATGATTGGTGATCATCTCTTGGTTGACTATAAAAGATATAGAAGTCAACCTAAATATGTTCACTAGGGATCAAATGTCATGTCTGAGACCATCCTCAAAATTCTTGGCCAGAAATAACTCATCACCCTCTGGAATGGGTGTGAAGCGTTGATGATCTATGAACCAAGAAGAATACTCCATGACTGAAAGAATACCCTATTCCAGACCCGTGAACACTCGGGCTCGATCATCCCCCAAGGTTTTTGGGTAGAAATAGTCAGTTAAGGTCCATTGAAACTCATCCCAAGCCATAACATGTTGGCGTCCCTCCCGTGAGATCACATACCACCATCTCTTGGAGGAATATCGAAGCATGTAGGTTGTGAGATTCAACCTCTTCTCAAGAGGTGTCTCAAGATACTCAAAGATAGACAAAATGACTTCTAACCATTACTCTGTAGCCTGATGTCCTCCATCCCCTGAGAAAGTGGGAGGATGCTGCTTCCGAAAAACACGCGACAACTCTGACATAGATGGGGCATGATGAAGTGCTCCCTGCTAGGTGTTGATAAACCTTATGAATCCTTCTCGGAACTATGAATCAGCACCTGTTTCCTTTATAAGAGTTGGTGCCAATGCAGGAACAACAGGAGGATCTACTTCTAGTCCCTAATCTACCATTTCTAGTGTCTGATCATTTCCCTGTATCTAGCGTACAACCGGAGGACGCCTTGGTGGTATGACTCTCCAAGTTCAAGAAAACACCTCTTTTAATGATTATTAAGGACTAACACATTGAAGTGAAAGAAATGAACATGAGAATAAAAACAATCAAGTTTTACAAAAATGGGTACACGACGTGTATAACCCCTTCATGACATGTTCCCTTACGCTTTTAACATGGGCGTGTACCTCTTCCAAAACTATCGTGTAACACCCCTATACATGGTGTGTTCCTCCTATGACACTATGTGTACATGAATTTTCCATCCTTCCTGAGACATTATACATGGCTAAACCACACGATTCTCTCCTAGGTAACACTAAATGGTGTGTTCACCCTACACACGATGCATACCACTTATTTTATAACTACCTGTGTCATTAGTCACACAGTCGGAGACTCAGTCGACTCTACAAAACATCCAATAACGGGACATGACATGGACAACCTGAGTTTCATCCATATGTTTCGTTAGTAACATGACCAAATACATGGCCTATTTGTCATGAAAAGAACTCCCAGTACACGATGTGTTCTACCAAACATCTATCAACTCGTGTCTCTTCTTAGACAGTTAGTCACACGGTTAAGCTCTACATGGAGTTTACCCACAGTAAATGGCGTGTACTTAAGAAAAGTTGTTTCTTCCAGAACAGAAGAACACATTGTGTGTGTTAAATACACCACATGCCATGTTGTCTAGTTTTTCGAATAGTAAGCCTTTGAAACTTCTCTAGAACCCTTAAAAACATATAATTTTTTCCAAGTAATGACAATTTCCAAACCGTGAGAGCCCATACTCCCCCGAATCAAATTTTGGCGTCCTATTCAACATTAAAACTTGAAAAAATTCAACTAAATTTCACACATGATCCACCAAATTCTGATCCAAGAGGGCCTATAACATCTCGGGGGCAAAAGTTTGGTATCCATAAAAATGAAACTTTACATATCCCAATACCCTATCAAAATATCAGGTGTTCTATCAAGGCATCTATCATAAAAACATGCATATCTAGAACAACATTGATCACAACAATATGAAATATGTAATTCACCCTAAATGGCATGACAAGAATGCATGACATGTGTTCCATATCAAGTGACTATATGATTCATGAGATGGAATACTCTCATATAATCAGTTTTCAACAATATAGAACCTCAATAATATAAATGATAACATCACAAAACAAGTTAATCACCCAACAGTGAAATCCAATCAGCTGTAATACTTGAAAACCCATAAAATTTCAATATTCGAGGTAACTTAGCTTTTCCCTGTACACGGGTTTGCTACTCCCGGGCACAACTTATTACCAAATACTTATTCCTTCCTATCCCTATCTATAGATCAAAATAGTAAGAAAAATAAGAAAGGAAACCTCCTCTAATACCAGTTTGTAACGTTCCGGTTTTGGGTGCGACCCTGATGTTCCCCAGACCTGGTTGGTCACATAACCTCAAGCGCATTTCCCCAAATGCCAGAGGATGACAACTATCAATGAGGGCCAAGGTCTAATAGTGGGGAAGCTATTCCCTCATTGGCATAGTATACACAATAGAATAACAATAATCAAAAAAGAAGAAGTAGTAATACTATGAAACAAAGTAAACAACGGAAGACTGATAGTATAAACAACTACAACATATATATAAATAATGATGCATGTCACAAGTATCTAAGAAAACAGCCAAACAAGTAACAATTCTAGAAATAAAATATTGAAACCAAAGTACAGAAAAGTAAGTAAAAAAATCCAACAACATCACAAGCCTTAGCTTGGTCCCATGCTCTCCAGATCCAACAACAATCAAGTACCTGATGTAGAAGGGAACTTTCCCTTATCTGTACCTGTAACCATATAATCTGTTTGGGTTGAAAAGCATGACCCAAATTGGGAGTGAGACAAATCCCAGTCGACAACCACCAAAAGATTTGTGCCTAACTATTAGTGAATATATATAGTAGTAAATATGAAAAATGATGCAATAAACAATGTAGTACTAAAAAGTAAAAAATCCTATAATTTCCATTTACATTCATTTATCATTTAATGTCTATTATTTGATCAAGAGAGTAAAAAAATAGGTATCTCAAAAGACTACCTGAACCAGACTAAATCCAAGTTTGTGTTTTGCTTGGCAGATGCGTCCCCAATATTGAAAATATCACATTGACCCTCTCGATGGCTCACACAATCTAACCCCCATGATCAGGTGTCTCAACAAAAACAAAGACTCTATAAGGAAGACCTCACCATCAATTCACCCTGTGGTTTTTTAATGATAAACTACAAAGTCTTCGAGGAAGCACTCAACATCCATTTCCCCTATAGTCTTGTAATGGTATTATATAGACTCCCTGAAGAAACATTCACCATGAATTCCCCCTACGGTCTCACAATGTAATCTAAGAGAAACTATGGGGAATCCCTCAATGTCAATTCCCCCTATGGTCCAACTACACCAGGTTCTCACAGCCCTGTGTAATAAAATCATGAATAAATGATATCCAACTACCCAAAGTAATCTCAACTAATACTAGGATAAGAATCTACAATTCATAAATCATGCATTTAACAAGCAGTAATTAAGAAATCAATTACAACTTAACAAGAAAGTCAAGGACACAAGGTCTGCCTCATAGGAAACCAGGACCAAACGGTCATAAACATTCAAACAAGGAAACACACCCATGGGGTGCCCCTAAACATGCAATTTAGTATAATATATCAATGAAAACCATTAATCTATAAATAAATATAAGGCAGATGATATCAAGGTTCTACTCCCTAACATGAAATACCCAAATCATGGGTAATTGACACTTAGGCATATTTATCTCAAAGACAAATTCTGAAAGGAAAAAAACCACATAAATCAATGTTGTACGGTGTAAAATTTTGAACGTCGGCCCTTGAATTGGCCTGAAACATCACAGATCTACAAAAAGGTCAAAATATTTCAACCTTGAATAACTCAAGTGAGAGGATAAATCAGGAGGAGAGTCTCTGGGGAAAGATAGAACTCACTGGTGGGAATCCAACACACCCAACAATGCCTCAATCGAAGCTCGGATAGAGGAACGAGAGGTGCTTGAAGATTCTCAGCCATACGTCACTCTCCTGTATAGGACACAGGAAGAATAAATATATTTTAGAGATGAGACATAACCCTGGTTCGATTAATCAAATAAAAAGAAAAGTACACGACATGTTCATTTAATGTATACACTATGTACTAGCCTCAACCAGCCCCCGCTTTAGGTGGTCCACATAACCATGTAATCAGTCGTTACACAGCCAGTACATGGATACACATGGAAACTTGGTACAGAACTTTTAATCGATGTTTACTTTAAAAATTTCCAAATTCGTTCTTTTCCCTAAAAAATGATCAAAATCATGATCCATACCTGAAATGAAGATCCAGATTCATATAACAATAATTTTCAAAAACCTCAAATATAAAACTAATTTAGTATTTTTCTACCCTAGAGGAAAAGTATTTGACTTAGTGAGTTATTCAGATGCTAATTTTAGTGGATTCAAGTTAGATAGAAAAATAACCAATGAAACATTTCATCTTTTAGGGAAGTGTATAGTATCTTGTTGTAGTAAGAAACAAAATTATATTACATTTTCTATTAATGTAGCTAAATACATAGAAGTAGGTAGTTGTTGTGATAATATTTTGTGGATGAAACACACTCTACTAGACTATGGATATCAATTCTGGCATGTACCTATAAATTATGAAAACAGAAGTGAAATAAATATATATGAGAATCATGTGTCTCACTCTAGAATAAAGAATATTTATGTAAGACATCACTTTTTTAGAGATCATTTTCAAAAGGGTGATATAAATATTGAATTCATAGGGTTTGAATATCATCTTACTAATATTTTTACTAAGCCCTTGAATTTTGAGATATTTAACTACATCAAACATTAATTAGGAATGACACATTTTGGTTAGGGATTAATTTTGGAAATCAACCACCATTGGAAGTTACTCACTGTATGAAATTTACCACCATTGAAAATTACCAACCCTTAGAAATTACACACCATTGGAAATTACCCACCATTGTAAATTACCCACCATTGGATAACCCACCATCGGAACAACAAACCGTTGGAAATGAACCACCATTGGATTTAGTCCACCACCACCAATTTTTTTTTTCATGTTCATAATTTTAATTTTTAAATTATTTTCTTATTCAATTTCTAATTTTCAAATCCCTAGATGATATAAATTTGGGAAATTTTTTAATCTCGACACACACTCTCCCTCATGCCTATTGTCCTTTGAGATTATCCATGACCTTTTGTCTCTAGGCCTTTCTCCTTCCTTCATCCTCACCCAAACCTTCTCTTCACTACAATGATTAGAGTTAATCATCTTTATGAGTCTTCTCTTAAGGAGTTACGTACTTCAAATAAGAGTAAAGGATATTTGAGCATATCTGTAGTCGATCCTTGAAACCCAGAGCTCACGAAGAACATAGTAGTTCCTAAGAAAGAAGTAAATGTTGAGTGGTTGTTGTAGGGAAAATATTTGGTTCTTAAAGTGATCCAGGACTAGGGATAGATAGAATGATTCTCAAGTAATGAGAGACCATTTAATCCTAGTATGGTTCACGATTTTTAATAGTTTGTCATGTTTATCATTGATAATAATAAATATCGAATTGGAAGCTTGATAAATGGAAAGAATATAGTCTTATCTTCAATGGAATGGATGAAAGTTATAAAACTACCTCATAAAGGAGTCTCAAATGAATATCAATGATCAATTCCAAGTGATAGTGATTATTTTTGGTATGATAATTCCTTGGAAGAGATTACAAGAGATGGAACATTAAGTAGACTCTCTATAAATGAATTAGATGGTGAGTACCATTTGTTCTTTAAGTTTATATTATGCATGAGAAAAGAATATTTCGGTACACTGAGAAAGCAGGATGTGTATCTCTTTTATATTATGAAAAGATGAGACAAAGTCAATTTGTGAAGGTATTTAATGGTTTTTATGATAGAGATGTACAAGAAATCACCTAGGTCAAACCCCCTTATCTATCCCAGTTCATTTCAACCATTATTGAGGACAGAGGTTTAGTTAATGAGGATGAAGAATCAGAAGTGAAGTGTGGTGTATTTTGTCTTCCCAAAGACATTTGTAAGAGAATGAAGGTAAACAGGAACCCATGGTTGAGGAAATGGGTTGATGATGTTGATAAATTTAATGATGATTTTAATCCTAAGGATTATCCTTTGAGAAAAAAGAATCTTTTTGATCCTGGATTGGATCCAAATGAGGTAGTTTTTGTACTCTGGTGAAGAAAAAGATGAAGGTGAGGTGGTTACTCATGGTGATGAGGGGGAATTATAATATAAAGAGGGTATTGAATTTGAAATACTAAAGAACCCTGCAATCTCTTTTTCTCTATCCAATCCTCCTTGATCACTATTTGATAAAGAAATTCTTTTCATCCATGGAATTGAAGAAGATGAAACTAATATTTTAAGATAATAAAAGTATAATTGATATTATAAATATTTTGAGAATGTTTTAACTTTTTTTGATAATGAAAATGGAAATGAAAATAAAAGTGATATAGATAATAGAAATGGTGATGAAGATAAAGGATAAAAAAACAAGAAGAAGGATATGATGGAAGTGAAGAAAATGGTGATGGATATGGCAGTGAGGGCAGATCTAACCATGGTGGTCCTGATGGTCAAGAGATGAATTAGGCACATGTTTTCTCTCTAGGATTTTCTATTTCTTCTTAGTATGAGGAGATACCATGATTTGTTGGAGATGTTGTTGAGGGTTATTTTAATAAAAATGTCATAAGGGAATCTATTGAGGGGGAGGAAACCACTAGTTTTGTTAGTCATCGAATTGACCTTGATGATGGTGAAGATGCTGAGCTTATAGTTATTTCTTTATCCTGGTAAGATGTATCATTATTTAGTCAATGGGAAAGATTTATAGGATATGTATGGCTTGGAATATATTACTTTGACTTTGATTATGAGAGACCTACTACCCCAATTCCAAAATATGATGGATCTTACCGGAACCATGGTAGAATATATTGATGTTAGAGGAGATCCTTATAGGTTTTCTTTAGATATACCAACCATATATAATCCATCAGAGGCTCCTGTTCCACCTAATGAGAGAGGTACTGAACCCATCCCTATTGTTCCTATGGTTTCTCCTTCTATATTAATTGATTTTGTGTCTAAAGTTAACCTAGAGTCTTTTAGAGAGAGGATTCTTTTTAAATATGGGAATATTTTGAGGAGTCAGGTATCTCTTATCCCGTAGTTTTGCGAGTGAGATTATAGACTCCTTTTTGAGATTATTGTATGCCATATACAAAAAAATATGATACATCATATTCAGGATGTTGAGATACAGAATAGGTGGTTATACAATGAGTTGGAATCCTTGAGGACTATTATGAAGGAGATGGAGACTTTTCTGTTGAGAGTTTTTCTACTTTGTTAGAGATGTTGGAAAATATTTATTTAGTGGATTCTACTTACAATGCACAACCTCCCACTCCTTCCTTGGACATTGATGTTATCTAGTCAGTTGTTAGAGAAGAAATTCGTGCTCCTATGGGAGATGCTCCTACCACACCTTATGAGAGTTTGATCTAGATCAGAAACAACAATGACCATTTGTATAAGATGGTTCAGGAATGCATAAATGAATTCAGTGCAGATAGAGAAATAATTACCAAGGATATAATGTATTATCTTTCAAGGATTTACACCACACATGAGCTAAAATCCCACTTTATGTTTCTTATTGTGAACCTCTAAATTCCTCTAGTTACCCAATATTTCATAGAGCAATTCAATCAGTTGAAGGTGATGACTCCATTTCTTATGTTGTTTATGGAGGAAAAGAAGGATTTATTTAGTTCCATGATTCATGGGGGAAACATTTCATGGATTTTATCAATATGATGAATCATTTTCTTCATGTGTTTGGAGCTACGTTAGGAGATCATGAGGCTATTCTAATGACTACTCATATATCTGTTCCAAACAATTATCTATAGTTTTTCAGACCAACATTTTCCAGGGATATGAATTATCATTTTTCTCCTAAGTTTCATCCTCTTAGTATATCTCCCAAAGAATAAACACAACACATTTATCTGGTGATCATCAGGAAGATACCCTCTTCAACTTCAATTCTAACATCCACAACTTCTATCTCTACAACCACAACCTCATCCTCAAATTCTTATTCAGTTCCCTTATCTCTAATAAGGGAAAATATCTTGCTTTTCCTAGTTCCTAGGATGAGAGTGTTTGAGATCATAATTTTTTCATTAATAGAGACTTATTTTTTTACTTTTTTTAACTTCTTTTGATTTAATTCAATTACTTTTTTCATTAATGGATTCTCTCATATTATTCCTCTTTTTCTCTTTAAATTTAATATTTTTTTTAATTTTTGTTAATCCCAAAATGGGAGGAATGTATATTAAATTTATTTGAGAATAAAAATTATGGGCCTTTTATTTTCTATTTTTGTTATTATTTGATATCATACCTTTTAAACCATTATTATTTGATATTCATGCTACCATATTTATATATTTTATGTTTTAACCTACATGTTCAAACCTATCACTTAATCTTTTTAAAGTTTTAAGAATGTACCATTACATTTTCAAATATATCTATTTTAGGCCAAAAGTTTATTTTATACATGGTTTCTAAAATTACAAGATTTTTGATCATCAAAAAGGGAATATTGTTGGAACCTTCTTATTTTAATTATCATAAATCATATTAATTATTTTTTAATGAATTTACTCAGTTTAGATATCATTTTATAATATAAGGAAATCTAATGAAACTTTGGCTAAGTGTTGAAAAGACCTACCATGAAAATTGAGTCATCATGGAAATTGTGTCACCATTAAAGATTAGTCAACATCAAGAATAAGTCACCATGAGGAACGAATCTCCACTGAAAATACCTACCACTGAGGAAGAATCATCACTAGAAATGAGCCACTGCTGAATATGAGTCACCATTGAAGATGACCTACCATCAGAATGGAGTCACCGCTAGAATCCACCTACTTCCAGAGACAATTCAACATCAAATGGACAACCATTGAACATGAGTCATCAATGTACTTGATTCACTTTTGATCATGAACTAATATTTGATTACCTACCTCCAGATTACCTACCATCAGCCTGACTCACCACCAGCCCGACTCACCGTTAGCCTGACACTCTGTTAACCAGATCCATCATCATTGTACTAGAAAATTTGAATTAAATAATCTCAAAGACTATATTAATTCATTTAATGAAAGAGTTATTTTATAATTATATTCTTAAGTATTTTTAGAGCTCAATATGAAGATGTAGTGGATGGTGATTATTTTTCTTCAAAAGGAATCTCCTTTATGCTATGATTTATATTCAAAGAAGTTTACATCATGTGTACACATGTTTTATCTAAGATAAAACATATACATGATAAATACACCCATACGAGATCTTACACATGACATACATACCTAAATTTCAAATATATAAAAGTGGAGTACATCTACGATTCATATTACTTCACACAGATAGAACAAAGAGATCTTTATGATGCACTGTTTTACTATAATTTTATGAGAAAAAACTTGAGCTCTTATCCTATCCACATACAAGGATAATCAAGAACATAGATCAAAACTTATCATGAAACACCATCTTTTCTTTATCCTATATATTTCTCTTTCATTTATTTGCATTTACATTTGATAAATGTGAATTTCGTTTTTTATCAACACACACACTATCTCCTAAGCTGGAACTGAGAGAATAAAAGAGATTTTATTCACTCTCCTTTTATATATTTACCCACATGTTTTTGGAAGAGGTCCTTGCATGAAATATTGTTATTTTATTCCCACAATTTTTGTGGAAGAGTGCCCTACATGGCCTAGATAACTTGTATGATGTTGTGTGTATACCCGATCTAGGTTATGGATCATATTATATTTTTATAATCTTCTTGGAAGTGGTATATTTCCAAGTAGAGGGGATTAGGTCTTAGATTGAGGCTGAACACCTTTTTTTTATTTTTTTGGGTCTTTTATTTTGTTTAATTCTTTACAAAGCATTAAATATTATTTGTTTTAAACCATAAAAAAACCTAATTTGATATTTGATATTAACCACTATTTACATAAGTATTTATTTGAGTAAATTTATTTCAAAAGTTAACATAATTTTCATATTGTTTTAACTGATCACAAATCATTCTTTAATAAATATTTTAAAATATCAAAATTGTATTTAACTAATCTTTTGATTAACTGGGAATATTTATTTCAAATTAGTGGATTTTAATTGAACATGTTAAATTTTTTTTATTAGAAACTAAATTCACCTCTATTGATCTTCTCACTCCAACAATAAATATTAATGTGGTAAATGATATAAAAAATATGAAAATAAATATACAAAATAAATAAATTTTATTTTCTAAATTTAGTTTCTATGTGGGTTTTAGTTTTTGTGGTTTGTTATTTTACAACTAATTTTATTCCCTCTTTAATATTATTTCATTATAAAAATAAAATTTTAAATTCTTATTGTACATTTTGATCAATGTTAATGGATTTAGCCCTTTATTTGTGCTTTTAGATCATTTTATGTGTTTCCCTTATGAAAAAAATAAACCCTTCAAAAAGACTTATAGTTACATATATATAATTATATTGGAATGTAAAGATAATGTATCTAAAAAATATATTGATTATAAATCTTAGTTAATGAATTAGTGAAGATCACTAAAAAATTATATTATCATGATAATATATAATTTTCTGGTAAAAAACATTCCAATTATGATTTTGTGGATCCCCATATATAGTATCCTGAATCTAGTGGTCACATTAATACATTTTCACTAGATACAAGTAATAAAATCTAAGATGATCAATTATTTTAGTAGAATAGCTAAACTATAAAAATTCTTGAAATATCACATTACACATGAAAACCAAAAATAAAACAAAAATATTTTCTTGAATAATAATATTATTTCATCTAGAATATCCTTGCATATCACTCATCTTACACTTACTTGAATTATAAGGAACGAAATCCTAATAAAAGCATGATCTTAGATTCTGAGTAAGGGAACACATACAGTTGAATCTAACATATAATAAAAAATTCAGGAATAATATGGAAGGAAAAATTTATGATCAAATAATTCCTTATAAATAATCACATCAACTTGAAATTTATCCATTGATGACATAACTATTCAAATGATCACAAGGATATCAATATCTGATTTGTAATGCATAATTTTGGACATATCGATTTTTCCATTGAAGCATTGTGCCAAGACATTAGAAACATACCCTCAAGGCCTCATGTCATGACATATGAGATAAATATGTAAGTCCTAAGCCAAATACAGAACATGTTTTTTATAATGAGACCTACTGATGAATCTATAGGATATATAATTCTCAGTCCCACATGTCAATTAATAATTCTAATTATTTCATCATATGAATAAAAAATAAAAAATAATCAATATTCCATAATAATTAAAAATTATCTGTATTGGGTGAACTAGCATACAAAATGTAAATAGTTTACCCTATTAAAATGACTATAATCCAAATAGATAAATATGGTTGATGGTATCTTTAGATTATATCATCAATATAGTATAATATACATCAATTTTTTTTAACATTAATTAAAATAAATTAAAAATCCTTAGAAAATTTGTTGAGGAAAATACAATTTTCATCTTGAATTTACTTACTTAAAAACAAAATATTTAAAATATATTATAGAAACTATTTTATTTTAAATTAAATATTGAGACATATAATAGAATCTTCAAATAATTGACTTGTCATGACAGCCTAAAATTATGTTCTTTCCATAATCATTAAAATAATGATCCATATTACACATTTGGGAAAACATACCTTATCCATAAAAGATAAGAAGCTTCTCTTTATACATTTTTTTAAAAACTCAAACAAAGTGAAAAAAAATTAAAATAACCATTGAATAAAAATAAAAAATATTACTGAAACATTTTTTAAAACATGGATATTGAAGAATATAGTTATTTGATGAAAGAGTAGAAATAATATCAGGTTTTTATAAAAACTTTTTTTTGAACCATTTCGAGTACCAAAGAGTTTAGAATGGTAATAAAACCTAAAATTTCAAGAAATAACCAAAATAGAATAAAACTGAATGGTTTTTATCATATAAGGATAATATAATTTCCCCCAATATATATTAAAGCATAATCAATCCTCATTAAAATGATATTGAAATGTAAATCTCTTACCTCAATTATCATCTTTCATTATAGACATTCGAACCTCTGGTATAATAAAATTAGAGGAATTGTATTTATATTTTAGAATAATACTAATATATATCATACCATATATGATTAACTTGTAACATTTTATCAAATTTTTACTATAAATCACTTTTCTGTGTGATAATTACTTATGTTTTCATTTAAAATTCATTTGGGTAGTTTCAGTCATTGCATAATTATAATGGTTCCATATTCACAAATTTTTTAATCATTATATAAATATAATATTTATTAATATATATATATATTTATAATCATCCATGAAAGGAGGAAATTATAAATGTATTGGATTGTTTTGTGGAGTTTGATGTCTACTTGTTCAGCAAGCTATGCTATCATTTTTGAATGAGCGAAAACATAAGTATTTAAAAGTCATATTATATTTATAAGAGCATAATTATTCCATAAATATCACATATACTCATCAGTTTCATCTTTATAACCACTTGAGTAAAATTGTGGTCAAATACAAATTGCAACACAACATGGAGCGTGTAATCCATTTGTATGTATGCAATTTTTTTCTTTCTATAGAATAAATGAAATGGAGTACGATTGTCCCATAATAATAATAAAATCTCAATACACCTCATATACACTATATTAATTATTTTATAAGGGGTAAAACAATGTTATAGGAAGTATAAGAAGAAATAAATTTAAAATAGTTGGAAAAAATGATTATCTCCTCTTTAGTAGACATCCTTTAGAGCCCTTCTTATGAACCCCTATAATGGTATTTTAAGAAGAAAATAACCTCTTATTTATGTAAAGGGATGTTGATAAGATAAATGTACATGGTTTTTTCATGATAAATTTCTCAAGGTTCTATAAAGAATATAGGGGAGGGATACCCTTTTATATGTGAGGGGAGGGGCGCTCTAGGAAATTCCTGAGGTATTAAAATATAATACATGTATAACTCATGTAAAATGGATAGAAATGACATGGATATAATATAAAAAGTATATGTTATTAATATAGTCATAAATTAAATTTTATAAAGGCTTAGATATCATTTCAAACATTATATTTTAGATTAACCCCTTGGTGGACCAATTTTAACCAAATTCATCGTAACGGATTTTCAAACCTAAAGGGTTATAATTTTACATATAATTTATCATTTTCTCATAAATTTCCAATTGATGAAATTTTCATCCATTTATCATCCAACTTATACTATTGTAATATTTTTATGATTTTTTAATAATTTATAAAAAATTTTATTACATAAAAAAGTATTAAAGTCATTTTAAGAACTATTCATATATCTAATTTTAAAAACATCATAATAATAATGGTATTAAAATATAATCTATTTAACATATAAAATAAAATTATTATTAATTATAAAATTCACGTGGAAACATAATTAATCTACAATTCATTACTTTTAATATTTTAAAAAATATTTACTTTGACTTTTCAATGTCTTGTGCATGCACCGTGTAAGCATTGTATAAGTGTTAGATAATTATATAATCACTAAAAATTAGAAAACAATTAACACCATGAAAAAACTTATTTAATCTGAAAATAAAATTTAATATTAATTCACAACTTATTCTTACCACTATGTGAAAATATTATGTATATTTAAAATCAAGAGAGTGACATTTTGTATTTTTCTACCTAAATTATTATATTCAAAATTATCAAAGAAAATGAATCCAAATTTTCATAAATTCTAGAATCAATATAATATGGATGTAATAAACAAATAAAATATGGTTAATGAATGTTTTATGTATATTTTAATTCCTTTTCACATTAGTTGTATCAGAGGTTAACCTGTTTTTAACTTTTATTGTGACACTTTTTTTATTATTTGTATTATTCATTATGAAAAAAAAATTTGTTAACCTAATTAATTAATAATATTTATTATAATTATAAATATGTATTCCATTTAATAAGAACCAATTTATATAATTTTTAGAAATTTATTTTAATATAAGTGCGCAAAACGCAACGGTAAATGTTTTTTATAAATATGTGTTTTTAAGGTAGAAATGACACTATACCAAAATAAAGTATAATTATGATTCCTATGAAATTTATTTGATCATATCTAGTCAAATAAAACTTATGTAATTGAATATAAAATTAAAAATATAATAGATCTTTTAAACTAGCTAATTTAATGAATACAAAATCCAGTTTAATTTTTTTTATATTTTTCACTCTTAACTAAAAAAATTTATATATATATTTAGAAAATTACGAAAAATAACACTAAGGAAATATTGAAATATTAATTTAAAAAATGTTTTTAATTTCATAAAATAAAATTTATAAAAATGGTATAGATTAATTATAATTTCTATGAATAAAAGGAAATAAAAACTATTTTTTGAAGAAAACTTATTTTTAAAGTATAAAATGACTACAGTGAAATGTGAGTACTTATTTATTATTAATAAATAAATTCAATAAAAAGTTATACATTATATTCATCATTTTGATAATCATGTTCATTCATATGAACCTAATCTCTTAGCATTATCAGTCATAATAAATAATAATATTTTAAGAGTATACCATAGTTCACTTAAATATCAGTCTTGCGTGTTAAGAAAGGTATTGATCATATTAATATAATTTTTAAGGTTGTTACATACAACCCCCCTAGAATAAATTAAACCCTTATAATTTAATATCATTTATAAAATTTTCAATAATTGAAAATTCTCCTTTTGAAAATCACATCTTACAGAGGAGTATTAAAACATACTTTAAAAAGGGGAAGTGGGAAACATATTTATTACCTAAAATAACACATAATCTGGTTATTAGATATGTATACCGTTGGTGGGATGTTAAAATATATACATTTATGATAAAAATAATGTATAAGGACTAATAAAGAGTGATAAAGAACATGGTCATGATAATTTTAATGACCACAAAACCCTTAATCCGTGTGGGGTTTAAAGGACACCAATTCATTTATAATAAAGGTAAATGACTAACATTTTTAATTAAAGAATATTTTAATATAATATTTTATGAAAAATTTACTAATTCCTAAATCCAAATAACTAAATAATCCACAAAAATCATTATTATTTCAAATTCAAACAAAATTATAACAACCATGTTCGAAGCTTGAGAATAATTAATCATCTTAATAAAAACTTCTCGATAACCATATTCATACATTGTGTTTTGATTTAAAATACACTACTTAGAGTGTAAATCGATGATTTTATATCCTTGAAATATATAAAATAGTTTATTTTTTTTAGAATAAAGTAATACTAGAGTTATTTATCTAAGTAAATGTTATCACATCGTAAGGAATTTCAACTTTAGCTGTAGAAATAGAACAATCTTGACCTTTATCCCTTTTCTTTTTCTGAGAAATAATTATCTTTATTCTTAGTGAATTCATTGTAGTAGTTCCCCATATAAATATAGTTTTAAAACATGAAATTTAATACTTCTTTATTTCCCTTACACTCACCTATATGATTCCATTTCCCTCTATACTTTATGTAAAGTTTATTTCCCATCAAGAAAGTACCAAAGTGTTTATTTCTGTAATTATCACACGTGAGAAGTTCTTTACTTAGCTTATTTTAATTTTTCTATATTATTTTTTCCTGGTGCTCAGTCGTCCTCTATATATCTTTATTTCCTTTGAAAATATATGAATTACATAATTATATTCCTATCCTAGTGGAACTTGATTCCATATTATCATATGATAAAACCATTAGAGATTCTAGTTCCATTTAGAGTCTAGGCTTAATGTAATTAAATAAATAGCAAACAAAAAAACATTTCAAATTACTTACACAATACATATTATACTATGAATATTTGGTAAATTCTTCCTCATACCTAGTACAACTTTTCTCTTCATTTATTCTTATATTGACTAATTTAATTTCTATATATACTCATTGATCTCATGAAAATTATTTTTTGAATAATATCTCCTTAACAGTCTTCCATTATATTAATTATATATGTTAATCTTACATTGTATTTTGAATCAAAGGAAACCATTGATAAGAATCTTACTTGAATGTATACACTTCCATAATAACCTTACCACTCTCATTATATCTCAAATAGTGAAATATATACTTTAGAGACTTGATCAAGTTTTCAGATATTAATGAGTTTTAGTTCCCCTAAAGGATGTAGATTTATACCACATTAAGCAATCCAAAATCAATGAATTCTGACTTGAATAAATAGTTTGTTCCATATGGGAAAGGTTATTGGTCATAACACGAGTCTACTATCCTAATATAGTCATTATATACTCAGATACAACACTATTCATGTTAACTTAATCATGAGGTAAATCCCTACATTGATTACATGTATATACTTGTTTTCTATTCCTTCCACTATGTTCCATTTATATAAAATAGAATACATTAAATTATTTTACATCATTATGAATCCTAATGTGTAATTCTTAAACTAGTGAAATAATTAACATAAATTGAATTTTTTTCCATAACTAATCTCAAATTCATAAGCCTGGTTTCATTGGGAATATTCTTAAATTATAAAATTTTATCAAATAATTCACAATGGTTTATAAATAAAATTTTTATTAACCACATAATATACCCAATGTGTGTTAAACAATGTGCATAAGAAGGTATCATTCACTATGCCCAAGAATGATGTCCGATATTTACTCGACCAAAGTCTTTCAGGGTTATTACCCATATACGAATCATTGAAAAAATTCCAATTTTAATAGCTTAGTAGGGATTTATTTATATAAAATCACATAATATCAACTTTCCAAAAAACATGATGATATTAATCTATAATAAGAAATATCCTCAAAGTCTATCATAGGTTTATTTTTTCTATTCTATACATTCCTAAACCTAGATCGTAATTAGTTTACTAAACACGCTCATATAGTAACTATGGAGCACTAAATCTTTTATCATAAAGATAGTGGTTACTTTAATACATCATCAATAGATTCAAGAGATCACATAAAAAGGAATGATTAGTATAGTAGTCTCTATAAAATAGATACATTCTTGAAATATCACATTCCATTTGAAAAAATAAAATAAAAAATATAATTTTCTTTGAGAACATTATTATTATCTCTAAAATATCCGTTCATATCAATAATAGTACACTTCCTGGAAAATTGGGGAAAGTAACTATAATAAAGGGGTAATCTTAGATGCCCATTAAAGTACTACATATATTTGATTCTAAAAAGGAATAAAAATTCATGAATAATATGTTTGGAATAAATTATTATCTAATAATGACATATAAATACTCACATGATCTTGAAACTTATCCATGGATGTCAAAACTATCCACACAATCACATGGATATCAATAACTAATTTCATAATGGTGGAATTCTTAATTTTATACTTCTTAAACATACTATTGAGGCATCATACTAATAAATCATTAACATACAACTAAGATATCATGCCAATACATCATATATAATTAGATAAGGTATCATCCAAATTCTCAACCTATTTTCTCTCATGAGACCTATCAATACATGAATGTGGTATATAATTTTAGGTCCCAATCATACATTAATATATTTAATGCATTCATCATATGAATAAAAAATAAAACTTAATCAATATGCCTTAATAATAATTCACTTACCCTATTTGAAGAACTATAATATAAAATATCAATAATTCCCACATTAAAAATGATCATAAGACATATAGACAAATATGTTCAATGATATAATTATATTATATCATTATTAAATAATATGATTCATCCATAATTGTTTGAATATATGAAATTTTTTTAAAGAGATCACTATAAAAGTTCTTGAGTAAAATTCCATTTTCATTTTGATTTTTTTTACATAAAATCCATATATTTCAAACAATTTAAGGCAAAAAGTTTATTTAAAAATATACATTGAAAATTGTAATGGAAGAATCAATTAATTGATTATTCATTATGATGAGGAATTTTATTCATTCCATAATTGTTAAAATAATTATTATGTTCACACATTCAATAAAAAGTACCTTGTTAAAAAAATGTCAACAAGATTATTTTTGACCTTTTTTGTATAGATTTATACATCTGTAAAAAAAATTTAAAAAATAGTTGAATAATATTAAAAGTAAGTCTTGAAAATATTATAGAAAATATGGATATAGAATAAAAAGGTGTTCTTTTGAAAGAGAGAAAATAATGGTTTATTTTCATAAAAATAATTTCTTAACTCTTTTGGGTACCAAAGTGAGGAAAATGGTGAAAAAACATTATATATATATATATAACCAGAGTAGACTAAATTTTAATGGGGTTTATTAGATAAGGATTTTATAATTTTTTTTAATGGATATTCAGGAATTATCAATCCCAAGTAAAATGAGATTGCAACATATATCCCTTACCTAAAGTATCTTCTGTCTTAATATACAATCAAAAAAATTATATAATAAAATATGTGTATTATAAATCTATTCCATAACCATAATAATTTATATCACAAATTATATTATTTATTTCTACCATCATATCATTGGTTTTTAAAAATCACTATTCTGGGTGATAACTAATTCATTTTCTAGGTAAGTTTTTGTTCAGTTGTTTCAGTATTGGAATCATTTTCATGGTTCCATAATCTATAGTATGTTAATAATTATATAAATATCATATATATTAATTATATATATATATTTATAACCATATATTAACATCATACATGAGAAATAAATTACATTGTTTTTTTGGTGGTGGTGGTCCATAAGTATGCACAAATGACATTATCTTTTTTAAGGAGTGAGAGGGTAGGAAGGTAATTAATATAATATATTTACATTAAAATAATTATTTCATAAGTATCAAATATATTCATTAGTTACATGTATATTTAATTCTATGTAAAATTGTTATCAATGATGAATTACATCACTGCATGGAGACGATAAACCATACAAATGCACAAGTGATGTTTTTTCCTTCCTTATGATGGAAAATGATTTCCCCAGGTTCGCAATTACATTTAATTATATTTATGATACTAGATTAAATATTTTAATATGGTTATAGTATAATTATAGAAATTATAAGAAGAAATAAATTTGAAAGATTCGGTAAAAATGATTACCTCCTCTTCAGTAAAACACCTTTAGATCCCTTCCTTAAAGACCATTAGAATGGTCTCTTAAGAATACAAAAACATTTAAGTCATGGTTTGGGAAGAATATAATATATTTGGATAGGTTTTGGTCATGAAATGTGGCTCTTGGTGTTGTAAAGAAGAGAGGGGAGGGGTGTCATTTTTTAAGTGAGTGAAGGGGCAATTTTAAAATTTCATGAAATATAAAAATATAATATGTGTCTAACTCATGTCAAATGGTTCCAAAATTACATGTATTATAATATAATGAATATATATTCTAAATATAATGATAAAATAAAATTTTTAAATGTTTAGATATCATCTTAAATCTTATCATTTGGATTAACCCCCTCGATAACTAATTTTATCCTTAACTATGGTAATGACTTTTTCAATCTTAAAGGGATATAATTTTAATTATAAGATAAAAATTAACTCATCAATATTAATGTTTTGAAATTTTATACAATTTAATATCCTACACTCCCTCTTGAATTATTTTTATTATTTTTGAATAATTTAATAATATTTTATTTATCATAAAATACAAATAAAGTAATTTTAAGAACTATTCATACAATTTGAAATTTAAAACATCAATACAAAAATAGAATGGGAATTTAAGTCAGTTAACCAAAAATAAAAAATCACTATTCTATATAAAATTTTTGAGGTTCCATAATTAATCCAAAATATATCACTTTAACATTATTAAAAATATTTACTTTGATTTTCCACTACTTTCACAAGCATTGTTTCAACATTGTATGAGCATTAATTGTAAATATATAATCACTAAAAATAAGAAATAAATTAACATCATGGAATAAATTTAATTAAGATAAAATAAATTTTATTATTAATTCTAAATTATTTTAATCCCAACGTGATCATATAATAGAAATTTAAGGTCAAGAGTGTAAAATTTTGAATTTTTCTTTACTTAAAATATTTTATAGGTCATTATCATATAAAATGGATCCAATTGGACATATGTTAGAGTCATATATGATAATAGAAGAAATAATGTCCTACAATAGGATAAATAAATTTTTAGTATATTTTAAATATTTTTCACATTTGTTTTAACATTGGTTGACTCGATTTAATCTTTCAATGGGGTGACATATTTTTACTATTTTTAATTTTTTACTATTAATTATGACTAGAAATTAAGTTTACCTTATTATATAATATTATTTATTATTAAAATAAATATATAATTTATTTATTATGATTAAATTTTACTTGGGTCATAATAAATTTTAATATTAGTGCTTACAATGCAATAAACACCATTAAAAAAAATGTGTTTTTAAGCCTACAAGTGAACTTATACCAGAATCATGTATAATTCTAATTACTGGGTAATTTATTAGATTATATATAGTTAAATGAAACTTATTTTATTTGAATATAAAATAAAAAAAATAATGGAACTTTTAAATTAATTTATTTAGTTAATGGAAATGGAAGTTTAAAAAAATTAAAATTTTCACTATTAACTTAAAAATAAATCATTTTAAAAAATTTAAAAAAATTCACCACAAGATAATATTGATAGCATTATTTCCAAATTAATATAATTATCTGAATGTAAAATGTCTAAAATGGAATAAATTGTTTATAATATTTACACACTAATGGAAATAAAGACCATTTTTGAAGAAAAAATACTTTTGAAGAATAAAATGACTTTACTTGAAGTTGAGTACATATTTATTTTTAATTAATGAATTATATTAAAACCTTATACATTATTTTTTAAAAATTTATACTCCGATTCATACCCTCTAATGCAATAATTATGAGATAACAATCACATTAAATAGAAATATTTTAAAAGTATATCATGGTTCGTCTAACACTCTATATTGCGTGTTAAGAAAGTAAAGAAGCATAATATTTTAAATTTTTAGGGTTTTATATAGTTCATATAAAAAATTATGTGGTGGATCATTAAGAAATTTTAAGCATATATTTATCAAAATATAAGGTGAAAGAGTAAAAAATCCTAGGTCCTCAAATTTTATTTATTGAATTATTAATGTTTATGGATGTGTGAAAAGGATCTTATTTGTGGTGGTTTTTTTGTTCCTATAGTGGAACATGAATAATTATGTGGAATATAAAAATTGATATTCATTAATGATTTTTATATACCTTTAAATGCTAAATTTACATACAATGAACCATATTTTAAAAATAATTAATGATTTGAAATAAATAGTTACTTGAAAGTATTATTTTTATTTTTCATTTTTATATAGTTAGACATTTTTATTATATAATATTTTTAAAGATTCAAATAAATTAAATAAGAATTTTGATCTATTTATTATGTTTTAAAAAAATGGAATCTCATGATTCTTTCTAAATTAGAAAAATTTAAAATCCAATTAGAATTATAAAACAATATTTCTTTTCTCTTGGGAACTAGAATAGTGGGGATTATTTTTATTAATCAGTAACACCAACTACACCGATTTACATAAAATTTCATTTTTTTGGAATTACCACACAAGTATATAAATATATATATCATTTTAATGTAAATTTAAATTCATAATTCATCATATAGTATTACCAATTAAACCATTAAATGGATAAAAATGTTTTTCTCATAGTTTTGTCTTTTTATCATTAATTGGTATATCACTCTAAGGAGATGGTAAACGATGAAAAAATGTCATTGGTGTAAATATAAAACACTTATAAAAATATAATTTTAATAATTAAGAGCCTTATTTTTTTTTTTCCAAAAAACAATAATTATAGTTGAAGCATGAACAAATATAGAAATTTATTTTTCAAATATGTATAGTAAATAACTCCAATAATATCATTTTTTAATGATAGATGGTGTTGATATTGTGATACTAAATAGTAAATAATTCCTAAACTAATTTTTTTTGAGTTATTTAAATATGATAATTAAATTTTAGGTGTTAAAAATATATCCACTCAAGAATGATATTTTTGGAAGAAAATTGTTTCACATGATTTTATATAAATTAATGTCTATTAATCCTTTAGAAGTGGTTGATATTTTATAGGCATATGATGATATTTCTGATCTACCAACTCACAATTAAGGGTTTATAGGGGCATCCATACTCCATTTTTATGATAGATACCATTCTATTTCTTCTGTTTTCTTTATCAAATTCATTTTATAATCAAATAGTCTTCAAAATGGTTTTGTAATTTAATTTTAATTTTAATATTTTTTTCATTATCAATTCATTATATCATCCATATTAAATATTTTAATTTTTATATTATTAAATAAATTTAAATTATTTTATATTTCAATAATTGTAACCTAATTAACATTTAAAAATTCAAATTAGGGATTTTTTTTCATTATTTGTGTTTGTGAGTTAGGTTAATTACTTGATTTTTCCTTAAATTTTATTTTTATTTTTTCTATACAACTATAAAAACCTATATCCCCCCTATTTATAAAATTTAAATTAAATTATTTCTAAATCAAGTATCATCACCAATTATTTTAATCAAGTAATGATATATATAGTACATAATATTATTGAATTTATATAATTCGATTAGTTAGAGTTAATATTGCATTAGATACCATTGTTGTTTTGTTTTCACTAATAAGTCATTCTATAGTAGAGGAATATTTAAATTAGTGATCATAATGTTTCTATGATTAGATAAATAAATATTCAAAATTAATTTAACAAATAATTATAGTATTAGACACATCAATGAAAATGAGAACAAGAGTTATTAAACATTCAATGTTAATGGTTTATTGTTCATGACTTTGAGGTGATGTTTAAAAGTTTTTTCACATAATATTATAGTATGAGTTTTCAAATACCAATATTTGTAGTATGAAATTTCATGTAATAATTCAAATTTACTGAATATCGTTTCTTCACAATATCATGTTACAAATAATAATTAAATTATTCATTAATATATAATGTTATAATAAAAAATAAATAGTAATACATTTCATGAAAGCTATATTAAACAAACTTATGAAATTGATCAGAGGTATATTAACAATAGAAAATAAAAATACAATAAGATAAAAATATTATTCCCTATGGTTTACCTATAACATCATTCCATTCAGTAAAAATATAGAAATAATTGAAATCATCAAAAATATGATAGATATTTTAAGAAATAAATAGGATTTATGATTTTTAGAGAAGAATTTAAAGTTATTTTTAGGAATAGAAAAGGATAATATGAATATTAAATGACTATTGTAAATCGATAACCACTAGGAATATATATCCAATGACTATAAACAACTATTAGATTCATATTGTTAATGAGTATACTATAAATATTTTAAATAATTTGATTTAATGTCTATAAAATTTCATTATAATTTTTTTAAATATTATTAAAAATTAAAATAATTTAATCATGATAAAAAAATTATAATATATCCATTCATATGGTTGGTAGAAATATAACTAATCATTTTTTGAAATTTATTTTGAAACTAAGTAGAACAAAAATATTTTAATGTTTATTTAATTATAAAATTTTTTATATAATTATATCAATGGATGAGTGGTTATTGTAAAAAATTAACAATTATTTTAATAAAATAGTATGATATACATTTAATTTCATACAATAATAAAATGGTTATGTGGGTTGGTATTTTTTTACAGTTGGTTATTGGGGTGGTGATGGTTATTTAGTGTTGTAACAGTTTTAAATATATGGAAAAATTAATTACATGGGTTATATATTTTCAAAAAAACCATTTGAGTTACATTATTGATTCAACTGGTAGTAAATAATGCAGTACAATTGGGTTTTTATATGCTGGATTTATTTTCATTTTATGTTTATAAAAATTAATTTATAGGAATTAATGAAAATATTATATTTGAATTATCAATTTTATATTATGGATTAATGTTGACATGTTTTATTTAATATGGTAATTATATGTAATGAATAAACTTGTACATACTATATAGGTTTACCATATAGTGGAATGGGAAATTATTTACCAATTGATATTTTAATGAGGGTCATTTGATCATTTCTGTCAAAGGGAAATATAGGGGATAAATAAATTGTAAAAATGAAATTGTTTGAATTAGTAATGGAGGGACATGGATATTTGGACTATTAATTAATGTAATTTGGATCATTAAGGTTATTCTCATTGAAAAAAAAATCAATTTTTTGGATGGATGAAGATATCTATAAATTAGAGGGGTGTATAGAAATCCCAGAAAAACTCATTGAGTGACATCATGAGAGAAGGATACATTATTGCAAGTAAAATGGAATGGTGAATGGAAGGATATATTTCATATTTCATAATTCTCTCCTTGATGAATCATTTTAGGAAAAAACAAATTTAAGTGTTTTTGGCATATTGTTATATGAATTAATAATTTTTCTATAGGAGTGCATATATATCAAAAACCATATAATGATATGTTCCTCGAATGAGGAATAAAGGAGGGAATATTTGACTTTCCACATGGGAGACAAACAATATAATAGGTTCCTACTAAATAATAAAATTTTACCCTTCTAACACCCTTCTGTCAACAATTATTAACCCTAGAGTTACATTAGGGATTTCAAATATGACATGGGGTGTTGTAACTTTTTGGTGTCTATAAATTTTTTCTACAGAGTTTCAAAGAATTATGTCATCATTTCTTGTGTTGTGATAAAAATAAAAAAATGTGCATATCTTATGAGTTGGTAAATAAAATTTAATACATAATTTGAGGGATAATACATTTTGGTGAAATTATAGAAAAAAGAGAAATCTTGTCTAAGTAGTTATATTAAATACTATCTTAGAGATGTATAATTCATTTATATATTATTGATTTATTATGATGATGACATTATCTAAATATTCAATTTCATAATAATATATATATATATATATATTGTTAGTTACGATTTTTGATAAAGTACTTATAAATTTCCTAATGAACAATTTTCTTTTTTGAATTTTTTTTATATATTTTAATTAATATTATCACATAGTGTCTAAGAATGGATGAAATTTTTTTAGTGAGACCGATTTTGAAAACCAATCTGATTCTATCATGATATATTAGTGAGACATAGAGAATTTTTTTAAGGTTGGAAACATGAAAACGTTGAAAACTCATTCCAAGTCCAGTTGATATGGAGGGTTAAGTGTTATGTATGAATGCCTGATAAATTCTGTTACACATATAAATTTATATATAATCTATATAAAATCAATTGATATAATCCTTAATTCCTCATAATGATTGACTTATAAAGAGGTAATGGGTCTTTATAACATTATAGGGAATTATAAACATTCCAATTATTGGGAAAATGATAATATAAATAAAATATTTTTTTTCTAAAATAAATTTTTTTTACGATATAAAATCATGGATTTATTTAATGTGTTTCTCTACAAAATTTTTATTCTATAAAATTTTAAATTAACCACATGTTAATTTTAATATTAGTTTTATAATTATTTTATTTTGTCAAATCAATATTTTGGATACAAAAACTTTGATTTATAATTTTTATTTTGCATTACATCATTGAATTTTATCATGTGTAAATATCTATTAGATATTGGAGTAAATCTATCTCAAATGATAATGAAATTCTATATTAATACGTTTGTGTGAATGTAGACTTGATTGGTCTATATATAGGTAAAGAAAAGGTTCCAAAAATTATTATTGGACTGATAAAAATCTAATTTGGAGACATGGTAGGTGGATTCAATGGAGTTTGTGGTTTTCTTGTGAAATATATTTATTTAGTTAAATTGTGTTACAATGTGTCATTATACATCAATATTTGATATTATAAATCAAATTTTGTTCCATCAAATGATTTAAATGATTATTAACAAAATAGATTTAAATTTATCATGCATTATTCATTAATTTTTATTATGTATTTTATGGAAAATTACTCCCCAATTATTAATTTTATCTATCACTACATTTTTCAAGCCTCAGTTTGTTAGGAGGATGTGTGTGAGGCAATGTGGGGATCCAATTAAAGTCAAAAATTTGGGTCCCAATGATGGGAGTTTTCAAAAATAGTATCATAACATCATTTATGTCATATAAAATCTATTAGACATAATGAATATGATGGTGATGACATGAAATATACAAATATAAATTTTATGATCAACTATTTTTTTCAGCAACCTATAGTTATGGAAATTATAGAGACCCAGAATTTACATGAATGGATATTACATCATTTTAGATGAATATTCAGTACATTACAAAAATACATGCCCAAGGACTGTAATATTTTAGTGTCTTTGGATACTTGGAAACAATGTATTCTATCATGGTGAAAGATCTTAAACATGTCCCATAAATATCTCAACCTTTATTAGTTCTATCTAAAACCTTTCTTCATAACCTGGGGAAGGTATCGTAAGAAAGGGGTGAGCTCAAATTCTCAGTATTGGAAAATAGGGGGGATATATAAGAATAATCATGAGCTTAAAGGGAATGATAACATGATCAAAACAGTAGAAGATCATAACCTACATTTCAAAGCTCATAAACATGAATCATGGAATAAATCATGGCAGTTCATAAGACATGAACCATACAGAAATAAAGGACATAATCTATAAAAGAATAACATAGTAATAAAACATGGAATTTTGGCTAACACATAAGTATATAAAATAATTTCCATATTAGCCGAGGAATAACTGACAAAAACATCTTAGTGGACAAAGTCCTTTACTGAACAGGGTGAACCCCCATTCCTGCCTTGTATTACTGAATTGAGTGAACCCTCGTTCCAGACCTATATTACTGAACCGAGTAAACCCTCATTCCAGCCCTGTATTACTGAACCGAGTAAACCCTTGTTCCTGCCCTGTATTACTAAACCATGTTAACCTTCATTCCAACCTTATATTACTGAACCCGGTAAACCCTCATTCAATCCCAATATTACTGAACCAAGTAAACCCTTGTTCCAGCCCTATATTATTGATCCAAGTAAACCCTCATTCTATCCCTGTATTACTTAACTGAGTAAACCTTCATTCCAGTCCTATCTATCTCACGAGATATAAATATTTACCTAATGCATTTGAGGGAGATATAGGTTCCAGTAGTCACATAATGAAATCATACATACATGTGCCACAAAACATATCGTAGACCATGAAATTAAAATTGGAATTATAAATATATAAACATATCATAACCTATGGAAAGAGTTATAGGGTTTGTAATAATTTTGACACAATAATAACCCATATAAGAGAAACAGATTTCATATACATATAACCCATGAAGGAGAAATGGGTTTCATAAAGACCATGTCATTAAGCATAACTCATTCAAAGAAAGGATATGAATGGAACCTTTAGATCATTTCCTAGAAGATATGAGTAATATCAATAGATATAATCTTAGATGGATAAATAACATTAAAATATCCTCTCAAAAACGTATCTTATAGAAAATATACTTTCTTGTTCAAAAAATAATTTTTAATAAATAAAAACATTTCAAAATTATTTTCATAGAAAATACCATGAAAAATTATAAATAATAGATGAAATTATTTTGAAAACCTTTTTCCTTGAATTTTTTTAAAATAAGCATCAAAAAAATTTTAAAAACCATTTCTTTTTAAACACTTGAAAACTTTTAAAGAAATATTGAAAATGTTTTGAAAACCATTTATTTGAAAATACTTTGAAAACTTATAAATAAAACGTGAAAACGTTTTCAAAATCATTTTTCTTGGAAACTTATAAAATAAGCATGAAAAATTTTTGTAAACCATTTCTTTGAAAACACTTTTATAACTTTAAATAAAGCTTAAAAACGTTTTGAAAATCATTTTTATTGAAAACTTATAAAAGAAGCATGAAAACGTTTTGAAAACCATTTATTTGAAAATACTTTGAATACTCGTAAATATGAATTTAATACATTTTGAAAATAGTTTTACATGAACAAATATAAAATAATTTTGAAAGCATTTTGAAAAAAAAGTTTCCTTGAAATATTTTTTTCTTAAAGATGAACCCTTTAAAAATGAAAATGAATATTCAAAGGAATGGAGGCGAGTAAATCCATACATGTCGTACAAGGTAAAAATAACATTCCTTTTACATAGTAAAAATGTTTAAAAGGTTCCTTGTTTGGAAAAAGATAAGATGTGTCCATTAAAGAGATTGATAAAATATAGAAAGTATAAAATTCATTCTATATATTATAGGAGAATGGTATAATATTCTTGGATACCAGTTTTAGAAAACATAGATTTCCGAATGAAGAGAGGGTAAAGTTGGGCTTTCCTAAAAACACATCATTAACCATCTTTTGTAAAAAGAGTAGAAAATGAACCAATACAAGAGATAATAATGAAACAATAGAGGATAAGGAAACTGAAGAATATTCTTGAGAGATTTATCATAATATTTAATCAAAGTAAGCATAACATAAACAATCTCAAAAAACATTGAGATTGTATCAATGGAATATTTTAACCTGGTATCTTGGAATAATGCTATTAATATAATGAAAATAAATTAAATTAAGAATATGATACCTTGAAAAGATTTATATTCATGATATTTTATTTAAAATGGATTAATATTCACCTTGAAAAAGTGTTTAGGTGTATAACAAAACATGAATCTCAAAGAAGGAAAATTAAGACAATATAGTTTTACTGATTTGGTATCTTTTGATAGTTAAACCCCATGAAAGAAGGATAATAAAATGGGCATGTGAATAAATATAAATTTAAGTAAAATATACATAGAATAAAATAATGGTCAGTATAAACACCACTCAAAAGGAAAGAGTGGAAAACATAGCTTGTATCTCGTAGAAATTAAAATTGAAATGAAATGCCCTTACCTTGTGTCTTGACTCTCTCTGAACTCATAAAATATTACTCTATAATAAATATAATTTTATTATAAATATTTTACAGAAGAATATTGTTATTACTATTAAAATATATGGTTTTATTATGAACTTATATTTCCTGCTTGTTAACAATCCCATGTTAAGGTTACACTTCGGGCAATATTCACTTTGTTCTACGCATGTGTCTTAATTTGTTATATCATTGGTCCTTATACTTATATCAGGATTATAGAATATAGAAAATTATATAAATATAATTTATATCTTGTATATTCATATTATAATTATTTATATCATAAATAAGAATGAAATGGAATACACAGTCCATGGAGACGGTAAGCCGTAGAAACACATGAACACTATTTCTGTTTTTATTTTCACATTGAAAGAAAATATGTAAATTAAATATGCATATATATTTATTTATATATATATAATTATTCTAGTATCATAAATATATCATATATATCATACAATTTTATTAAACCCATCATTAATACATTCCATGTGGTCTGTGAACGAATGACATCGCTTTGTGGGGGTGGTAGTCCACACTTCCTCAAATCTGATCATCGTATTAACACCAAATGGAAAGTAAAGAGATGGGTATTGTAAAAGGAATAAAGAGGATTAAATAAATATTAAATATAATATATGACATACATAAATAGATTTTCCATCATAATGGCCACCATGATTGGTGGTAATGGAGAAATTAACAATCATCATTTCGTGAGGCAGTAGTTCGCCGTACACAGAAACAATATATTAAACATCCATTAGATAGAGGTGTGTGTAAATGTAGGTCATACCCTTTTCCTAACTAAATAATAGTATATGAGTAATACTGGTTTTGTTACACAATAATGGAATAAAGTGAGTTGAGGGGTGGAGAAGTAAAATAAATGGATAGATCTTGAGAGAATACATTACCTCTAAATCAGGTAACTCCTTTTGGTTTGAGGAAAAAGGATTCCTTGAGAAACTTTATACCATCCATCCAATGGCCCTAAGGACATCATTTTTATTGATTTTTTATAATCCACCTTTCAAGGGGTGGGGTGAAACCTTACAAGTCCCGTAGGCATAAGTATTACATGGCCCATAGGCCTTAGAAGAATTCATTTGCCTGTAGGATTCAAACATTACATACAACCCATACTAACTACTTGGAAATTCTCCTCCCCAGAATCTTCATCATGAAATTATCTCTCCACATTCACATGGCTGTTCAACTAGGTATTCCCTTTCATGCACAGGATTGTCCCGATGGTAGGTTCCATACCCTCTCATTCAAGCAATCCATTTAGATTCTGCTATGGTGAAAGCTCCTTGCTCATTATCCTTTTAGAGCTTATTCATTGTAGGTCATCTGGTTTTCATATACAATTATTGGGGGCTAAAGTCATTGAGTTGGCCCAAAGGCCTTACTGACTTGAAGGGATGGGTGTCCTGAAGGCCTTAAAGGACCCGGGGACAAAATCAGTGGCCTGAAGGCCCAAAAGAGGGAATATTCCCAGATTCTACAGTGCAAAACTATACCTGCTATAGTTCCCACTGTAGTACCTGCTACAATACTGCACAGTCCCACTACAGTGCCTGTTACAATACTGCTACAGTGCCTGCTAGAGTAGTGCTATAGTACCCCCAGAAATAATGTTTCAGCCTGGATTTGATCCCGGGTCTCCCAGATGCACTTACGTAGTCCTTACCGAAGGGAGGATTAATGGTAGAATGGAGGATTTTTGGTAGGATTAATGGGAGGATATTGGACAAACGTAAATGTTTTTATTGGTGTGAGGAATGGGTAAAGTTGGTGGCCTTTTATAGTGAAGTAACATAACTCATTTGAATTTTTTAGAAACAAATTAGTTATACGCATGTTCTTACCTAAAAAAGTAATAAAAAACAACAAATACTAAATAATGGAAGTTTTATGGCCTACATATTCATAGAAAATTGGTTTTGGACAATTTTCTAGGTCATTTGGGTCCTTAATTTTATGTTTTAGTCCACAATTAATCTTAATTTGGCCTTAACTACTGTGATTAATTTTAATTACTTTCATTAATCATTTTGGTCAAAAATTAACGTGGTATTAATAAAATATAAATATTAGAGTCAATACAATGTTTTATGTTGTATTTTTTAAATTCATGTCAAAGAGGAGGAAAGATTAATATTAGTGCTAATCCCGCAGACGAGATGAAATAACGGAGGGTTTAAAGTAGGAAAAAATTCAAAAGTTCGTTAATATTTTTTATTCAGGTTTAGAGTGAAATTGATTATAATGAATTAAATATTATAAATATATGTAATATTTATCTAATGTTACATTAATAAATATTTAAAATTTAATTTATCATGAATAATTAATTAGAAAAAAGGCTGGTTTTAACTAAAAAGTAGTATTTTTCACTATTCATCATAAAAGGAAGATTCTCAGAAAAATCCCAAAAAATCACCCAAGGATAATAATGAATTTATGAATTGAAAATGAAGTTTATTTTATCAAATTAAATTCATAAATTTGTTTAAAATTACATTCATTATTATAATTGGTTCATTCGAGAGAATGATATTTTAAATATAAAAAGGACTTTACCAAAACTCTTATCTTTCATTATAAATATGTTTTATTTATATAAAACAATTGTAACCAATATTTTTAAATTATTTATTACTATTAATATTACTATTATTAATGTTTAGGTTATAATTAACTTATTTAATTAATTATATACATATAAATAATTTTCATAGAAACTCAGTGTTGCGTGCATTGTATGCCATGTTGGAGTTGCTTGTAGTGAAAGCCAAGATGATATTGCATATAAAACAACACAAATTTTTATTGTGTGTAAAAGGAATGTTTGAATTAGATTTTCAATATATATATATATATAAATAATGAACTATTTATTATGTCATGTGAAATAAAAATAATTTAAAATATAAATTAATTCGAAAAAATAATTCTCAACGTCTCAGGGTGTTACATTCTACCTCCCTTAAAATGAATTTAGACCTCAATATTAATCGGGGTTATACAAGGTTTAATAATTGAATGTTTAATTCATATAAACCCACATCTTAGAAATGGACACTAAAACTTCCCTTAAAAATGAAATTTTGAACCATAACGGTTACCCAAAGTAATATATAACTGTGTTTCCACATAAGAGAACATAGGTTGGGAGTGAATATTCGACATGGAGGAAAAGCATAAATATTTTTAAGGAGTGATTGAGGTCATCAATCACAAAAAAGTGAATGATCAATGTAAATATGAGGGCCTCAAAGTCATGAATCTGTGATGATTCCAGAAGCCCTTGGTTGAACATAATTTATGGTATTAGGACAAAAAAATTTGTATCGCTTTCAGAAAATTGTGTAATTGTTGATAAATTTATATAAACAAAATCTCATTCTTGGGTTGTGCATTTAATAGTTTCTAATACATCCATTACCTCATGGATTAAATTTATATAAATTAACTCTGATTAATAAATCACTAGAATACACTTTTAACAGATATTAGGGCCCATAAAAGAATAAAAAGTCTCACTATTTGTCTCATAAAAAAATCAACATGCATTAATTTATAAAAATAAAAAGTAACAATATTGGTTCCTCATAAATATTTCTTCAAAAAAAATAAATATTCATTAACCAGGACCTCACGTAGGCTAGTGGTTGGCATGAAATCCTTATCTGACTTTGGTAATGAGTTCAAGACCCATGGCCTTTCTGGACTTGATTGGTAGTCACCCGACATAAATTATGTCCTTTTTATTAAAACCACTCTAAAATAATATATATGATGGAAATCCTTGAAGTAAGGTTAATCAATGATTATCCATTTAACCAAGGTTTTCAACACAAACTCAAGGCACACATACTTCCTCCAAAGTTTAACTTAAAATTTTCATGAACGATTAAACTTACAACCCTTATTAAAGATGAAAAATCCGAAACTTTAGAAAGCGAGTCATGAAATTAGATTAAAATTGATTCCCCTATATAACATAAAGTAGCTATTGGTTATCATATTCCAAACATGTGAATACCCTCATCATATATTACCATAAATCATTTTGTAAGACATGTATGCTTCATTATTAAAAAGTGTATTGGATTTATTCCTTAAATCCAAAAATACTATAAACTTCATCAGTGATAGCATAAACTACATATCAACAAGTCCTTGCTTAGTTCCAAGGTAATCAATATTATCCAATTTACTCATTTAAATCACACATATCATTATCTATACAACATTATCTTGGCATAATGAATATATCAAGGGTTACATTACCTTAGTCAAAATATCACCTTGTTATCAAATCACTTTACTAGTCCAACATAAACTCGTAAATACTGAGCAAAATTGTATGTAGAACAATCTCCGTATATGTCATCATTCAGAACTTTTGAATCCAAATACTAGAAAACTTAAATTATTTCATCCTTATTACATTTACAAGGCTACCTCATCCTATTACATAGTTATATTTTCCCTTCACATTTCATCTATAGTCTCTTCATCATCAACAATGTAATCATTACTCACACCACCTTGTTGATTCTCTTCAATAAATTTCATCTTGGGACATTTATTTACATAATGACCATTTATTCCACACTTAAAACACTTAACCTTCGATGATGACTTAGGGAGGCCAATATTATCATCCATTTCCTTAGACAAAATCTTCATATTTACATTGAAGTTACTTACTTTGTGTACTTTTTTTCCACCGTCAAAACTTTTTCTTGTTCCTCAGAGACATCCTCTTAGGTGATTCTTTCCACAGTATTGACACAAAGGATACTGAATATTGTTTCTTACATGCTCTCCATTACCTGAAATCTCAGGGAACTCTTTCTTTATATTCCTTGGTGATTCCAAGAGTCGGTTAAGGTAAATATTGTTAATCATGTTATGTGGAAACTAATTAGGAATGATCATGAAATCCTTCACTCCAGTGATCATCCCACTTGACTGATCATCAAAAAATCATCCATCACATTCAACATTAATCTAGTTACTTCTGGTCCCCTCCATTTACTAAAACTAGAATAATAGTGTTAGACTTTCTTAATATAGAATAAAACCACATAGTAATGAAAATAATTAAATATAGAATATTTAAATCGTGAAACCTTCATTAATCTATGACAACCTAGGTTCATCTGAGGTCATTCATATACAAATTATATTTAAATTTTTCATAATGGTTCATGGATAGTTTTTTGAATTCCAAAAGAATATCCCCTGGGAGTGTCAAACCAGGTGTGCAACAAGGTCTGTTGTCGAATATTAGATCACCCCTAGTCAAGCCCGAAACATCTTGTTAGAGTTGTTACCCTTAGGTACATATATGCCAGATCCACACCCACTTCCAGTATCAAGATAATTATGTATTTCTTAGAAACCAATCACTCTATCCATTACAATAATTATAGGAAAATTTCCAAAAAATTAACTCATCCTTATAATTATCCTTAGAGACATACTTAGACATGTACACAGAAATATACATAGGGATCTCACTAAGTTTTTATCATCCTAGTTTCCAAAGGATGACTAAACCTTTCCTTTGATACCAACTATAGTGAACCAAGATTGACATACATGAATAATACATCATTTTAGATGAATATTCTGTACATTACAAAAAATACATAACCGAGGACTGTAATAGTTTAGTGCCTTTGAAAACGTGGAATTAAAGTCTTCTATACTAGTGAATGATCTTCCACATCTCCCATAAAGATCTCCACCTTTAGTAGTTGTACCTAAAACCTTTCTTCATAACCTGGGTTAGGAAACATAAGAAATGAGTGAGCTCAAATGATCAGTAAGGGTAAACAAGGGAGATATGTAAGCATAATCGTGAGCTTAAAGTGTATGAGAACATGATAAAAACAATAGAAGATCATGACTTTCAAGTCAAATATCATAAAATTTAATTATGGCATAAATCTTGGAAGTTCATAAGACATGAACCATAAAGAAAAAAATTAAATAAGACATGAAAGCATAAAATAGGAATAAAACATGGAATTGTGGAGAACACATAAGCATATAATATTATTTTCATAGTAGCCAAGGAATAACTACCAATTCCATATAAGTGTAAAAAGTACTTTACTAAACTGGGTGAACCCTCATTCCATCCCTGTATTACTGAACCAAGTGAACCCTCATTCCATCCCTATATTACTGAACCAAGTAAACCCTCATTCTGGCCCTATATTACTGAACTGAGTAAACCATCATTCCAAACCTTTATTACTGAACTGATTAAACCCTCATTCCAGCTATGTATTACTGAACTTAGTAAACCCTCATTCCATCTTTGTACTACTAAACTGAGTAAACCCTCATTCCAACCCTATATTATTGAACCGAGTAAAACCTTGTTCTAGTCATGTATTACTGAACCATGTATACTCTCATTTTATCCCTTTATATCTCATAAAATATAAATATTTACCAAATTAATTTGAGGGAGATATAGGTCCCACCAATCACATAATGAAATCATACATACATGTTCCAAAAAACATATCATAACCTATGAAATGAAATGGGTATAAAAAAAATGTAAGCATAACATAACCTATGGATAGAGTTATAGATTCTATAATGATTTTATCAAAATCATAACCCATAGAAGTGAAACATATTTCACATATGTAGAACCCATGAAGGAGAAATGGGTTTCATAAAGACCATGAAATTAAGAAAAACGCATTTATAGAATGGATATGAATGGAACCATTAGATTATTTCCAAAAAAGGTATGAGTAACATCATTAGATGTCATCTTGGAATTAAAAATAATTTTGAAATATCCTCTAAAAAAAGTTTCCTATGGAAAATATCCTTTCTTGTTTGAAAAAATCTTTTTAATACATGAAACCATTTGAAAATAATTTTCTTATAAAAGTCCTTTAAAAATTATAAAGAAGATATGATATTATTTTAAAAAACATTTCCTTGAATTTTTTTAAAATAAGATTAAAAAAATTTTAAAAACCTTTTTCTTTGAAAACACTTGAAAACTTTTAAATAAAGATTAATTTTTTTGAAAACCATTTCCTTGAAATTAATTTGACAACTTATAAAGATAACTTGAAAAAGTTTTGAAAATCATTTTTTCATGAAAACTTATAAAAGAAGATTGAAAATGTTTTAAAAACCATTTCTTTCAAAACCCATTGAAAACTTATAAATAAATCTTAAAAACTTTTTGAAAATAATTTTTATTGAAAGCTCAAAAAAGAATCTTGAAAATGTTTTGAAAACCATTTATTTTAAAACACTTTGAAAACTTGTAAATAAGACATGAAAAAAAATTGAAAACAGTTTTCCATGAAAACATATAAAAGAATTTGGAATCCATTTTGAAAAAAAATTCCTTGAAAATTAATTTTGAAAACCTTTTCTTAAGGATGAACATTTTAAAAATGCAAAGGAATATTCAAAGGAATAATATCGGGTAAATTCCTATATGTCGTATGAGGTAAAAATAACATTACTTTTACATGTTAAAAAGGATATAAATATTAATTTTTTGGAAAGTGACAAGAATTTTTATTTGAAGTGATAGGTAAAGGAATAAAAGGGTGAAAATTTATTTCAGATATTATTTTATAATGGTATATGTTGACCTCACCTATTTTGATAATCTCAACTATGATTTCACATACTTTGATAATCCCAATTAATGTTTATCTATATTCAAATTCTCTCAATATATGATATACTATTATCAAGATGATAATAACATTAAAATAGTCCTTGAGATATGTTAATCAATATTTATCCATGTTTGTATGAGTTCTGAACTAATTATAACCCAATTGGATATGTTTTGCATAAAATAGATAAGTGTTAGTAATTGATTTGCATATAGCTACTGATAAAGAGCTACCAGTACTTAGTCTACCGATAGACTTAGTCTAACGATAGATAGAGTCACCAATAAGCTATGGTCGCCGATACGCAGAGCTACCGATATGAACAAGTCTACAGAGATTTTGATAGAGTAAGTCTACCGATAGAAGGAGCTACTGATATGTACAGAGCTACCGATATGTACAAATCTATCGGTAAGAATATAACAAGGTCACCGATGCAGATAGCTATCAATATAACGAGTTTTTTGGTAGTACAGATTGGAGCTACCGATGTACAAGTCTACCGATACACATAATCACTGGAACTAAGAAAGAGCTACCGATAGACCAGAGCTACTGATAGACCAAGAGCGACTGATATATAGAGTTACCAATATATAATGAAGCTATTGATATAATTAAGTGATCGGTATATAGATCTACTGATACCAAAAGATACCGATACAGAGTAAGGAGTTACCGATACCAAGAGCTACCGATGCAAAGAGCTACCCAATACAAGTTCAAAGAGCTTCTGATGGAAGGTCTTGTTACACAAAGTCCACCGTATACATCTACCAACAAAAGAATACTAATGATTGACCAACCAGTCAAACTATATACTCTCAATACTAATTATTTATTAAGCTAATAGTTACATTTGATGTTTTTAATACAGTTAAAGTAATATAATGATTTCTATTTACATGTCAGGGAACCGTACCTAGTACCCATGAAAAAGGTAATCATTCCCATTTTCTAGAGCTGAAATCTATAAAAAGGAAGATAAATACCTAGTTGGAAAGTAGTGAAAGAAAGAGAGAACACAGGGTGTGCATACAGTGAGAATCAAGGATCTAAGAAGGCACACGAAGGGTGGAAAAGAAAAAGGCTCAACATCATTCAAATGTGGTGAATTCACACAAGGCTACATCCATACTCCAAGAGCACCGGACATACACGAAGAAATTATTCTCTAGAGGAGAACACAAGCTACATCTTTAGTTAAGAACTACAAAAAACACTTCATCTACTCAGGATGATAAGCTGAACCTGGAACCAAGGAAGAAAACGAAACTCTTTTTTTTAGAACAAAAACCAGAGAAGGACTCAGAAGCTTTTCTGACCAATCAAACGAGTCCAGAGCTGCACTGCCAATCACTAATGCTTTTCTAAATTCATTCACACTTAATTTAGTGATTATTTCATCTACATTTCGAGCAGTGTGTGTCTCCTGTTTATTTGACACACACACTATCTCTTGAGCTAAGCTAGAGGATTCTAAAATCCTCATTCAAAATCTATAACTCCCTTGTATCCCACTGTGGATAGTGGTAGAGGTCGAGTAAGACCCGGAAAACTGTGAGCTGTTGTTTGTTTTCCCACGTAGAACTGTGGTAGAGGTCATTGAACCTGGACAGTCTTTGAACTGTTTTTTACCCTGATCCAGGGTGTGTATCAATTTATATAAATTGTTTGACAGGACTAAGTCTCGGCTTGAGACTAAACCTCTTGGTTACATCTGATGTGATTTTTAGTTTAAGTCATAAGTATACTATATATTTCATGTTCCACTGCTAAATACTTTGAAATATAATTTGTTTTAACGTTACTTTGATAGTTAAATTAGCAAGTGTTTATACTTTTTGTAAACCAGTAAGTAAGTTTCAAAAGTCAATTTAATTTTCAGATTAAATTAACTGAGACCTAATCAATCTTTAAGAAACTAATTGAACATTTACACTCTGTATAAATTCACTACAACTTAACTTTTTTTTTCAATAGGTTGATTTTAAGAGAAATATTTTTAACAGAAAATTTAATTGGAACTCAATTCACCCCCTTGAGTATCCACTCTGACCAACATTTGGTATTAGAGGTTGTTTTTATTGATACAAGTTTTCAAAACACTCTGTTTTTCAACTATGATTTTAGTTGAATCTTTAAAGATCTTAAATTTCTATTAGTTCTAAATTTTATCTCTTTAATATATTCTCTAAAATCTAGTTATGAACAATAGACTAGAGGGTTCTGCTAATATCCGGCCACCTTTATTCAATGGTACTAACTATGCCCAATGGAAACTTAAGATGAAAATTCATTTAGAAAGTATGGGTTTTGATATCTGGACTGCTATAGAGTCACAATATAAAATTCCAGAAACTGCTAGAACTACATGGGATGAACCTACAAAGACTACTTACAATAATAATTATAAAGCTATTAATTCCCTATATTGTGCTTTAGGAGATGAGGAATTCAATAGAATATCTGCTTGCAAAACTACCTATGAAATATGGGATACTTTTAGTGTTTCTCATGAAAGAACAACCAATGTTAAAGAAATGATATTAAATACTTATACTATTAAATATGATTATTTTAATATGAAGATTGATGAACCTATTTTTGACATGTATCTCTGGTTCAATGAGATTTTCAATACTATGAGCTCTCTTGGAAAGTCTGTTCCAGCAAAGGAACAAATCATGAGAATCTTGAGATGTCTACCAGACCGATGGAGGGGCACTTCTGTTTCAATCAGAGAATCATGTGACATTGGTGCTCTCCCTGTTAAAGAGCTTGTTGGTAAATTAATGATGTATGAGGAAGAACTAAAGGTGAATAAAGAATAAGATGATGAATCTAAAAGGAAGTTTGTAGCTTTTAAATCTACTGCTTCGAAGAGCAAGGTCAAATTCAAAGTTCAAATACAAACTGAAAGCTCAACAAGTGAAGATTCAGACTCCGACAGTGATGATGAAATGGCTCAAATAGCCAGTAGATTAAAGAATTTCTATAGGAAAAATAAATTCTTCAGAAAATCAAACTACAATGGTAAGTATGAAAATAGAGTTAAGTAGAAGAAGGAATGGAAGAAATTTGATAAGGAAGATGATATAGTCTACTATGAATGCAAAAGGAAATGACACATCAAGGCTGACTGTCCAAAATTAAAATTAAAAAAGAAATATGATTATAAGGACAAGAAGTACAAGAAAGCTATGAAAGCTACCTGGAGTGCTTCAGAAGACAGCACAAGTGAATTTGAAGTTTCTGATTCTGAAAAGAATCATGCCAACATGTGTTTCATGACCAACACATCTGAGGTAACCTTAGATACCCCTATTTTAAATTCCTATTATTCTAGAGATGATGCAGAATCTGATTCTGATTCTAAAGATATGTCTAAGGAAAAATTGTTTGAATATTGTAACATGCTAGAAGAAACATGTAATGAACTTAAGGAAAAATTTAATTCATTAAAGAAATAGCATGCTCTCACTGCCAATGTTAAATCTGCCTTTGATATAGAAGACGAAAAGATTGTTCAACTGTTAAAGGAAAATACAGAACTGAAAATTTCTAATGAGAAACTTAGAAAGGACTTAGAAAAATTCATAAATAGAAAGGATACTCTAACTCAAATGTTAGGAAAGCAATTTGCAACAAAATACACTACTGGTTTGGGATACCAACTTGGAAAAAGACAGTTCATTAACGCTCGATTGTTTCCTAAATCTGGAAAAAATTATGCTTGTTCCAGTTCTAGAAATTCGTATGCTTAAACTAGTTATTCATATGGTTATAGATCAAATAAAGTTTATCATTCAAAATCGATTGATTCTGTAAATTATATGAGACCCATAAGACAAATTTGGGTACCTAAAGATTTGATTGCTAACCTTTCTGGACCCAAGAAGATATGGGTACCAAAGTCATTTTTCATCTAAACCTGTTTTGTAGGAAACTTGTTTGAAGAGTTCTCACAAGAAGGTATATTACTTGGATAGTGGATGTTCAAGGCACATTTCTTGAGATTATTCATACTTCAAGAGTCTAATAAAAGTTGATGGAGCCCATGTCACCTTTGGTGATAATTCTAAATGAAAAATCATCGGCCTAGGCCAGATTGGTAACAAAGATTCAGTTTTAATTTCTAAAGTTTTATTTGTTGATGGAATTAAGTATAACATGTTAATTATATCTCAATTAAGTGATGATGAATTTAATGTGAAATTTGAAAATGATTCCTGTAATGTTTTTAACTCTAAAAATCTTTTAGTATTTTCTTCTTTGAGAAATGAAAATGTTTATGCTGTTGATCTGAATTCTTTAGCTAAGAAAAATGTTACTTGTTTAAATTCTCTTCATAAAGAATCTTGGATATGGAATAGATTATTAGGACACTGCAACATCTATTCACTTAGAAAATTAACTAAGAAGAACTTGGTTAGAGACCTACCAAAACTTGAATTCCCAAATGACAAAGTTTGTAATCCCTGTCAAAAGGGAATGCAACGTAAAGTTTCTTTTAAATCAATGAAAGAAGTTTAAACTTCTCAACCTCTCGAGTTGGTTCAATGGACTTGTTTGGACCTTCAAGAGTTTCTAGTTTAAATGGGAAGCACTATGTCTATGTCCTATTAGATTATTTCTCTAGATATACTTGGGTATACTTCTTGGCTCACAAAAGTGAAGCTTGTTCTTACTTTGTTAAATACTCCATGTCTGTAGAAAACCTTAGTGGACTTAAGATTAAAGACCTAAGAAGTGATCATGGCCATGATTTTTAAAATCAAGAGTTTTAATCTTATTTCTCACACAATGGCTATAGTCACAATTTTTCTGCTCCTATGACACCTCAGCAGAATGGTGTATTAGAAAGAAGAAACAAAACCCTTAAAGAAATTGCAAGAACCATGCTTAATGAGTATGACCTGCCTATTTACTTTTGGGCTGAAGTTGTGAATACAACTTGTTATATTATTAATAAAGTCTTTATTAGACCTGTTCTCAAGAATACCCCATAGGAACTATGGATTAATAAAAAACCCAAAGTTAGTTACTTTAGAGTCTTTGGCTGCAAAGTTGTTATTCTTAATACAAAGGATAATCTGGACAAGTTTGCTTCTAAGAGTGGTGAAGGCATATTTCTTGGTTACTCTTTAACTAGAAAATCCTATAGAGTCTTTAATAAAAGAACCAAATGTGTGGAAGAATCTGTTCACATCAATTTTGATGAAAATGATCCACATGAGCCTAAAACATCTCTTGAAAAACTTGAAGAAGATTTAACTGTTCTGGACCTTAATGATAAAACTAAAGAACCTGCTGTAAAAACATCTAGTTTTGGACATATTCTAGAATCAGCTTCTATTGAACCTGAACCTATAGATGAACATGAAATTTCTAGTCCAACCTTTACTAGATCAACTATGATTCTAAAGAATCATCCTTTATATGCTGTTGTTGGTAATCTTGATAGAGGGACACAAACTAGAGCTTCTGTAAGAAACCAGGTTGAACATCAAGCTTTTCTTTCACATCTAGAGCCTAAAAATTTCAATGATGAATTTTGGGTAATGTCTATGCAAGAAGAGTTAAATCAATTTGAAAGAAACAAAGTATGGGAATTAGTGGACATACCCAAGGACACTTTAACAATAGGCACTAAATGGGTTTTTAGAAACAATGTTTATGAATCTGGAAATATAGTTAGAAAAAAAGCTAGTCTAGTTGCAAAAGGATATAGTCAAGAGGAAGGTATAGAATATGAGGAAACCATTTCCCCTGTAGATATATTAGAAGCTATTAGGATCTTACTTGCCTATGCTGCTCATATGAATTTCAAGTTATATCGAATGGATGTCAAAAGTGATTTTCTAAATGGTTTTATAATTCAAGATGTTTTTATCGAACAAACACCTGGATTTTCTAATCCTCATTTTCCAAGTCAAGTTTTCAAACTTTCTAAAGCTTTATATGGTTTAAAACAAGCTCCAATAGCTTGGTATGATAGACTTAGTAATTTTCTTATTTCAAAAAGTTTTTCTAAAGGGATTGCTGATCCAACTCTTTTTATTAAAATAATTTCTAAAGATGTTTTAATAGTACAAATCTATGTTGATGATATTATTTTTGGGTCTTCTAAACATTCTTTATGTACTGATTTTTCAAAGAGTATTCAAAATGAATTTGAAATGAGTTTAATGGTAGAACTTAAATATTTTTTTTGGGTTTCAAGTTTTTCAAAATGAAAATTGTATTATTTTGAATCAAAGTAAATATACAAAGGATATTTTAAAACGTTTTGGTTTGGATATTATTAAGGAATGTGATACTCCTATGAGTACAGTCTGTAAATTGGATGTAGATAAAGCTGGGAAACCATTGGATTAAACCAATTACAGAGGTATGATTGGAAGCTTAATTTACCTTACTGCTAGTCGACCAGATATTATGTTTAGTGCATGTATGTGTGAAATATTTCTAGCTAATCCAAAAGAATCTCATTTTCTTGTTGTTAAAATAATTTTTAAGTATCTTAAACAAACTGTAAACTTAGGTTTGTTTTACCCAAAAGGACAATCCTTTGAGTTAATGAGTTATTCAGATGCTGACATTGCTGGTTTCCAGTTGGATAGAAAAATCACATCTGGAACATGTCATTTATTGGGAAAATACTTAGTATCTTAGTGTAGTAAAAAGAAGAATTATGTAGCTTTTTCCACTGCCAAAGCAGAGTATATAGCTACTGGTAGTTGTTGTGCACAAATTCTGTGGATGAAACACACTCTTTTGGACTATGGATATGTTTTTAAGCATGTCTCTATCAACTGTGACAACACTAGTGCAATACAAATTTCAAAGAACCGTGTATCTCACTTTAGGACCAAAAACATTGATGTAAGGCACCATTTATTGAGATATCACTACCAAAAGGGTGATATCACTCTTGAATTTATAGGTACTGAACGCAAATTAAGTGACATTTTCACCAAACCATTATGTTCGGATAGGTTAAGTTACATTAGACATGAGTTAAGAATGATTAACCTTGATCGGTTGGTACCTCACCGATGTGAATACCTCACTGAGGTGAATACCTCACCGATGTAACCTCACTGATGTAACCTCACCGATGGACCTCACTGATAGGAATTCTCACCGATAAACCTACCAATGAGTGTGCTATTTAAAACATATTTCTACCGCCAGAATCCGAATCATTTTTTACTTTATTTCATTTTATTTATTTATTTTATGATTCCTAAATGATAAAAACTAAGTCCTAGTTACTTCTCAATCCACCGAGCCACAAAACCTTACTCTCAAACCTTAGCTCCTGAATCTCTCGAGAACACTAAATCCCTCGAACTAGAGATGGAAAAAACCAAACTTCCTACCATCAAAGATGACACTAATGAGCTAAAAGAAAATATGTAGAAGTCCGAGCCAGAATCAAGTGGTAGTGTTGGTAGAACTAGGTCGGGTAGGTGACCAGTGAATCCTCATTTACATAATAGAGTTATTGTGATTGAAAAAGAGCTGTGCGTGGAATGGTTTCTGTCTAGCAAGTCATTAGTGCTCGAAGTGCTGGAAGATCAAAAGTGGGTAGATTGCTTTTCGAACAACAATGGTCCCTACTATCTAAAGCTAGTGGAACAATTTTATGAGTTTGTAAGCACTGAGAAATCTGAAAATGAGAACCAAGTGACTACTTTTGTGAATGGAAAAGAGATATCTTTCTCATCCGTTGAGTGGGATGAATGCTTGAAGGTTCGAGACGAATTTGTATCTAGATATGTATCAAAATCTATACCACCTACAAGTGATATATTCAATTATGAGACTACCTTGGAGGAGCTCACCAGTGATGGAAATCAAAGACAAGTAGTGGCAGCTGAAATAGATGGAGAGAAAAGATTGTTGTTCAAATTTGTTCAGCATGTCTTAATACCAAGGAGAGGAGACTTTGTGAATTTAAGATATCAGGATATCTATCTCCGGTATCTCTTGAGACATTGTGTAAAAGTAAATCTGTGCAGATTGTTGATGATTCAAATGGAAGACATGACAAGGCAAAAATAAAATACTAATTCCCTATTCTTTTCCAAGTTGATCTCTGTGATGATCAAAGTGAAAGGGGTAGCTGAGTCTCAAGATTATATAGTGGTAGTAAGGAATAATTTTTGTATCACAACTACAGTTTGAAAATACATGATGATAAATTGGAGCCCATGGAGAGGAGAGTGGGTTAATCATGACCAGAAGTTATATAATAAATTCAATCTAGTTAATCATCCTTCAAGACCTAAGGATTTGAGGGATCCAGGTCTAGGTTCTGATGAAGAAGAACCTGAGTACAATGTTGAGACTAAAGAAGAAGAAACTTCTATGGATGATGGAAGAGATCCAGAACTACCTCTGAGTCCTACTGTTGAAATTTTATCATCTAGAAAGGAAGCCTTAGTATAAGAAGAGACACCTGCAGATGAGGAATACCAGCCATCCCCTGAGCATAAAGAAGAAAAGGAAAATAAATCTGAAGCCTCTTATTCTATCTGTTTGAGCCTGAGTCCATTAATTGGAAGCTCATTTGTGCCTACTGAGGATGTTGCAGGAGAAATGAAAGAAGTTGTACCTAATCCAGAGGACCCTTCTGCTGTTGCAGAGATGGAATTGATAGTAAAATATTCTCATCAGGAAGAAAGACCTGCTGAGAATTCCATTGCTGTACAAGAGAATGCACCCATTGAGGGGGAGCATCAAACCACGTTTGTAAGTGTGTCAATGGCTGTTGATATTGAGGACTGGGCATAAGACCCGGGTTTTGTGGTCTACGGATTAGACTATCCTGATTCTGATAATGAGGCATATCTATCTAGACGAAAAATCATTTATGACGTTGAGTCTGAGTTGCTACCTAGAGATGTGGTCAGAATTCATGACCTATATATTTTGAAGAAAAAGCTTAAGGATAGTTTTGTGAAAGATACAAGGAAGATGGAAGCTTTACTGGTGTCATCAATTCAATCGATTATGAATGACTCAGTGGATAGAATAGCATCTGAAAGAGCACCTGTTGTGATTTCTCCTACTGATATGATCACCAGATCTAACCTTGAATCCATAAAGGATGAGCTTAAGGATTCCTTTAGGGCTTCTGTTACTGAGTTGAAGCATTGCTTTGTTGAATATATGAGTAATTTGGAAAAATATTTTGAACTTTCTCTCGGTTGTAATTTGTTGACCTTTGTGGCATAAATAGTGGAAGAAGTTACAGACTACCAGAATCATGTTTCTAGACTGGAAGCAGATGTTGAAGCTCTAAAGAAATCTGTTATCTCTTTAGAATCTTACATGAGCTCAAAATCCCAAGTAGACAAGGACTTAGCCTATGTCAAAAGTGTTGTCAGCCAGATTGTTTTAGTGTTTGAAGGTTTTAAAACCTCCATGAAAGATCATGTTAAAACCCATGATTCCCAAGTCCAAAATCTAATTAGTGGGTTGACCAAAAACTTCAAGGAAACTATATCTTTTTCTATTAGTTCTGTTGCTTCTAAACCCTCAGTGGATTTGAATCAAATTTGAGCTGTGATGAAGGAGGAGATTGGTTCAGCTTCAACCAGTGGCTCTATGGACTCATCCAACCTGAGCAAAGTTATGCTTTCTACTAGATATTTAGCTAGAGAAATAATTAAGATATTCCAATACTGTATGAGAGAAGCTTTTGCCTCTCAGAAAGAAGTGAAAGAAAAGGTGGACTCCAATTTCCAAAAGATTTAAACAAATCATCAACTCAACGATCACTTCAAACTTCTATTGGAAAACATGAAGTTACCTCCCATCAATCAAGCCTTCAGAGAGAAAGTCATCCAACTAAGGGAATTGACTCCATCCTTGGACAAATTCATTGATAATAAGGATGATTTCATATCTGATATGGAGAGAGGAGGAGGAATAATTATGGATTTCAGAAATCTTTTGCTGCCTTTCCTGCATGTTGATGCTAGGCCAGGGATTGTACCTCCAGCCTTACCTACTTCTGCCTCTACTTCTTCTCCTGTTCAGATGACTCCAGCCCAAGACATTCAAAGCCTCACCCCTATGATCACTCAAAGAACTCCTCAGTACATTCCAGGCACAGTTTCTGTGGCTCAGTCTCCTATGATCATTTCCAGAATTCCTAAGCCTTCACCAGCATCCACACAGTCTAACTCCTCTTCTGATCGAAAGTGAAAATATCACATTGAGGATGTGGATTGAACAAGTGGCTAGGATGTTTGATAGGAATACCTTGTATTTTGTTTTATATCTATGTACCTCTTTGAAAAATATAATACAATTGGATTTATTTTCTTTCTCATTTTTCCCTCTTCTATTTATTGTTTTCCACTTTTTGATTATCACAAAGGGGGAGAAATATTATCACAGTATCAAAGTGGGAGAAATATTCTCAAAGGGGGAGAAATATTATCTATGGAAGAGCTACCATGCCTTGCCCCTTTGATATCACTGCATTTAATTCTACCTCTAATACATTATGTTCTATAATATACTGTTTTCTCTGAGACATTTTAATTTAAGTATATATCCTCTCATACAATTACTCACTATTTTAAAACTATAATATCCTATGTTGTGATTATCAAAAAGGGGGAGATTTTTGACCTCACCTGTTTTGATAATCTCAACTATGATTTCACATACTTTGATAATCCCAATTAATGTTTATCTATATTCAAATTCGCTCAATCTATGATATACTATTATAAAGATGATAATAATATTAAAATAGTCCTTGAGATATGTTAATCAATGTTTATCCATGTTTGTATGAGTTGTGAAGTAATTCTAACCCCATCAGATATGTTTTGCATAAAACAGATAAGTGTTATTCACTAATCTGCATATAGCTAATAATACAGATCTACCGGTACTTAGTCTACTGACAGACTTAGTCTACTGATAGATATATTCACTGATAAGATAAGGTCTCCTATACGCAGAGCTACCGATATGAACAAGTCTACCAAGCTACTAATAGAGTAAGTCTACCGATAGAAGGAGCTAAAGATATGTAAAGAGCTACCGATATGTAGAAATCTACCGGTAAGCATAGAACAAGGTCACCGATGCAAATAGCTATCAATAGAACAAGTTTTACGATAGTATAGAATGGAGCTACTGATGTACAAGTCTACCGATACACATAATCATTGGAACTAAGCAAGAGCAACCGATAGACCAGAGCTATCGATAGATCAAGAGCGACCAATATACAGAGTTACCGATACACAATGAAGCTACCGATAGAATGAAGTCACCAGTATGTAGATCTACTGAAACCAAAAGCTCCCGATACAGAGTAAGGAGTTACCAATACCAAGAGATACCGATGCAAAGAGCTACCGCTACAAGTTCAAAGAGCTACCGATGGAAGGTCATGTTACACAAAGTCCACCATATACATCTACCAATAGGAGGATACTAATGATTGAACAACCAGTCAAACTCTATAATCTCAATACTATTTATTTATTAAGCAAATAGTTACATTTGATGTTTTTAATGAAGTTAATGTTATTTAATGATTTTTGTTTCCATTTCAGGGAACCATACCTATTACCCATGAAAAAGGTAATCATTCCCATTTGCCAGAGTTGAAAGCTATAAAAGCGAAGATAAAGACCTAGCTGGACAGTAGTGAAAGAAAGAGCGAACACGGGGTGTTCATACAGTGAGAATCAAGGAAACAATAAGACACAAAAAGGGTGGAAAATAAAAACCCTCAAAATCATTCAAACATGGTGCATTCACACAAGGCAACATCCATACTCCAAGAGCACTAGACATACACGAAGAAATTATTCTCTAGAGGAGAACACAAGATGCTTATTGAGTGAAGAACTACAACAAACACTTCATGCACTCAGGCTGATAAGCTGAAGCTGGAACCAAGGAAGAAAACAATACTCCATTTTTCAGAACAAAAACCAGAGAAGGACGCAGATGCTTTTTTGACCAATCAAACAAGTCTATATATGCACTTCGAATCACTAAAGCTTTTATAAATTCATTCACACATAATTAGTGATTCTTTCATCTACATTTCGAGCAGTGTGTGTATCATATTTATTTTACACAGAAACTGTCTCCTGAGAAAATATAGAGGATTCTTAAATCCTCATTCAAACTCTATAACTCCCTTGTATCCCACTACTGATAGTGGTAGAGGTCGAGTAAGTCCTGGACAGCTGTGAGCTGTTGTTTTTTTCCCACGTAGAACTGTGGTAGGGGTCTTTGAACCTGGATAGTCTTTGAACTATTTTTTACCCCGATCCAGGGTGTGGATCAATTTATATAAATTGTTTGAGAGGACTAAGTCTTATCTTGAGACTGAACCTCTTGGTTACATCTGATGTGATTTTTAGTTTAAGTCATAAGTATACTATATATTTCATGTTCCACTGCTAACTACTTTGAAATATAATTTGTTTTAATGTTACTTTGATTGTTAAATTAGAAAGTGTTTATACTTATTGTAAACTAGTAAGTTAGTTTCAAAATTCAATTTAATATTCAGATTAAATTAACTGAGACCTAATCAATCTTTGAGAAACTAATTGAACATTTACACTCTATATAAATTCACTATAGTTTAACTTTGTTTTCAATAGGGGGATTTTAGGAGAAATATTTTTACCAGAAATTTTAATTGGAACTAAATTCACCCCCCTTCTGTATCCACTCTGACCAACAGTATAACATTCATGTATAGCCTTTTTAGAAAACATAGATTTTAGACCAAAGAGGGGGTAAAGTTAGGATTTCCTAAAAACATTTTCTTAAATATATTATATAACAATGAGTAGAAAATGGTACCAATACATGAGAATATCATGAAATAACATAGAATAAGGAAAATCATGAATATTATTGAGAAATGGATCATAATATTTCATTAATGGAAGAATAAACATAAACAATCATGCATATCAATGAGATTGTCTCAATAAACTCTTATAACTTGTTATCTTGGAATCATGCTCTTTATGTAGGAAAAGGAAATTACATGAAGCATATAATTTAATTAAAATATTTTTATTCATTATATGTCATGTAAAATGTATGTATATTAACTTTTAGAAAGAGTTTATGTTCATAACAAAACATGAGTCTCAAGGAAAGAAAATTTGATACAAAACAGTTTTACAGATTTGGTATCTTTTGAAAGTTAAAACCCATGAAATAAGGATCATAAAACGAGAATGTAAATACCCATAAATTTTTGTAAAATATAAATATAATAAAATAATGATTACTACATACACCACACAAAATGAAAGATTGGCGAACTTAGGTTGTATCTCACAGAAATTAAAAGTGAGATGAAATCCCCTTGCCTAGTGTCTTGAATCTCTCTAAACTCGTACAATATTCCTGTATAATAAATATAAGTTTATTATACATATTTTAAAGAATAATATTATTATATATATTACCATATATGGATTTATTATGTCCTTATATTACTCTATTTTTAATGATCCTATGTTATGGTTTCACATCAGGTAATATTCACTTTGTTCTCAACATGTGTCTTAAATTTTTTATATCATTGGTCATTATAATTATATAATGATTCCATAATATAGAAAATGATATAAATATATTCTATATCCATTATATTCATATTTTAATAATTAATATCATAAATAATAATGAAATTAAATACATAGTTCATGGAGACAGTAAGTTGTACGAACTCATGAACGTTGTTTCCATTTATATTTTCATATTGAAAGAAAGTATGTAACTGACACACACACAAACACACACACACACACACACACACATATATATATATCATTATTACAGTATCATTATTATATTATACATATCATATAATTTCATTAAAACCATCCTTAATACTTTCCATCTGGTGTGTGAATGAATCACATTGCATTGAGGGGGCGGTAGTCCACACTTCCTCAAACGAGATTATCGTATAACACCAAATGGAAAGTAAAGAGATATGTATTTTAAAATGAATTAATAATATTAAATACATGTTATATATAATATTTGACATACATAAATAGAGTGTTGATCATAATGGCAACCATGATTTGTGGTAATAGAGAAATTAACAATCATCGTTTCGTGAGATAGTAGTTCTCCATACATAGAAACAGTATGCCCAACATCCATTAGATAAAGGTTTGTGTTAGTGTAGTTCCGAAATATTTCATAAAAACATCATATTATATGTAATATACTGGGTTTTTCACACAATAATGTGATAAATAGAGTTTAGGGGGGTGGATAAAGAATATAAATGTAAGGAGTTTGAGATAAGACATTACCTCTAAATTGGGTAACTCCTTTTAGTTTATGCCAAAAAGATTCCTTGAGAATATTTATGCCCAAAGGGAGTATTCAAGGTATAATGGAAGATTTTTGGGAGGCTACATGGCCAGATATTTTAAGAACATTGAAGGTTTTATAGGTGTAAGGAATGGCTAGAGGTGGTGGCCTTTTATAGTGAAGGAACAAGACTGATTTGGAATTTTTCGAAACAAATTAGGTGTACACATGTTATTATGAAAAAAAAGTCATAAAAACCAACTAAACTCAATAAAGGAAGCTTTAATTGTAGAGACCTGAAGCCTGACGTACATGGACATTACATTACTTTTGCGGGATACTTAATACATAACAAAAACAGACACACAAGGACCGTAATAGTTTAGTGTCTTTTCAAACTTGGAATGTAATCTTCTAATCGTGGTGAAAGATCTTCAACATCTCCCATAAAGATCTTCCACTTTTTTTTGCTTACCTAAAACCTTTCTTTTGATCCTGGGGGAAAATAAAACATAAAAAGGGTGAGCTCAAATTCTCAGTAAGGGTAAGCATGGATAAAATAAAACATACCATATACATTTGAACTTAAAAACATGAACATAATGTTTAAACATCAAAATCTTGAGCAACGACATAAAACATGGAACTACATAAGGGATAGATCATAATGGAACATAAAACTTGATAAAATGGCATGGGAATAAAACATGTAATTGTGGCATCCATTAAGCACATGTAATGATTTCCATAGTAGCCAAGACATTGCTTCCGAGACCATCTTAGTGGACAAAGTCCCATTCTGAATTGAGTTCACTCCTCGTTTCAGTCCTGTAACACTGAACTAGATTAACTTACCATTCCAGCCATGTCTATCTCATGAGATATAAAATCTTTACCCAATGCATTGGAGGTAGATATAGGTCCCACCCATCTCATAATTAAATCATTCTTACTTGTGCCACAAAATAAACATACATAATTCATAAAAACCCAATAAATAAAATGGGTTTCATAAACATCATCCCATCATCACATAATCCATATAAAAGAAATGGATATCATTTCATAATAAGAGAAGTGAAACCATGTAAATCATAGAGACATTATACTTGAAACATACACATATTAAATAATGTCATCTTAGATGAAAAATGGTTTTGATAAAACACTTGAAATGAATTCTTGAGGAAAATATCCCTTTTTCTTCAAAATCATTTTCTTTTCAAAAAATGTCATGCAATTTTAAAAGAAAACGATTTTGTTTAAAATAGCCATGAAATAATTTGTAGGAAGCTTCATGAAAATAAGGCTTTATAAAATCGTAAAAATCTGTTCGTGCCGTATTAGTAAAAAAAACATTCTTCTCGTACTTTTGCAGGAAAAGTCAAAAAGTACCTCATAACAAAAGACAGATTCCTTACATACCATGTAGTAAAAGTCAAGAATGGGTAAAAAGGACTTTAAACATTCATAAAAATACTTTTATAAAACATGGACATGGATGATAGAAATAACCCTAGTAAATACTTACGAATAAGCAATCTCGGATAAAATTGAGATTTGAAAAATTATCCCTTACCATAGGTCAGATATGCTTCATACGTATCTGAACCTCCTCTTCTTTGAAGCGCCTCTTTGAGCCCCCCTCTTAGGGATCTAAAATTGGTCTTTAAAGAAGACCAGGACCTCTAGGATGTTGCTAGGGAAGGGGAGAAGAGAATTTGGCAGGGGTTGGCCGAGCTTGAAGTCTCAAAGTGGTGTGAGGAAGAGAGGGAGGACGTGCCCTTTTATAAGGGAGGAGAGGGGCACCTTTGGAATAACTAAAAATATTATTTTATTATAAATCCATATTCGGTTTTAAATATCTCCAAACTGATTTATTTCAAAGATAAGGTGGGGATGGGTCGAAATCCTCTCATCCAATAGAATTTGGACAATTTTAGTCTATTATTTTAACCTTATCATTTAGTTTTAACTTTAAGTTATATAATTTTACTTTTACCATGTCTTTTTCTGTTCTTAACCTATAAGGTTAATAAAATTACTATAACAAGCCAAACGAACCCAAGTTCTTTATTATTAACATATATAACCTTATCTAAGTCATTTGGACGAACCATAAATTTACAGGAATAAAATAATAATTAATAATATAATATTTATTTTAAAAACTATTTTATGTCAATTTTGACACTATTTATAATTGATTTTTGTGAAACTCATAATAGAATGATTAGTTCGAAAAAATTTACTTAAATCAATAATAACATGTCATATTAACCTAGAAAATTAGTGTAATTCATAAAAAGTCTCAAATTACATTTATTTGAATATTTATAACATCAATTATGTCAATATTTCATTAATAAGATAATTACTGCATCATCTTTGTGTCATAAATAAATTAACTTATTTAAAGTCTAAAAATTACAAATAAAATATCATTATGTAGGAAATCATTTTATCTTTCTAATGAATATTTATAGTCGAATTTATCTTATGTATAACCCTATATTAAAAATTATCTACTTATTAAACTTTGATTTTATCTATTTTAAGCCTTCTTTAAATAAATTAATAATAAATGTCCTAATCTAATCCAAGTGGGCCTAAATGGTCATATTTTATTCCTAAGGTTGTTTTTGGTCGAATTACACTTATCAAATAGAATTAGGACATTCATCTCATTGAACCCCATTTTAGTCCTTGATATTAACCGTGTCTCTATGATTTTCGAAATTCTACCCACAAAAGCGGTAAAATTAAGTTTTATGAAAAATTCAGTTTTTTTAACTACCACTTAGTGGTTTCACTATTCATCAAAAAATGAAAGTTTCCAGAAAAATACCATAAATTAGGCCTAAGGTATATTTGATATTATGAATTCAAAAATGATGTTTATTTTACCAAATTCAAAACATATCAGTTACATTAACTAATTTAAAAATTAATTCCTGTCGTCAAAACAAATAGCGTGTTTTTAAAAGATAATAACTATCAAAAGATTGACACTTGTTTATGTCTGGTTTAAATGTGAAATTACATCCAATGAACAAAATTGTATTAAATTGTAAAAATATATTCTAAATATACTTTAAAACCACTCAAATTAATAATTTATCTCTATTAATTATTTCGATTAAAAAAGTTGTTTTTAATTAAAATTTAGTAATTTTCACTATTCATCAGAATATGAAAGTTATCTGAAAAGTACCAAAATTTCACCCTAAGATAATTTCGATATTCCGAATCCAAAAATGAAGTCCATTTTGAAAAATAAAATTTTGCAAAATTTCAAAGTGGTTATTACTATTCATAACAGCTAGTTTTAAAAATATTTTAATAGCATATCGTAGTTTAGTGAAACTCGATATTGCGTACTACACACGCTATCGAGGAAGGTCGCGATTTTGTGTAATGTAAGGAAAGTCAAGGATGCGTGTTGTGCAAGATCCTTTTGGTGTAGCGTACAACACAAGACATTAATGAAATTAAAAAGAATATTTTTCATAAAATCTCGGGGTGTTACATTCTACCCCCCTTAAAATGAATTTCGCCCTCGAAATTCATTGGGGTTATAAATGGTTTACTACTCGAAAGTTTCTTTAATAGAAACCCACATCGTAAAAAGGGATACCAAAACCAATCTTTAAGAACAAAAGTATGAAACGTAACAGTTACCCAAATAAACTAATCACTGGGTTTCCACATAGGTGAAAATATGGATATGGAAGAGAAATCTAACCATCATGTTCTGATGGGTAGTGGTAGAGAACATGGATATGGAAAAGACAGCAATCACAAAGCCATAAATTTGTGATGATCTAAGGTACCATCTGATTCATCAGATATAAGAGCACTAGAACAACATTTTTGGTTTTCAAGATCATTTCCCTAAAGTTGATGAAATTGGAATTAGAAGAAATACTTTCATGATTTTGGTATAGTCTCACCGTTGGTCGTTCTTTGGGAAATTTCCACTTCATCTATTAAAGAAATGAAGTTGAATTTTTCATTCGTGATGTGTTAGCAGACCATGTGATAGAATGATGGTTCATTCCATCTATCTTAAACAAAAGGTTAGAAAAGTTATCAAAAAATACATTAGTCCATCTATAGTGAGATTAATCATATATGGTTCCTAAAATGGACTAAAACTTCATATATCATTCTGCTTAATATAATAAAACTAGTTTCTACTAAACAGGGACTTCAAGTAGGCTAGTGGTTGGTGATAAAGGCCAGTCCCACTTTGGTTGTGGGTTTGATTCCCATAGCCTTGTCCGACGCGATGGGCTGTCGCCCGTCCTGTAGGTTTTCCTTTTTCTAGAACTACATTACTATAACATCCCATAAATAATATTGAAAAATGTTCTATCCTTAAACAATATTAACTTATGTCCAACATATTCCATTCCAATCTTTAGGCTTATCAATAACGTTGCAGTCCATTGTCATATTATAGTGAAAACAATTACCAGAGATTTCATAAAACAAGCATGTTAATACCATCGTTGATCCCCATATATCATAAGATATGTCTTGTTGGTCAGATTCCAAACATTTGAAGGCCTTAATCATGTATTCTCTTGAAAGAAAATGAATACCCATTGAACCTTATTGAAAACATGAATGCTGTTAAAAGTTAACTCTTTCCACATACCAAAATCCTCAAAATTCTATATACTCAAACCATGATATCACTTAGTCCTTATATCAATCATGAGCTCATGAATACTGTCAAACATTTCATTTTCTCGTTTTCCCTTCATTATGCACATTTCATATTTTTTTCCAAAAATATCTCAATCACTATCCATGGTTACCGGTACCATTGAAAACCACAATATACAGATACATAAATATTCCAATATTCCACGATACTATATAAAACATTATTTTAGAATCCCATTACATAAACACTTAATCATTCCACCACATCATTATCATATTCAACATCACCAATAGTGATTGCATGTGACTTCTCTTTGTCCTTTGCCTTAAGTGGTTGCTCATGTCGATCATAACTAACCCTTGGATTAGGGAATTTATTAGTATAATGGCCCATTTCCTTGCACTTGAATCATTGAAGTGTATTAGGTTCATTCTGTGTGTCCCTTACTTTGTTTGTATCATTAGACATCTTATTCCCATCATTGCGGCATTCAAATGCCCAATGACCTTCCTTTCCACATTTGAAACATTTACTTGTCCCTTTAAGACAACTCCCTCTATGTTTCTTTCCACTCTTTGAGCATAAGGGAAAGCTCATCTTCTTTTCAGTGTGCTCTTTAGATTTTTCTTTGAATTCCATTTTCCTCTTCTTATCAAACCCATATGACTAATGGGTTACTCCAATCTCCATCTCAACTTTGAGAGAACATCGAAATATTTCCTCGTAGCTATTGAAGTCCCTTATGGCTAAGGCCTTTTGAAGACTTGGTTTTAAGCCACTAAAGAATCGATCGATCTTACTCTCAGGTTGGATAATAATACCAGAAGCGTACCTTGCAAGTCTTGTAAAATTTGCTTCATAGGTACCAACAGATTCATCATCCTTTTGCTTTAATTCAAGAAACACTTTCTCTATCTTTGTTTGAAGAATATGATGGAAGTACTTATTGAAAAATAAGTTCTTGAACTAGTCCCATTCCATAGACTCAATTTCATCTCTTGGCCTCGTATTCTTGATAAGATTCCACCATTGATCAGCATCACCTTCCAAACGATACACTACTAAGATGACTTTATCATGTTCAAAACATTGAAGAACTGAAAATATCTTTTCAGTAGTACTGATCCATTTTTCAGCAACAAGTGGATCAGAAGACCCACTGAATGAAGGTGGACGTTGCCTCATGAAGGAATCAATAGAATATTGTTCCCTTCTATCCTCATTTGGAAGTACAGAATGATTCATAGCTTGTGTAAGTATAGAAATAAGATTTTGCACTCCATCTCCCATAACATTTGTTTGTTCAGGAGGAAAATCATTGCATTGTCCATTACATTGATCAACACGGTTCCTTCGGGTTCCATCCATCGTCTAAAACCCGAAAATAATAGTGTGAGAGGAAAAAATCATGCTAGGGAAAACAACATAATAAAGGGGGAGTACCTTCAATATCTAACATCTTAGGTTTAATTATAAGATCGTTAGCGCAATTCCAGGACTATAACCTATACTTATACTTAACCTTAGGGACATCCCTAGGCATACCTTAGAAATATCTCTAGGGATCTCACTAAAGTTCTCGCATCCTAGTTTCCAAAGGTTGACTAAACCTTTCCTCTGATACCAACTGTAGAGACCCGAAGCCTGACGTACTTGGACATTACATTAATTTTGCGGAATACTTAATACATAACAAAAACAGACACACAAGGACCGTAATAGTTTAGTGTCTTTGGAAACTTGGAACGTAATCTTTTAATCGTGGTGAAAGATCTTCAACATCTCCCATAAAGATCTTCCACTTTTTGTTTTCTTACCTAAAACCTTTCTTTTGATCATGGGGGAAAATAAAACATAAAAAGGGTGAGCTCAAATGCTCAGTAAGGGTAAGCATGGATAAAATAAAACATACCATATACATTTGAACTTAAAAACATGAACATAATGTTTAAACATCAAAATCTTGAGCAACGACATAAAACATGGAACTACATAAGGCATAGATCATAATGGAACATAAAACTTGATAAAATAGCATAGGAATAAAACATGTAATTGTGGCATCCATTAAGCACATGTAATGATTTCCATAGTAGCCAAGGCATTGCTGCCAAGACCATCTTAGTGGACAAAGTCCCATTCTGAATCGAGTTCACTCCTCGTTTCAGTCCTATAACACTGAACCAGATTAACTTACCATTCCTGCCATGTCTATATCATGAGATATAAAATCTTTACCCAATGCATTGGAGGGAGATATAGGTCCCACCCATCTAATAATTAAATCATTCTTACATGTTCCACAAAATAAACATACATCATTCATAAAAACCAAATAAATAAAATGGGTTTCATAAACATCATCACATAATCCATATAAAAGAAATGGATATCATTTCATAATAGGAGAAGTGAAACCATGTAAATCATAGAGAAATTATACTTGAAACATACACATATGAAATAATGTCATCTTAGATGAAAAATGGTTTTGATAAAACACTTGAAATGAATTCTTGAGGAAAATATCCCTTTTTCTTTAAAATCATTTTCTTTTCAAAAAATGTCATGTAATTTTAAAAGAAAAGGATTTTGTTGAAAATAGTCATGAAATCATTTGTATTATGCTTCATGAAAATAAGGATTTATAAAACCGTAAAAATCTGTTCGTGCCGTATAAGTTAAAAAAACATTCTTCTCATACTTTTGCCGGAAAAGTCAAAAAGTACCTCGTAACAAAAGAAAGATTCCTTACATACCATGTAGTAAAAGTCAAGAATGGGTAAAAAGGACTTTAAACATTCATGAAAATACTTTTATAAAACATGGACATGGATGATAGAAATAACCCCAGTAAATACTTACAAATAAGCAATCTTGGATAAAATTGAGATTTTCAAAATTATCCCTTACCTTAGGTCCGATATGCTTTGTACGTATCCAAACCTGCTCTTATTTGAAGCGCCTCTTTGAGCCCTCCTCTTAGGGCACTAAAATTGGTCTTTGAAGAAGACCAGGACCTATAGGATGTTTCTAGGGAAGGGGAGAAGAGAATTTGGTAGGGGTTGGATGAGCTTGAAGTCTCAAAGTGGTGTGAGGAAGAGAGGGAGGAGGTGCCCTTTTATAAGGGAGGAGAGGGGCACCTTTGGAATAACTAAAAATATTATTTTATTATAAATCCATATTCGGTTTTAAGTAGCTCCAAATTGATTTATATCGAAGCTAAGGTGGGGATGGGTCGAAATCCTATCATCCAATAGAATTTGGACAAGTTTAGTTTACTATTTTAACCTTATCATTTAGTTTTAACTTTTAGTTAGATAATTTTACTTTTACCGTGTCTTTTTGTGTTCTTACACTATAAGGTTAATAAACTTACTATAACAAGCCAAACGAACCCAAGTTGTTTATTATTAACATATATAACCTTATCTAAGTCATTTGGACGAACCATAGATTTATAGGAATAAAATAACAATTAATAATATAATATTTTTTAAAAAACTATTTTATGTCAATTTTGACACTATTTAGTAATTTATTTTTGTGAAACTCATAACAGAATGATTAGTTCGAAAAATTTTACTTAAATCAATACTAACATGTCATATTAACCAAGAAAATTAGTGTAATTCATAAAAAGTCTCAAATTACATTTATTTGGTTATTTATAACATCAATTATGTGAATATTTCATTAATAATATAATTACTACATCATCTTTGTGTCATAAATAAATTAACTTATTTAAAGTTTAAAAATTATAAATAAAATATCATTATGTAGGAAATCTTTTTATCTTTCTGATGAATATTTATAGTCGAATTTATCTTATGTATAAACCTATATTAAAAATTATCTACTTATTAAACTTTGATTTTAACTATTTTAACCCTTCTTTAAATAAATTAATAATAAATGTCCTAATCTAATCTAAGTGGGCCTAAATGGTCATATTTTATTTCTAAGGTTGTTTTTGGTCGAATTACACTTATCCAATAGAATTAGGACATTCATCTCATTGATCCACATTTTAGTCCATGATATTAATCGTGTCTCTCGGATTTTCGAAATTCTACCCACAGAAGCGGTAAAATTAAGTTTTATGAAAAATTCAGTTTTTTAACTACCACTTAGTGGTTTCACTATTCGTCAAAAATTGAAAGTTTCCAGAAAAATACCATAATTTAGGCCTAAGCTATATTTTATATTATGAATCAAAAAATGATGTTTATTTTACCAAATTCAAAACATATCAGTTACATTAACTAATTTAAAAATTAATTCCCGTCGTCAAAACAAATAGCGTGTTTTTAAAAGATAATAACTATCAAAAGATTGACACTTGTTTATGTCTGGTTTAAATGTGAAATTACATCCAATGAAGAAAATTGTATTAAATTGTAAAAATATATTCTAAATAAACTTTAAAACCACTCAAATTAATAATTTATCTCTATTAATTATTTCGATTAAAAAAGTTGTTTTTAATTAAAATTTAGCAATTTTCACTATTCATCAGAATATGAAAGTTATCCGAAAAGTACCAAAATTTCACCCTAAGCTAATTTTGATATTCTAAATCCAAAAATGAAGTCCATTTTGAAAAATAAAAAAATTTACAAAATTTCAGAAAGTGGCTAGTTTTAATAATATTTTAATAGCATATCGTAGTTTAGTGAAACTCGATATTGCGTACTACACACGCTATCGAGGAAGGTCGTGATTTCGCGTAATGCAAGGAAAGTCAAGGATGCGTGTTGTGCAAGCTCCTTTTGGTGTAGCATATAACAGAAGACATTAATGAAATTAAAAAGAATATTTTTCATAAAATCTCGGGGTGTGACATTAATCCCGAAATATGTACATAAAATTGGTTTTGGAAAAGTTTCTAGTTCATTTGGTCCCTTAATTTTATGTTTTAGTCTCTAATTAAACTTAATTTGGCCCTGGCTACTATGATTAATTTTAATCACTTTTACTAATTATTTTGGTCAAAAATTAACATGGTATTATTATAATATAAATATTAGAATGAATATAATGGTGTTTTTCATATTTTTTAAATTCAAATCATAAATGTGGAAAAATTAATATTTGTGTTCATTCTTCAGACGGGGAGAAATAATGAGGTATTAAATTAGGAAAAGGTTCGAAAGTTTGTTAAGATTTTATATTAATTTTCAAAGTGAAATTGTTTCTAATGAATTAAATTATATAAATATATGTAATAAGTATCTAATGTGACCTTAAAATACATTTAAAATATATTTTATAATTAATAATTAATTATAAAAAAGTCAGTTTTTAACTAAAAAATAGTATTTCTCACTATTTATAAAATAATTAAGTTTCTCAGAAAAATCCCAAAAATTCACCCTAGGCTAGTTTCAACATTATGAATTGAAAAATGAATTTTATTTTATCATATTTAATTCCTATATGTGTGTAAAATTTCTTTCATTATTATAATCAATTTATTTGAGAGAACAATATTTTTAACATAAAAGGACTTTACTAAAAATATTATCTTTCATTATCAATATGTTTTAATTATATAAAAATATTTATAACCAATATTTGGAAATAAGTTGTTAATATTCCTATAACTATTTTTAATTGTTAGGTTATAATTATCTCATTTAATTAATTATATATTTTTAAAAATATGTTTCATAGAAACTCAGTGTTGCATGCATCATACGCCAAGTCTGTGTTGCTTGTAGTGCAATCTTAGTTGGTATTGCATGTGAATTTTTTTACTTAGTGTTTTAATATATATATATATATGTATATATATTTCCAGTGTCATTTGAAATGGAAATTATTGAAAAGAAAAATTAATTCAAAAAATAATAATTCTCAAAATCTCGGGGTGTTAGAGAAATGCCTGGGTAAAAATTAAGGTTTATGATAACATTTTAGGATATTGTTTTTTCTTCCATGTCAACCAATGATAATTCAGAACTACAATAATTTAATAAATAATGATATGTAAGGTGTTTAAATGTATCACATGACCATGGCTTTGAAATAAATGGAACTTCATTACAAGGAATTGATTTCCAAAAACATTTTGGTTTTCAATTTCCCAAAAGTGGTTTAAAAAAATATAAAAATATCATTCTCGACATATTATGATTAAAAAATAAAATATGATATTACCCAAAGTAATATCATAAAATTCCACCATGATATACCATTAATAATATTATTATGATGATAATTGGAGTACATTGCAGTCCTAAATATATATTTTATATGATAATGAAATTATGCAACCTAGGGTGATTCTTTATGGATGTGAGTACTGAGTAGCAGGGATTTATATTATAGATATTATATTTTTAAACATACTTATGTAATAAATCCAAGATATTAGATTTATTTTTAATCAAAATAATCCAATGGAGACATATAAATCTATAAAATTCATGAAATAACATCAAACTTTTTCTAGTGAGATTTTTGGATATATGAAGACATTAATCATTTAGAGAATATAAATAAATTCTATATGTTTTTGTGATAACCTGGAAACTCAAAAGTTTAATTGGATTACTTGTTACTATATTTAGTAGATTATAAATGGTGGTATGTGGTGGAAGAAGTTTAAAACTAAAAATATCACAATTATAAGGGTTTCTATAATATAATTAGAGGGTAAATTTTATGTAGGAGTTAATGTTGGTTTAGAATAGGGATATTGAATTAAGATAAAGTAAATATGGTGGAATTGATAAATTTATCAAGGTTATTGTTCTTATACGATACATTATAGAGTTTGTAGTAAATTGGATCCCTCACAAGTAATGTTTTTTATTTGGTTATAACAAGATATATATTCAAAAATCATATTGTGGTGGCCATTAGTATGATTTATATAGAATATGTGAACACTTTTAGTTGATCACATGGGATTAAAAGTTAAGTTGTTGTCTTATTATTTATTTATTATATCCCATTGGTCTAATCATTTGAGTAAGGAATTTGGGGTATATATTGTTTGATAATAATAGATGATATGGAAATTTCATGGTGTTTTTAATACATGGGATGGAATAATATGAATTAATTATTGGAACAGACCATTTTTGTGGATTCAATGATCAAATTAACTATTATATTTGAATATTTATTTTTTAAAGCTAATGGGAGATATCCATCCATTTAGAGGAATGAATAATTTTAAATATTTTTGTGAAATCCCATTGATAAGATAATTTTATTATAGAGACTTTCAATTTAATGGATTTATACTATAATCATTAGATCATATGAAATAGTCACCAATACTGATGGTGGTGAATAAATATCTATGTTTTTTACTTAAGTATTTCTATACGATAACACTACGATGAGATATGGAATATTACATTAATCATATTTAAAGAGAAAAACCTATTTCCTTTCCCTCAAATCATATATCTCTAGTAGTTTTGAATGAATTAAAATTACAATTACAAGAGAAGGAGTACAAAATATTCATTCAACAAATTTTTTATCCTTGTGAAATACTAATTCCTTCACTAATAATTATCATGGTTGTTTTCTACATATCATTAATTATCATAGAATAAACTAGGAGATGATAATGAATAAATAATCTTATTATATTATTTATAACCTTTTATTCTATGTTAAGGGATCCCGTGGGTATAAGAATATCAAACATCATTCTTAGAAACATTATTTATGTTAAAATGAAGACGAAATTTCAAAAAACATTGATATTTTTATAGAAATTTTAAAATTTTGGAAAATCCTTTCAAAGCCTCCATTTCACATGTTATTATTATAGAATTGATAAATTATTCTATCCATGTGGTTTGAAATATATTTATTGTGGAATTTTTTGATGAAATTCCTATATATTCAATAATTGTGGTAGTTAAGTTGACAAACTAGAAGGATTAAATTAAAACATTATGTGAGAATATGATATATTCTAAGTTCTTTAAGTGCCAATTTTGGATTGAACATAGTTCCTAAAAATGTGGTTTCAGTTGATCATGAAAATATGGAAGCAATTATATCCCAGAAAATATATCAGAATGTATTAATGATTTGTAATTTCTTATGTTTATAAATATATTATAAGATATTCATTAATAACTCTTTAAAATTTATTTTACCTATTATCTATTTAACTAAAAATGTGTAAGGTTCAATTGTTTGGAGAAGTGTCAAAAATAATTTTAATAATTAAAGAATAATATTATTTCAATCCAATTTTACATCTTTTGGATATAAAATTTATTTATTAGTATATTTTGATGCATCTCGATTGGGTTTTTGATGTATCTTGATGTGAGGAGGCATCATTATGAAGTATAGGTCTTGGTAATTAAGATCCGATGAAATGAATTAAAGTATTTCTAATTTGGAATTAAATGTTATTATTAATTCATGTAAGAGATGGAGGAATTTAGTTTTTCATGGAAAAAACTTTTTATATTGATCATAAGGTATTGGAATATAATTTTTTCACATTGAGACACCAAATTGACATAATATATGTTGTTAGAGTATGCCTTTGATTTCAATCAAGCATATATATAAAGAATGGGAAATGTGGTGGTGGGTTCTTTGATTCAGAGGAATCTACTCTAGGAAATGATGGTTGCAAGATTATAATGGAAACAAATAGAGTTACTGGGAAACATTCACAAAGAATAAGAAGAAAAATAATTTTTTTGTTCTTCTATTTTGTATGAATATGAATTCAATTTTGACAATGGATGCAAGATATATTTTTGGGTAAATAATATAAAAGGATAAGGTATTCCATATAAAGTGGGAATACTAATAGTGAATGGTCTATTTTCATGGAATTATGTGTTATATTTTGGAATATGGATGATAGTTCCAACAAAACTACTAAAATATGTCCTAGTGACATCACCATTCGTGTTAGGAGAGAATCCAAAAGCTAAAAATATTTTTCTTATCATTAGATGAAAAATTAGGTAATACAGACTATAAAAGTACCACTAATAGAAATTTTACATAGAGAATTAATATTTTATAATATTTGATATAGGTATTTCATAAGTTCCTTATAAAAATGGTTATTAAAAACCACTGGTATAACTCCTAAAAATTATGGTACCTATACTAATAATTCTCTAAATCCATTGTTACTGACTTATACAAATAGTTTTGGAGAACCATTATTATAGGTAAAACAATTATTTATGATTTATTTTTTCAAATAACATTAACTATTATAAAAGTTAAATTATATATATATATATCTAATTATGTTCAGAAAATTCACTATAGAGGAGTTGTTAAGCCAGTAAGTATTAGTGGGAGGAGTTGAGATCAAAACATTGAAACCTTTTTTTACATTACCTTTACTGAAGACTATCCCAAACAATTGGTATATGTATTTTATATTAATGAACTATAATGAAGGTTCAGAAACATTCATATTGAACACATATAACAACAATTTTTCCAAAACCTTTTCTATTGTTTTATAGAAATGGAAAATTACTTAAAGACCCATCAAAGTGTTGGTATATCCTATTCTAAAGGTTTGAGAGGTAGTACCAATGCTTCTAAGCCATTAGTATATTATTTTTTCTTGTATTAGATTTTGAATAATTTTTTTCTTCATATTTTTTTCTTAATGAATAATGGAAGAGTATGAATAACTGCTATGACTATTATATCATTCACTTATGGAAGCTATTGTGGATCATTTTTTGGATAACATTCCCTATCCTATCAAGGATAGGGACAATGATCAGTTGGAATTTATTCAAGATGAAGTAGACATAATATATGTAATTAAAATTTTGGATCCAGATAGAGTTTTAGGTCATGATGGGTTTCCTATTTCATTCAATATAGGGGATAGGTAAAATATGAGGAATAATCTAGTTTAGGTGGTTTATGAAATTATCATTGGGGGGAACTTCTAATATTCAATATTTTTATTATTCATGTTCTTATTCAAAATGTGAATTAACCTAATGGCTTTGAAATTTTTCATCCTATAAAAAGTGGAATTTTTCTTATAATATTCTTAATATCATCCTTAGTAAGATCCTATAACCAAATCTTCATCCCCTTATGTCCATTGAACATCAATGATTTATCCAAGGTAGAATTATTTTGAGAGTTATTATATTGGAAAAAGAGAATCTATAACATATAGACACTATAGATATTGGATCAAACATAATAGTTAAGACTGATATGGAAAAAATTATAATCAAATGGAATGGGTATTCATCATTATAGTTATAAGGAAATGTGGTTTTTCCATTTGGATTTGTTTCTTATTTTTTTATTGTAATATATTTCCTTGGTTCAGGATCTCTCTTATGGGTGCAAGGTTTATATTCATTAAATTGGAAAGGGGCCTTCAATAGGGGGATTCACTATCTCTGTTATTATTTTTGTTTTCTTAGGGTGATCTAAGTAGAAACATGAATTCTATAATCACAAGTGGTTTGGAACATCCATTCAATAGAACATGTGAATTAATAGGTATCTATTATCTTTTCATTGTGGATGGGTTACCCATATCAAACGAAAGAATTTGTGATCAGTAAATTGATGGAATTATCAACAGGATTATGGGTAAGATCACTTACTATAAGAGTAGGATTTTGCCTTTTGTTGTAGGATCACTCTAAGGAATAACATGCATGTATTTATTCCAATGAATATTTTATCTATTACCCGAGTACCCATATCATTAATTAGGATAATTGAAAACAATCAAAATAGTATCATATGGTAATAAAACAAAATTTTAGGAAATACAAGTCTATATTGGTATTACCCTGTGATGATGGAGGTAATGACCACAAATGTTTCAACAACAACATGTAGATAATGTATTCCATATAATATTGAGATTCTATATTGGGGAATTCACTATCTACCAATTTCATTAAAAATAAAAAAATTTCATCTTCATCATACTGGAAAAATATTATTGACATGGGCCCTACATTTTAAAAAGCTAGAAAAATCATTTTTGAATCGTTACAGTTAATTATATATGCATCACTGTCAGTTTATATATTGAATTTTGGAATTATAATTACATAGGAACCATTTTCTACTTTTTTGGGTGTCTAATTCTTAACATCTATTAAATATTACCATGTGGCCATATAGTCTTTATATAAGGTGTGTTGAATGATAATTATAATTCTATTTTCTTCTAAATCTATATTATTGATGATTGAAACACATTTTTCTTTACTCCATATAATATAAGTTATTTTTCAACCTATATATATATATCAAAATATGGACCGTCATAATTTCAATGTCAACACCAGGGACATAAAAATATACTGAAACTACCATCCTATCAAGTTAAATTTTCTCATTTTTCATGTCTAGAATTGGTAAATCCATGTCGATGTTTTAGTTCAAAGAATAAGTATTGACATTTCCTCTTAATGTATTTTTTGTGTGACTGGAAATGTGGAGTCCCTAATTAACGTTTTTACTACTGGTGAATGATTTAGGTTTATTTGTTTAAATATGGAATATTTTATCACTCATAAGAAGTTCAGAATATTTAAACACTTCATAGACACAAGTATTTATATCAATAATCATGTGCCATCGGATTCTTTGGCTCATAGTACTTTTTTTTCTTCTGAAAAGGCTATTAGTTGATTTGAGAGGTGGGAAATAAGACTTTCCACTATGTAGTGAGACCTTCACATGATAACATGATGTATTAATTAATAGCATTGATCATCTCTCTCTATTACATTTTGATGAACCTTCCCTTTCCTTATTTAATTATGATTTTTCTTTTCTCTTCCAATAAACCATGGATCTAGTCTTGGGATGTGAACCTCAGCCAATGGGTGATATGGAATGCACCATTCCATGATGTGAAATTCAAAACCAATGGATCCAATGTTCATGGGGTGATGTTTGGATTTGGTAATATTTTTTATCATAGCTCAACCATTAAGGATTTATCTACTTTTGATAGGGGTGGAAACTCGCTTATTTTGGAAGTTTGACCTTTTTTACCCATTTATCTCTTTGCCCCAAAAATAATTTATCACATTAAATGATTTAATTAGATTCAACCTTGGTTTTTAATATATTTTTTGGATCATCTAATATTAATTGGAGTTTCTCATATACCATCATGGAATACAGAGGCACAATTTGTTACGGAATGGAGATCCTGCATATATGGCATGAAGGTAATTATAATACTAATAGTTTGTCTTCCAAATGGAATCTTATGAAGTATTTTACTACTTAAATCAACATTTTATTTTCATATGAATATGAATTTCACATTTCAATTAGTTCAGATAGTAGTTGAACAATATACAAATTAGTTTATTTTCTACATATTTGTGAAATATTTTATATTCATTACCATAGAATATTTCACATAGTAGACTTTGTTAAACATCACAGTGTTCTTAAACCATTATATTAGATAAGGAAATAAATATGGTTTTGGAACAAATATTATTATGAGTAAAACATACCACCCTCAAATGGGTTGGCATACAAAAAATGTTTTTACAATTATAGATGATACAGATTGTGCATGTTTTCTTAAATTTTAAAAAATATTGTATTAATAAAATTCATTGGTAGATTTAATTTTAATGAATTATATTAATAAATTATTATCATAACACCGTTTATATCATTTTATTATTAATATTATGGGTCACTAATTTAATGGGTTAAATTTAATGAAAAATCTCTCATTGTACAAATTCTATTGGAAAGGAAAATTATCAAGTTAAATAAATTCAGAGGAATATGATTTCATATTAGTGTATGAAAAATTCATATGTTGAATCATGAAAAGGCCCTTTTATGTATCATGTTGGAGAGAACAAGTTTCTTATTTCTTAACAAAATTCCACCACCAAGGAGTATTAGAGAATGTAAGGTTGATTTCATGGTATGAAAATATTTTTAAATCCTAGAAAAAATTATTTCATTTTCATATTATTTGGATTTACAGAACACCATACATTGATTCATAATATTTTATATGATTTGTAATTAATTAAATATTTATCTAAGGATCCACATATATATATATATATATATATATATTAAATTATAAAGTTGTATAACTAGAACCATATATGTTGCATATTTAGAGTGATTAATTAAAGATGACTTATTTTTATAGAATTTAGTTTTCCATTGGTGAGAGTCATATACCAAAATGCATAAAATATTGAAGTAATTTATGAAATGTAAAATATTATGTTGAAATAGTGTCTAGTGTTTTCTGATAGTTTACATAGTGCAATTTTTTGGATGAAGATTCTAATAGTGAGTATAATTATAATTGTAATGTCTTGATTTTATTTAATTATATTAGTTTCTAAACATACCTATTAATCAATGTGTAGTTGTAATCCAAATTTGATGAATATTTTATGATTATTAATAATATTTAAATAGATATATTTATGATCACATGTGATCGTGATAATTACTTTATTATGTGTGTTTTCACATTCAATAGTGAGTTATTGGGGTTTTAAGGACTGTGGTTGTTGTTTGAGTACTGATTTATAGATGGGTCCATTATTATGGGAACCCTAAGGGTAAATTTTTTATTTGAAATGAAGAATTAATTAATTTTAATTAATTATCTGGATTTATGTCTCTAAATTATGGATGGTGTTTTTTTAGTTCTTGGATGCTTAATTTAGAGAAATTAATGTGGAGAATGTATTTTACATGACTACCAGATATTATAGTCTCATGTTGAAATATCTGGTTTATGATGGCCAATGGATGTAATTTATATATTAAAGGAGCATGGAATGATTTCATGTATCTAAAAATAGTTGTTTTTTCTACATGAGTTATAATTTTGATCTTTCCAAGGTTTATGGTGAAAGGATATATAAGGTATATTTTAATTATCAAATTTGAATGGGTAACATTAATTATGGATTAGTATTAAGATGTGTGGTGTTAATAAGGATAATTTGGATCATAAAATTTACTTTCAATGCAAAAATAATTGTGGGATTGTTAAAGAGTTCAATAACTAGGAGGGTGCATAAAAATATATGCACATCACAGTTGGAGTGCTCTTTAGATCTTAAAACTTTTTTGGGACTCAAATGAAAATGATGATAGTTGGTGATTATAGGGTATGAGTAAGGTTGGGGAATTATGAAACAAAATATAACTTGATATATATATATATATATATATATATTAATTATAATTTTTAAATTTTCTAAAGGAGTATAGATATCATAAATCACTACATTGATGTATCCCTTAAAATAGAATTTAAAAATAGATTTCTTAATATACCATTTCATTCATGGAAAAAATTTAATATGTGTCGTTTTGTTTACTAATATTCTATCCATTTAATTCTATTCATCATTAAATAACCTATGAGTAACAATTGGAAATTCCGATTTGGAATAAGGCCATACATCATAGATAAGCATGTGTACTCTTATCCAGAGTGTTGAGTAGTGTTATTCTAATATTTCATAAGAAATGAAAATTTTCATGAAACATGAATCTATTTTTATCTATAATTTATGATTTATTATCGTGATATAACATAGAGGTTTACCTAATAAGAGCATAATTTCTAGGAAAATTATTGAATAAACGTGATACTCATTTAATTATGTGGTCTTAATATATTCATTAAGATAATTAATTTATTTTTTTATCAATTTAACAATCAAGTTTATGAACTGATTTTTCTATTCATGTTTCACTTGAAAATATTTTTTTTTATAAATATTTTTTTTATAATCTACCTTGAATCCCTAGTGAAGGGCGTGATTTGTTATGTGTTGTCCTATTTTTTATTTTATATTCTCACATGGTTAGACTGTGTAGGGGAAATTGGTTTTGTGAGACTAATATAAAAAATCGTATTATTATAACGTGTTGTAGTATTCTAACATAGAGATATTTCATTAAATAGATTAGTGGTTTAAAGGTGAAAAATCATCCTAATTAGTGGGAATGTTAGGGAAGAACATTATATATTAATGGGTGATGATTATTTTTCACATATAAATCTACTAAGTAGTTATATAATATATTTTTAAAATATACTTGGTACCATAATAAAATCCATTTATTAAGAGGTGATGAGTCTCTAGTAATTTTTAGGGAATGGTTAATTTCATAGTAATTTAGAAATTTTTTATTTTTTAAAAGGATTTCATTAGGAAAGTAAATACATATTTGATGGAAATAAAATCACGGTTATATTTTATTATTTTTCTCAAAATTTGTATTTTTTATAAAATGGGGTTTAATAACAACGAAAATGAAAAATTTGTTATGAGATGATATATTCTATGTGAATTAATATTATGTATAAGACTTACTAGTATTTTGTTTTTTAGATATCATTACTCTAATGAATATTTTCATTAAAGGATATTTAATAGAGTCTTGTTGAAATTTTATTTGTTTTATACTCACCTTATATAAGAATAAGTTATTGGGAATGTAGACATGTTTGGTAATGATGAAAGTAAATAAAATATATCATACTTTGTTAGTTGAGGGTCATGGTTCCACATTATGGTCATGGAAGGATGAATCAGTGGATTTCATGGAATGTACATGAACTAAATTTATTAAGATAATTTTCCTTGGCATGTGTCACTGTAATTCATTGTTACATAAAATAAAATGGAATTTTTACTGAGTATATTTTAATGGATTTTAACAATATTTTAACATTTAAAATTCATTATTCACTATTTATTTATTTATTTGATGGAAAATATTTTCCCATTAGTTTATTTGATTACTGATCACCATTTTATAGAATATAATTATGACATCTCAGACCCAAATTCCACTCAAAGGTTCCCTGAGCCCAGTTAGCCACATGGTCTCAATCACATTTCCCCAAATTCTATAGGTTGATGACTAGTAGTGAGGGCCTAGGGTGTGTTGTTGTGGAGAATATTCCCTCATTACTAGAGTGAAACATAGTTGATAAATATGATACATAGTAAATATTGGAAGAAATATGATAAATAGATGACACATCAGAAACATACATGAATAATAAATAACATAAGAAACTAATAGTAATTATAAAAAGTTGATAATAATGTATGTAATGTATTTATAAAGTAGGAAAATAGGTTTACATGAATGTAGGTAATACAAGATATTAGAATACACAAAAAGAAGCAAAAAAACTACGCAATATCTCAAGATCTAGCTCGATCATTTTCCACCAAGATCCATAATATGAAAGCAAGAAATATCAGGTTTCCAAAGCAGGATGCTTCCCTTTATCAACACTACATTCATGTAATCTGCCTGGGTACCAATGGAGGTCTGGATAATGTGGGATATAAATCTTAGTAGACCACCACCAATGACCTCTATAACATACAGATCATGTAATATAAAATAAAATAGTGTGCATTCTTGTATATATAAAAGTAAAGTAGTTTATAAATATAAATACCCAATTACCCACATCATCCTCATCTTGTGTCTAAAAATATAACCTTTTCATTTATTAATTGTGTTCCAATTTATATAATATGTCATGTGCGGTATAAGAAGAACTAACACCCTGACATGATAATAATAATGATAAAGGATCCAAGATATAACAAGTTATCCTAGATGATGATCATAAAGAGGATCCAAGGTAATAACCATGGAATCCTTGACCTCAGGGGTTGCACCAACTCAATAATAATCTATATCTTGGATAATGGGGTAAGAGTGTAATCCAAGGGGTATAACCCTGTGTATTCCACAATAATTTAATTCTAACCAAGTCCAAGGATTTTATCCAATGTAAAAATAGTTTAGAAATGACTAGGACCAAGGGTGTATCCAAGGTTCCACATGTACGTACACATCATTTTGGATCCAAGAAGTGTACACAAGGTATACTATAATAATAATGGAGGGACCTTATAGTTTCATTCCTAGAATCCATAAGTAGACAAAGATTCGATTTCAAGGTGGGTATCAACCTTGGAAAACGGAATCCCTGAATCGGAATGGTGACCATGAGTGATCAAGGAATTCCCATGAGAATGCAAGGTGAGATCAAGTATGAATACTCCTATAATAATAATTAGGTCTATATGAAATAGGCATCATACACTTGATTCATTAATTAATTTATCCATGTAATGGTCATTCCATTTATTAATTCAACTGGTCCATTCCCTTTCCTTTCATACAAGTGACATTGATAAAGAGACATGAAACCATTTATTTTATTAATTACATTTTGTTTATTTAGTTCACTCCTTTACCTTTAATTAACATGAAAAGGTGGTATAAGGGTGTGCAACCATATGGAATTCATTTAAAATGAACTAGGCCTATAGATATTCATAATATACTTTCTAATTATCCATTTAAACATTCAATTATTAATGATAACACTTACCTTAGAAGGTTCAAGTGATATGTTCACATGTAACATCTATTAACACTTCATAGAATTAATGAAACACTTACATTTATAAAGGTCAAGTTGAAGCATAGCTGAGTAGTGGTGTAGATAGGCTTAACAAGATACTAAAAGCATAATTAAAGAAGACATCTTATATGGGGTGGTCCGCGTTGAGGACAAAACCTCAAATAATGGAAAAAAATATTTAATAAGTACCTTAGAATATGATTATAATGAATATAAGAAAGGAACAAGAATTTAATAGACCACACCCACTAAAATTGGCACATGCACATACATGTAAATTTATATAATGATGAAACATGAGGGATGATTCCTAGACCACCTACATCATACTTGAATGACTATCCTCATATAGTATCAGACCCTAGTTTGGCTTGCATTGGAAGATATTTGAAGAATGAATCCACACCCTAGAAATAGGGCATATGAGCCTTCACCTCAATAAATTCACTAAGGAGAACAGAAAAAAAGAATAGCTAAAAAAGAATCGAGACCTTATCGATGCACATCCAAACTGATGAATGATGCTTTGATCAGACTCCAAATAGAAGAATAGGATCAAAATCTACAAATGATGGATTTATGGAGCTCCAAAATGATAAAAGGGGATTAATTTACTAGAAATAGAAGAATTAAGGGGGGGGGGTATGTTTATTATTCATTAAGGAAAAATCGATCATTTTAGTCAAAATATCTGGGTCACATGGTTTGGCTGCACAGTTTTCCAAAAGGTGCACCAACCATGCACCCTTTTCTATGGTAAGGGGGAAACCTATACAATTATGGTGCATGGTTAGGAAAACCATGGACAAACAGTGTGAATTACCTATGCCAAAAACTAGAGAAAGTTTTCATAGTAATGTGGCCCCTGTCACATAATTAGGGAAAAACATCTGCTTTCTCCCCCTACTATCCATCATCACACTGTTAGGAGAGACCATGTTGGTTGGGTCGCACAATTTTTACTAACCATGTGGACTCATTTTTTTCTCCACCGACCGTGGTTTTAAGCTCCAAACATGCCCCAGATACCCCCAAAATCTTTCAAACCTCATAGGGCATCTATATTAGGTAAAAAATAAAAAATTAGAAAAAAATTAAAAGGATTCACACCTAAGGTAAAAACTAGGTTCTTACATTGATAATTATGGGAACACTCTAGAGGCTACATGAAAATAAAATTATGATCTCTCATGACTCATCCCTACTAAAACCTCTCCCTATTCAATAGAGAAGATGTGGTTGACTCCCAAAACACTTATTCTAATAGGCTATAAGTTAATAACTAACACTATGTGTATTTATCACAAAAATTGGATCCATTACCCTATTAATTCATAAGAAAACATGTCCAATGAACCAATAAAATCCATTAATGTAAATTAATGAGTTAAAGTATCATAATACTAACTCTAACTACATGAATCATCATCAATAAAGTTAGAGATAATGTAAGACTGATCTCCTGCTACAGCTACCTGAATAGTAACATTCACATTATCCCTCGTTTTATCTTGTAAAATAGATCAACAATCACTGTAGTGGCTTGAGTACTAAGTAGTTCTCAATTGAATCATATATCAAAGAAAATTTATATTAATGTGGAATCAATGTGTCATGATAGATATGTGTGGAAATGACTATTATGTGGAAATATGGAATAAAGATAATGACTAAACCACTAATAAAAAACATGGGATATGTATCATATCTCATTAATAACTATAATAAATGGAGATTTACCATATGTCACAACCATTCCTAATATAGAGAGGTGTCCCACATCTCTCATACAACATAATAAAGGGAGATATCCTACATATTTGGAGAGAACATAATCAATATAGACATTCCATATCTTGAGTTACCATATTATCCTCCATTAAGAACCTTCACTAAAACAATTTATATTAACAAAATTAAATTTCAATCAAGCATCTAGGGAAATATCAATTATATATAAATTTAAAAAAGTCCATAGAGAATTTACAATAATCAAACCAATCAATTCAGTGGATCTTCCCAATCAAACTGGTAATGATCCGATAAGAGAAATATTCACTCAATAATATGAAATCAAAGATAAAAATTACAAACAAAAACACTTCAATCAACCTTTCCATCCAACTATCATGACAACATACCATAATCTTCTCACAATAGAAAAATTATCCCATATTCTATGCATCATTAATCTATATAATACCTGAATTCATCTCTTTACATGACACCTCTTGATAATATCATATTATATGATCTATACAACTATCACAATAATATAAGTACCCAAAAGATGAGAAAATCACTAAACTAAAAAAAACATTTAAAAACCATGTATCATAGTAATAAAACAAAAAGAAGAATCCACCATTTCTAAGAAAAACCAATATCATAATCACGTAAATATTCAATCCATTATAGATATTATTATCTTACAATATCTCACATTTATTTATTTGATTATTTACTTTTTCAATTTAATCCATCAAATTATCATTTAATAAATAATGAAATGATCATAAATATTATATCCAAACCACTTAATCACACTTCAAAATTTTAATTTAAACACTATTTTAGGAATACAAATTTGATAAAATAATCAAGCATCATAAAATCAGCCCTAATAATGCATTCTTAAAAATATGGTCAAAATTCCAATTCATGTTCTAGTTAAAAATTAATTTATAATTTTATGATACAAAGAAAAATTATTTAGTCATCCCACATCCATAGTCATTAGGTTAATTTAATATTTTTCCCACACCTTTAGATGAACACAACATACAGTCAAACTAAACATAATATTCTTATTACAATATTTGTTCTATACCTACAACAACACAACTTCCCAAAGTCATATAAAAAGCTAATGACCATGGAGAACACCACTCCCAACTTACACATCAGTACATTAACTATTTCCAATTAATCCTATAAATAAATACACATGCAAATCCATTTATACAAGAATCTCACACAACTCATCCTCAAATTGAAACATAAACCACCCCTAAAAAGAAATACTTAACCTCCTCTATTAAAGTACATATAGATTCTCACTAATCTAAATCAAGGAATCATACTTAGGAAAGGAAAGGTGTACAAGGTTGAAACCTCCCCCTAAGGGGAGATAAATATAGTCCCCCATCTCCCTCATAGGTTAAGACAATTATTAGATAAGGTAACAAGGAAAAATGAATGAAATATAGCTTTATTCCTTAATATTCCCCCAACTATAGGACAGTCCAAAAACATAGAGGGATACATATAACCGCTTATCATAGAAGACTTCCTAAAATAATAGTATATAAATTTACATACAAGAAACAATATTCATATCAATCATTAATAATTCCAAATTACCCCTCATTCATATTCCCATTCCCCAGATACTTTATGTTTTATTATTATATTAATGATGTACATGCCCAAATAATTTTAAATTTCTCACACATATTCTTTAAAAATGCTATTCATATCCTTATAGTAACATAATAAAATATCAATTACCAGTTAATCATATCATTAATTGAATAAAAAGGAAATTAATCAACATGTTCACATTACCTCTTCTAAGTAATATTCCATTTCAAGAATATTGTATGATTGCTTTCATTATAGAAGTATATTTTTGAAATATTAAAATAATAATACATGTACTGTAAGTAAGATAATAATTATAATAATACATGTGAAATTAATCTCATAATATAATAGGAGGAGTTAACATATATCTTTACTTATCACTAGAACAAATAGAAAAAGTACCTAAAAGAATAGAGTATTAATTGGAATAAAGGAGAGTATACAATTACCCCTTCCACTAGAGTAGAAAGGGACACCAGATAATATTTTGATAGATAATTTAAAAGTTAAAGAGAATCCCTACCATTGGAAAATATAATCCCCATAAATTTCATGGAGTGAGTATCGATATACCATATCTGATGTTTGATCTGTTTTGGGTTGATTATCAATGGATGAATTGGTATAAGTAGACGAGGATCGTAAGATTCAGTAAGCGAGGTTAAAAAAAGAGATGGATGTTCCTATAATTATTGTGAACTACTATCAATTGAAGAGGAATTAGAGAAATTCTAGTCATTTGGTAAATGGGGGTTGAAATCAAAGAGTTAGGGGTTCAAAAAGGGTGACAGATAGGTTCCAAAACATATCAAGCAACATGTTACTTCAGAAGATAAAATAAATCATAAAAATCCACTTTATCATTGAATCCATGAAACTAAAGATTAAAATAACCAAAACCCAACAACAATGAATCCATGTTAAGCTTACTTGAACCATTAACATGACATTTATCATAAAAAACACCACCATACTCATCCAATAACTTTCACCATAATTGATTCTGCCATCCTATAAGAATGAAAAAAATGAACAATGGAAAATAGATGAGTAGGTCAACTAAAATCAACGAAGAATAAAACCCCATAAATCAATATGGGTTACAGTTGCAAGGGATGACCCCAACACTTATAAAAAAGGTCCTAAAACTAGATATCATTTGAGAGAAGTAAATTATGTCAATCCAATAAGAATGGTGGATAATTATTTATAATGATACTCAACTGACCTCACCTATAACATGTAGACTTCATCCATGACCATGGTGGCCTCAATGAATGTGAGATATGAAATCCTATAGAATTAAAATAGATATTTAAACCACATACCCATTAGTAATTTCTACCAATTAATACTATTTGACCACCTCTATGATGTGTTGGTAACCAAAACATTGAAAGTGCCTCCCTACCACAACAGACTTAGGATATCAACCCTAGAAAAGAGGAATACTTCAAAATATTTTCCAATCACCATGAATGAGAACATGACATAGAAAAACCTTCCTTTACATTACCAAAACTCCACCACAATAATGAATATAGCTTAATAAACAACCACACCCACTGTAGAGACCCTAAAGATTGACGTACATGGAAATTACATTACTTTTGCGGAATACTTAATAAATAACAAAAACAGATACACAAGGACCTAATTGTTTAGTGTCTTTGGAAACTTGGAATATAATCTTCTAATCATGGTGAAAGATCTTTAACATCTCCCATAAAGATATTCCTCTTTTGTTTTCTTACCTAAAACCTTTCTTTATATCCTGGGGAAAAGAAAAAATATAAAGGGTGAGCTCAAATGCTCAGTAAGGGTAATCATGGATAAAATATAACAAATCATATACATTTGAACTTAAAAACATGAACATAATGTTTAAACATAAAAAGCTTGAGCAATGAAATAAAACATGGAAGTACGTAAGGCATAGATCATAAAGAAACATTAAGCATGATAAAATAGCATGGGAATAAAACATGTAATTGTGGCAACCATTCAGCACATGATATGATATCCATATTAGCTAAGGCATTGATGCCAAGACCATCTTAGTGGAGAAAGTCCCTTTCTGAATCGAGTTCACTCCTCGTTCTAGTCCTGTATTACTGAACCGATTTAACTTACCGTTCCATCCATGTCTATCTCATGAGATATAAATCTTTACCCAATGAATTGGATGGAGATATAGGTCCCACCCATCTCATAATGAAATCATTCTTACTTGTGCCACAAAATAAACATAAATCATTCATAATAACCCAATAAATAAAATGGGTTTCATAAACATCATCCCATCATCACATAATCCATATAAAAGAAATGGATATCATTTCATAATAAGAAAAGTGACACGATGTAAATCATAGAGACATGATACTTGAAACATACACATATGAAATAATGTCATCTTAAATGAAAAATGGTTTTGATAAAACACTTGAAATGAATTATTGAGGAAAATATCCTTTCTTCTTCAAAATCATTCTCTTTCCACAAAATGTCATGAAATTTTAAAAGAAAAGGATTTTGTTGAAAATAGTCATGAAATATTTTGGAGGAATATTCATGAAAATAATTCTTTATAAAAACCGTAAAAAATCCGTTCATGCCATATAAGTTAAAAAAACATTCTTCTCGTACTTTTGCCGAAAAAGTCAAAAAGTACCCCGTAATAGTATGATTCAATACATACCATGTAATAAACGTCAAAAATGGGTAAAAAGGACTTTAAACATACAGGAAAACACTTTTATAAAACATGGACATGGATAATAGAAATAACCCCCGTAAATACTTACGAATAAGCAATCTCGGGAAAAATGAGATTTGAAAAATAATCCCTTACCATATGTCTGAGATGCTTCGTATGTATCTGAACCTCTTGTATAATGATTTAAATAATGTCATTGACTTATTACAGAATAATATTCATTATTATGATATCATATATTTTTTAATTATGACTTTATATTACCCGTTATTTTGTAAATTCCATGTTAAAGAGTGTTTTGGGTAAAATCGTTTCATTTGTCGTCCGTGTTTTGACTTGTAATTATTCATATGATTACTTAGATCATGATTAAATAATTACAGAATATAAAACATGATTTATATATTATATATTCAGAATATACATATATATAATAGATCTATAAATGGAAAGAAATACACCGTTCATGGAGACGGTAGGTCGTACGTACGCATGAATGCTGTTTTCGTTTCCTTATTGAGTTGAATGGAATTAAGTAGATGACATACATATATATATGTAAATAAATCCAGTAGCTTTATAATGTCATATATTTCATTATTATTTCTTATATATACTTTATAATCATTCTTAAATGGTTAACATGGAGAATGAATCTCATCGCGTCGTGGAGACGGTAGTCCGTACGTACGCATGAGTGATGATATCGTTTCCATAATTATTGAATTTAATTGGAGTGTATTATAAAATATATCAGAATAATTATGTTGTTATAATAACTATGTATAGTTATTCTTTACACCATAATACCCATCCATGTAAGGTGTTGGTGGAAAAACAGATTACACCACGGCATGGAGACGGTATTCCGTACGTACGCACGCGCGGTGATTTTGTTTTCCATAGGATGGATAGATGGTTAAATGGAGTTTTTTCATATTTATAATAAAATATCTGTATATTAGTGATACTGATGTTATTACATTATAATGAAACAACTAAATTAGAATAAGTTTAAGAAGAAAGAAGTTTGATAGAATCGGTAGAAGAAATTACCTCTTCTTTGATACGCCTCTTTGAAACCTCCTCTTAGGGCACTAAGATTGGTCTTTGAAGTATACCAGGACCTATAGGATGTTTCTAGGTAAGTGGAGAATAGAATTTGGCATGGGTTGGCCGAGCATGAAGGCTCAAAGTGGTGTGAGGAAGGGAGGGATGATGTGCCCTTTTATAAGGGAGGAGAGGGGCACCTTTGGAAATATTAAAAATATTAATTTATAATAAATCTAACCCCACTTAAAAACCTCCAAAAATGACTCATATTCAAATATTTGATGTGATATGGTTGTAATATCATCAAAAAATAAAATTTAGACATGTTAGGAATTTAGTTTAAACATTATCAACTTGATTTATCCTTACATAATCAATTTTATTTTATTTGTGGTAATAACATTATAAATTTAAAATTATAACAAATAATTACTTATTTGTTGTGAATTGTCCATAATTGGATACTTTATAACATTTGAGACCATATAAATTTAAATTTATAAGTTGTAAATATTTTTGTGATTTTTAAACAATTTTATAATATGTTATTTTTATAAAATAACAATAGTGTCAATTTTGACACTATTCATTTATTTGAATTTAAATAAAATATATACAGAAGATATGTTAAAAATAAAAGCTTTAATAGATTCATGAAAGGTAATATGTATCTAGAAAATTATTTTATCACATTAAATAGTTCATATAAAACTTATTTTATTATTTTTAAAACCATTTCTTTGGTTTATCTCTTAATAAACTAATTACTACAACATTTTTGTATAATTATTTAATATACTTATTTGTTGCATAAAAATTAAAAATAAAATCCTATGATGAATATAAATCTATTACCTCTCATAATAATACTTTCACTCGAATTTAGCATCTTAAAATCACAATATTTAAATTGTTAGATTTATTAAATTATGAAGGTGACAACTTTGGAATCATTTAAAAAATAATAATATAAGTGTCATAATCACATTTTTAAGACTCCAAACGGTTATATATTATGTAATTGGATTATTATGTTATATATATACTACCAATAAGTTTTGTTCAGGCTTGTGGGCCTTTTAATGGGTATTATTATTTCAATAAAAACTATATTACTGATTTTTCACTAAATAAATAATTTCTGCGTCATTAATGTATCACAATTAATGACAATTATTTAATCCCTAAAATTTTTAAATAAATTATCATGATGTAGATAATTTTCTCAGATTTCTGGAGAATATTCATGTTCTAAGTTCTATAATGGTTATCACTAAATTAAAATTATTATACTTATAATATTTAAGAGAGTGACATGTTGTCACTTTCTTTGGTTTTAATAATAATTAAATTATTTTCATTGTAAAAAGTCCATCAAATGAATCTAATCCGACCGTTAGGTGATATGGGTATACTTTTATCCATCCAATAGAATTTTGGCATGTGTTAGTGTAATTCTATAATATTATATTTACCCTTAATTACCCGATTTACCTTTAACTATGGTAAATAAAATTTACCGTTGTTACTATTCATAAAACCCAAAAATAAAAATTAGTATATTAATATAATTTGGACCCACTGATTCAAAATATGGAATCAATTTTTCCAAATTCAATACACAAAAGTTTCAGAAATTAAATTAAAATTAATCTCGTTGTTGAATGAAAACGGGTTTTTGTTTAAAACATTGCAAAAAGATTGAATTTATTTAACCTATGAATTCAAGTTAAAATAAATGCTAATGACATAAATTGTATTAAATGGTAAAAATATATTCTATTTATACCTTAAAACCATTCAATATTATAATTTAACCACAAAAATTATTATGATGAAAAAAAGTTGTTTTTAATTAAAATATATCGTGTTTTTACTATTCATTAAAACATGAAAGTTATCAGAATAATATGAAAATTTTATCCAAGGTAAAATTTTATATCCTTATTCCAAGGAATAGTTTTACATTGAAAAATTGAACATATAAACATGTCAAAAACTATATTTAAAGTGGGTGTGCCATCAAAAGGCTGCAAAACTGCATTTTTTAAAAAATACTTATTTTACCCGAAAAATTTATTTTGTTCTTATACCATGTTCTAGAAAATGTGAAAGATGAATAATAATGTTATAAATTCAAAATTTTAGTTAATACAATTCATAACGGCTAGTTTTAATAATATTTTAATAGCATATCGTTGTTTAGTGAAACTCGTTATTGCGTACAATACATGCTATCGAGGAAGGTCGCGATTGCGTGTAATGCAAGCCAAGATAAGGTTGCATGTTGTGAAAGACTCCTTTGTTGTTTTGTTATAACATAATCCAACCATTTTTCATTTATACATTGAATATATATATATATATATATAATCAATGTTGAGTAGAATGACTATTATCAAACAAACTTGAAATTGTGTGTAATACAATCTAAGAATAGTGTTGCGTATACTGAAAGCTAATACGGTGTTGCGTATAACACACGATAATCTTGTTGTAGAATAAAACAAATGAAATCAAATAAATTGAAAATAATACTTATCATAAAATATCGGGTTGTTACATTCTACCCCCCTTAAAATGAATTTCGCCCTCGAAATTCGTCGGGGTTATACATGGTTTTCTACTTGAAAGTTTCTTTAATTGAAACCCACATCGTAAAATGAAATACCAAAACATAACTTTAAAAACTAATGTATGAAACTTAATGATTACCCAAGTTAACTAATCACTGGGTTTCCACATAGGAGAACATAGGTGAAAATATGGATATGGAAGAGAAATCTAACCGTCATGTTCTGATGGAGAGTGGTAGAGAATATGGCTACGAAAAATCCAAAAATCAAAAATCCATAAATTTGTGATGATCTAGTGTACCATCTGATTCATCAGATATAAGATCACTGGGACAACATTTTTGGTTTTCATGATCATTTCTCTAATGTTGAAGAATTTTTGAATCAAAATAAATACTTACTTGATTTTGGTACAATATCATCATTGTTTGTGCCTTGAACAATTTCCACTTCATCTCTTAAAGAAATGAAGTTGAATTTACCATTCATGAAGCGTTAGCAGATCATGTGATAGAATGATGAGTCATTCTATCTGTTTCAAACAAAAGGTTAGAAAAAGTTATCAAATATACATAAGTCCATCTATGGTGTGGTTAATCGTATACGATTCCAAAACTGAACTTATACTTCATATATCATACAGCTTAATAAAATAAAACTAGTTTCTACTAACCAGGGACTTCCTGCAGGCCAATGTTAGGCGATAAAGGCCAGTCGCACTTCGGTTATGGTTTCGATTCCCGCAACCTTGTCCGACGCGACGGGTTGTCGCCCGTCCTGCAGGTAATCCTTTTTCTAAAACAGTCTGATTATAACAAAAATTTCTAGCCTTAAAAAATACTATCCATTCCAGTCTTTAGGCTTATCCAAAATACTTATTTCTAAACTCATTGTATAGAGAGAACAATTACTAAAAAGGTTATATAACAAGCACGTGAATACCATCATTTATCCCCCATATATCTTGTTGGTCACATTACAATCATGTGAATACCTTAATCATGTATTCTCTTGAAAAATGAATACCCATTAAACCTTAGTGAAAACATGAGTGTTGTCAAAAGTTAACTCTTTCCACATGCCAAAATCCTCAAAATTCTATATACTCAAACCATGATATCACTTATTCCTTATATCAATCATGAGTTCATGAATACTGGAAAACATTTCATTTTCTCCTTATCCCTTCATTACGCGCATATCATCTTTTTTTCAAAAAATATCTCAATCACTTTCCATGGTTACAGGTACCATAAAATTATTGAAAACCACAATAGACTAATACATAAATATTCCAACATTCCATGATATTTATACAACATTATTTTGGAATCCTATTACATAAACACTTAATCATTACACAACTTCAATTTCATACTCAGCATCACAAATAGTGATCGCATGAGACTTCCCTTTATCCTTTGCCTTAAGAGGTTGCTCACATTGATCATCATTAACCTGTGGATTAGGGAATTTATTAACATAATTCCCCATTTCCTTGCACTTGAAGCATTGAAGTGTTGATGGTGTGTTCTTTGCAATCTTTTCTTTATTCACATCATTAGCAACCCTTTTTCCATTACTTCGACACTCAGCAGCTAGATGACCTTCTTTTCCACACTTAAAACATTTTCTAGTCCCTTTAAGACAATCTCCACCATGCTTCTTTCCACACTTTGAGCATAAGGAAACATTCATCTTCTTTTCACCATTATTATGAGATTTCTCCTTGAACTCCATCTTTCGTTTCTTTTCAAAACCATGAGATGGATATGTAACACCAACTTCCATTTCTACCTTGATAGCACAATGCACAATTTCTTCATAGCTACTGAATTCTCTTATAGCTAATTCCCTTCGAAGATTTGGTTTTAAGCCACTGAAGAATCGATCAATTTTACTTTCAGGTTGGATAATAAATCCAGATGCATACCTTGAAAGCCTTGTAAAATTCCCTTCGTATATACCAACAAATTCATCATCCTTTTGCTTTAGTTCAAGAAACTCCTTCTCCATCTTTGTTCAAAGAATATGAGGGAAGTAGTTATTGAAAAATAAGTTCTTGAACTCGTCCCATTCCATGGACTCAATTTCATAAGATTCCACCATTGATCAGCATCACCTTCCAAACGATATACTGCTAAGAGGAATTTTTCATGTTCAGAAAATTGAAGAACTGAAAATATCTTTTCATTGGTACTGATCCATTGTTCAGCAATAAGCAGATCGGAAGACCCATTGAAAGAAGTTGGAAGTTGCCTCATGAAGGACTCAATAGAATATTGTTCCCTTCTCTGCTCATTTGGAAGTCTAGAATGATTCATAGCTTGTGTAAGTATAGAAATAATATTTTGCACTCCATCTCCCATAACATTGGTTTGGTCAGGAGGACAATCATTGCATTGTCTATTACATTGATTAACAAGGTTCCTTCGGGTTCCAGCCATCGTCTAAAACCCAAAAACAATAGTGTGAGAGGAAAAAATCATGCTAGGGAAAACAACATAATAAAGGGGGAGTACCATGAATATATAACATCTTAAGTTAAATTCTAAGATTGTTACCGTAGTTCTAATACTATATCCTATACGTATGCTTATCCTTAGGGACATCCCTAGAGATTCCTTAGAAATATCTCCAGGGATCTTACTAACATTTTCGCATCCTAGTTTCCAAAGGTTGACAAAACCTTCCCTATGATACCAACTGTAGAGACCCTAAAGCTTGACGTACATGGACATTACATTACTTTTGTGGAATACTTAATACATAACAAAAATAGACACACAATGACCTTAATAGTTTAGTTTCTTTGGAAACTTGGAATATAATCTTCTAATCGTGGTGAAAGATCTTTAACATCTCCCATAAAGATCTCCACCTTTTGTTTTCTTACCTAAAACCTTTCTTATATCCTGTGGAAAAGAAAACATATAAAGGGTGAGCTCAAATGCTCAGTAAGGGTAATCATGGATAAAATAAAACAAATCATATACATTTTAACTTAAAAACATGAACATACTGTTTAAAAATTAAAAGCTTGAGAAATGACATAAAACATGGAAGTACGTAAGGCATAGATCATAAAGAAACATTAATAATGATAAAATAGCATGGGAATAAAACATGTAACTGTGGAAACCATTAATCACATGATATGATTTTCATATTAGCCAAGGCATTGATGCCAAGACCATCTTAGTGGACAAAGTGCCTTTCTGAATTGAGTTCACTCCTCGTTCCAGTCCTGTATTACTGAACCGGTTTAACTTGCCATTCCAGCCATGTCTATCTCATGAGATACAAATCTTTACCCAATACATTGGAGGGAGATATAGGTACCACCCATCTCATAATGAAATCATTCTTACTTGTGCCACAAAATAAACATACATCATTCATAATAACCCAATAAATAAAATGGGTTTCATAAACATCATCCCATCATCACATAATCCATATAAAAGAAATGGATATCATTTCATAATAAGAAAATTGACACCATGTAAATCATAGAGACATGATACTTGGAACATACACATATGAAATAATGTCATCTTAGATGAAAAATGGTTTTTATAAAACACTTGAAATGAATTCTTGAGGAAAATATCCTTTCTTCTTTAAAATCATTCTCTTTCCACAAAATGTCATGAAATTTTAAAATAAAAAGATTTTGTTGAAAATAGTCATGAAATATTTTGGTGGAAGCTTCATGAAAATAAGGCTTTATAAAAACCGTAAAAAATCCGTTCACGCCGTATAAGTTAAAAAAACATTCTTCTTGTACTTTTCCCGGAAAAATAAAAAAGTACCTCGTAATAGTAAGATTCCATGCATACCATGTAGTAAAAGTCAAAAATGGGTAAAAAGGACATTAAAAATACATGAAAAAACTTTTATAAAACATGGACATGGATGATAGAAATAACCCCAGTAAATACTTACGAATAAGCAATCTCGGATAAAAATGAGATTTGCAAAATTATCCCTTACCTTATGTCCGATATGCTTCGTATGTATCCGAACCTCCTGTATAATGATTTAAATAAGGTCATTGACTTATTACAGAATCATATTCATTGTTATGATATCATATATTGTTTACTTATGAATTTATATTACCCGTTCTTTTGTAAATTCCATGTTAAAGAGTGTTTTGGGTAAAATCGTTTCATTTGTCGTCTGTGTTTTGAGTTGTAATTATTCATATGATTACTTAGATCATGATTACTTAATTCCAGAATATAAAACATGATTTATATATAATATATATTCAGAATATACATATATATAGTAGATTGATAAATGGAAAGAAATACACCGTTCATGGAGGCGGTAGGCCGTACGTACGCATGAACGCTGTTTTCGTTTCCTTATTGAGTTGAATGGAATTAAGTAGATGACATACATACATATATATATATATATATAAATAAATAAATCCAGTAGCTTTATAATGTCATATATTTCATTATTATTGCTTATATATACTTTATAATCATTCTTAAATGGTTAACATGGAGAATGAATCTCATCGCGTTGTGGAGACAGTAGTCCGTACGTACGCACGAGCGATGATATCATTTCCATAATTATTGAACTGAATTGGAGTGGATGATAAAATATATCAGAATATTTGTGATTTTATAATAACTATGTATAGTTATTCTTTACACCATAATACCCATCCATGTAAGGTGTTGGTGGAAAAACAGATTACACCACGGCGTGGAGACGGTATTCCGTACGTACGCACGCACGGTGATTTTGTTTTCCATAGGATGGATAGATGGTGAAATGGGGTTGTTTCATATTTATAATAACATATCATTATATTAGTGATACTGATGTTATTACATTATAATGAAACAACTAAAGAAGAAGAAGTTGAAGAAGAAAGAAGTTTGAAAGAATCTGTAGAAGAAATTACCTCTTCTTTGATACGCCTCTTTGAAACCTCCTCTTAGGGCACTAAGATTGGTCTTTGAAGCATACCAGGACCTATAGAATGTTTCTAGGGAAGTGTAGAAGAGACTTTTTCAGGGGTTTGACGAGATTGAAGGCTCAAAGTGGTGTGAGGAAGAGAGGGAGGAGGTTCCCTTTTTTGAGGGAGGAGAGGGGCACCTTTGGAAATCTTAAAAATATTAATTTATAATAAATCTAATCCCACTTAAAAACCTCCAAAAATGACTCATATTCGAATATTAGATTATATAGGGTTGTAATCTCATCAACCAATTAAATTTAGACATGTTAGGAATTTATTTTAAACATTATCAACTTGATTTATCCTTACTTAATAAATTTAATTTTATTTGTGGTAATAACATTATAAATTTTAAATTATAACAAATAATTACTTATTTGTTGTTAATTGTACATAATTTGATACTTTATAACATTTGAGACCATATAAATTTAAATTTATAATTTTTATATAATTTTGTGTTTTTTAAACAATTTTATAATATGTTATTTTTATAAAATAACAATAGTTTCAATTTTGACACTATTCATTTATTTGAATTTAAATAAAATATATACAGAAGATATGTTCAAAATAAAAGCTTTAATAGATTAATAAAAGGTCATATGTATCTTGAAAATTATTGTAGCACATTAAATAGTTCATATAATATTTATTTTATTATTTTTAAAAACATTTATTTGGTTTATCTCTTAATAAAATAATTACTACAACATTTTTGTGTAATTATTTAATATACATATTTGTTGCATAAAAATTAAAAATAAAATCCTATGATGAAGATAAATCTATTATATTTCACAATAATACTTTTACTCTAATATATCATCTTAAAATCACAATATTTAAATTGTTATATTTATTAAATTATGAAGGTGACATCTTTGGCATCATTTAAAATAAAATAATATAAGTGTCATAATCCCTTTTTTAAAACTCCAAACTATTATATATTATGTAATTGGATTATTATGGTATATATATATACTACCAATAAGTTTTGGTCTGGTTTTTCGGCCTTTTAATGGGTATTATTATTTCAATAAAAACTATATTACTGATTTTTCACTTAATAAATAATTTCTGCATAATTAATGTATCACCATTAATGACAATTATTTAATCCCTAAAAATTCTAAATAAATTATCATGATGTATATAATTTTATTAGCTTTCTGGAAACTATTAATTTTTGAAGTTTTATGATGTGTATCACTAAATTAAAATTATTATACTTATAATATTTAAGAGAGTGACATGTTGTCACTTTCTTTGGTTTTAATAATAATTAAATTATTTTCAGGGTCAAAAGTCCATAAAATGAATCTAATACGAACCTTAGGTGATATGAGTCTACTATTATCCATAAAATAGAATTTTGGCATGTGTTAGGGTAATTTTATAATATTATATTTACCCTTAATTACCTGATTTACCTTTAACTATGGTAAATAAAATTTACCATTGTTACTATTCATAAAAACCAAAAATAAAAAGTAGTATATTAATATAATTTGGACCTACTGATTCCAAATATGGAATCAATTTTTCCAAATTCAATACAAAAAAGTTGCAGAAACTAAATTAAAATTAATCCCGTTGTCGAAAGAAAACGAGTTTTTGTTTAAAACATTGCAAAAGATTGAATTTATTTAACCTATGAATTCAAGGTAAAATCAATGATAATGAAATAAATTGTATTAAATGGTAAAAATATATTCTATTTATACTTTAAAACCATTCAATATTATAATTTAACCACATAAATTATTACGATGAAAAAAAGTTGTTTTTAATTAAAATATAGCATGTTTTTACTATTCATTAAAATATGAAAGTTATCAGAATAATATGAAAATTTTATTCAAGGTAAAATTTTATATCCTTATTCCAAACAATAATTGTATTTTGAAAAATTGAACATATAAACATGTCAAAAACTAGATTTAAAGGGGGTGCGCCATCAAAAGGAGGCAAAACTGCATTTTTTGAAAAATACTTATTTTACCCGAAAAATTTATTTTGTTCTTATAACATGTTCTAGAAAGTGTGAAAGATGAATAATAATGTTATAAATATCATAATTTAGTTAATACTATTCATAACAGATAGTTTTAATAATATTTTAATAGCATATCATTGTTTAGTGAAACTCGTTATTGCGTACAATACACACTATCGAGGAAGGTCGCGATTGCATGTAATGCAAGCCAAGATAAGGTTGCGTGTTGTGAAAGACTCCTTTGTTGATTATTTATAACATAATCCAACCATTTTTTATTTATACATTGAATATGTATATATATACTCAATGTTGAGTAGAATGACTATTATCAAACAAACTTGAAATTGTGTGTAATACAATCTAAGAATAGTGTTGCGTATACTGCAGGCTAATACGGTGTTGCGTATAGCACATGATAATCTAGTGGTATCATAAAACACATGACATAAAATAAATTAAAAAGAATACTTATCATAAAATATCGGGTTGTTACACCCACTAACATAAGTGTTTTGACCTTCATCTTTTCCTATATGGAAACATCCAAGTTCCATGCCAACTGAAATAACTAGTCCTATATTATAGAGACTTTAACATAACTCAAATGAATAACTAGAAAGATCTAAAGACAACTCATGATTACATGGCCTTCCTCATGAGAATGGAATCCTTCCCCATTCTATATAATAAAATCAACTGAATATCATGTTCCCAAAAATGGAATCCATCATGGTAATTTCACTCCTCATGTTATCTAGGAACCAAAATAGCCATATCCCACTCACATATCACATAAATGGACACCCATATTTCCTCTACAATGTGAATTTTTGACACATTGGTACTAAAACTCAACCCTAGGTTTCTGGAAGAGAACCAATCCACCAACATAAACCTTTAATACCTAAAAAATAAAAAGGAAGAGATTAAAAAATGACCCTTTATAGGGAGTTAGCATTCAAGTCCCTAGGTCCAATAATTTCAAGGAGATTCTATAAAATCATTTAGTAAAAGATGTCCATATGAGTATTATTTTTATGTGAATAGTAAATATAAATAATCATAGGGATTTTCCCTTTTCCAAGTCAAAAATGAACATTAATTAATAAAAAATTGGGAAAATAATCTAATGAATATGTTAATGACCATGAATATCACTATGATATCTATGATAAATGAATCACCAACCATGAATACCATAATTTCTTATCTAAAAAATTTATACAATATTGATGTGTTGAAGGATTTTTTAAGTATCTATTAGTATAAATTCAGTATGTAATTATTATTATGATAAAAGAAATATTTTAAAATTTAATTTATTACAATTCCTATAATTTGTGTTTTCAAAATTATGTAACTTATTAAAAATTTATTAACGAGTCATTTTAATAAAATAATATATATATATATATATAAATTAATTAATTAAAATTCATGGAATTATTTATAATTCTTGTAAATTAAAATATAATTATATAAATTCTAAAAAGCTATTTAAAAAATATTTTTGTTATATGTTTTTATTTTCATGATAATTTGTTTCAAATTTAAAGATATTGTTTAATAAAATGGATTTATCATTTGGAATTGAAATATTTATATTGGATAATATGTTTAATTTATTTCAATTGAAAAAAATATGCTTTCTAATTTAAAAGAGAATTATGATTATATATGGTAAAATGAGGTAAATTTAAAAAATAAATACTAAAGGGATAAAATATCACTAATAAATACACTAAAATATATGGATAACTAAAATAGTCATGTAACACCCTTAGTTTCAGGTACTTTAACATTTTATTATAATATATATTGTGTGGGTTTAGTTTTGGGAGTTATGGTTGGTTTTAGAGGGGTCTTGGAGAAAGTTATATTTGTTTTCGTAAGGATACACCATGGCGATTTGCACTATAGCACATAAATTTATTCACAGTTTTATATGGGTATGTGTTATAGTGTAGGGTCCTGGTAGAGAGAATTTATAGATAATCCAATTTTGGTCATGTAAACTATATAGAGTAGGGATGCGACATAGATGGTTGTGTGTTGCGACATAGTAGAGATGATTACACCGTAGTTCCCCAAGGGGGATAATTCCGTGGTTCTGCTAAAATGGGAACCCCATACGGTTTAATAGTGGGGATATTCCATAGTTACTCATTGAATAAAGTGGTCATATGATGTGTAAGGTTCTGTGGTTCTTGGAGGGTTTTAAAGGTAAGGCTATGTCATATCTAGGAGCACTGTGAAATGGTCTCGGTAGATGTGTCATAGACTGGGAGGACTACACCATGGCCCATGGGGAATTTGTAGTGGTATCATGGATGTGTCGTGGTGAGGTGGTTCTAAGAAAGGCCAATATTATAGTTTAATTGGGGTTGAATCCTAGAAACCCTGATTAGTATCCTAATAATCCAAGTTATCAAACTCTTCTTCCTCTCTAGGCTTGAGAGACACTTCCCATCAATCCTGAAAAATATTTTGGGTTAATCAACGTTCTTTAGAGATCCAAAATCCTTGTTAAGTACCTGTTATATCGAAATATACCTTTTTATTCTTGGATTTACTCTTCTAATTTATCTTGGAGTTACTTATCTATTATGTTATGGATAGATTTTTGTTTTAGGATGAAAATCATGATGAGTTTTATTATATATGTTGATGGGAAGTTGTTGTGAACCCAAATCCAAAAGCTTTAGCACGAGTCATAATTTTCACTATCTGTTGATAGGTAGGTGGATTCTCTCTCACATAAACTATTCTAGAACACAAATTATTAGTTTTATTAACTTCCATATATTATATTTCCTACAGTCTCATTGGATGATTTGGTGAAGGAAACTATTTTGTATGGGTTGTTGTGGATTGGTGAAATTGAATGGATTTTGGAAATCATAATTTTGATTATAAATATAAAATGATGATTTTAATAATGTGGAATGGTTTTGATGATATATAAAATATGAAAAAATATTTTCCAAGAAATACATTTTTGTGGAAAATGAATTTCTATGGAACCTGCCATGATTTTGTTGACATGCATTTAAGTGGATTGGTTTGGTTGGAAGAGCCACCATCATGGTTGGAAATATTTTGGTCAAGGATTACAACTAGCATAGTTGGATAGATTATGGTGATGAAGTAACTCCATTAATGGGAACCCCATGTTTTTCTATATTGTGTGGATATGAATGTGTGTGTTCACTTCAAGAAAACAATATTTTAGCGGTGGTTTGGAAAACCGCCACTACATTTTTTTGATAAAAAAATTAGCAGTGGGTTTTTAGAGGCATCTTTAAAAACCACCGATAAAGGTTTTTAAAATATTTTTTATAAATGTTTTAATTTTTTTTTAAAAAATTACAATTTTTAGGAGTGTTTTTTCAAAAACACAGCTGTGAAATTGTGGCAGTTTTTTCAAAACCACCACAAATTTGAAGAAAAAAATTTAAAATTTTATTTATTTATTTATTATTATTTTATTTATTATTTAAAATAAAATATAGTTTATTATTTATAGTTTAAATTATTTATAATGTTTCAATTAATATATATTTATAATTATTAGTTAATAAAAATTTTAAACTGGAAAAGAAATCTTCAATAAGTTAAAAAACAAACATCGGCATCAAATGACCATAACTTTTGATCCAAGTGTCCATTTCAAATCCACAACCAATAAAATTAAAGCTTATAAAATGAGCTAAAATCAAGTGTGATTCAAATCATGTGATAATGAAAGGAAATAAATATATTCAAATTAAAAAATTCAAATATTGAACTCAAAATTCAAATGACCATAACTTTTAATTCAGGTTTTCGTTTGGTCTCTACCACATATCAAATCAAAGTCTGCAATGAGACCTACCTCGTTTAGGTCTGGTAAGAACTCTATGAGTGTAGTACCCCTTTTTATTCCACCATAAATCCCCAAAAGGCCTCTAAAACACAAGTTTTAGTTGTAGACCCCGATTTCTTAAAATTCAAAAGGTTATAACTTTCGATCCAGGTGTCCTTTCAGCCTGTACCACATATCATATCGAATATCATTTCATGATCTTCGATTTGACTGGTTGTGGCACTGAAAAAGGTGTCTAGATTAGATTTTATGGTCATTTCAATGTTTTTTGGGTTTTCAGAGGTTCTTAACATTTTATGATTTAATTAATTAATTAATTATTTATTTATTCACTTATTTGTTATTTAATTATTAATTAAATATTTATTTTTTAATTAATTAATAATTAATTTATAAATTATTATTTATTTTCCTATTATTTATTGTTTATTATTATTTATTTATTAATTTATTTATTGATAAATTTAGTTATTTATTTATTTAATATTTAATATTTAATATTTATTTATTTATTTAGTTATTATGTACACATTAATTATTAATTTATTTTTAATTAATTAATTATTATTAGTTTATTAGTCATTTATTAGTCATTTATTCTTTATTTATTCGTTATTCATTATTAATTAATTAATTAATATTTATTTATTTAATTATTAATTATTAATTATTTGTTAAATATTAAATATTAAATAATAAATAATAAATAATAAATAATAAATAATAAATAATAAATATTAATTATCAATTATCAATTATTAGTTATTATTAATTATTAATTATTAATTATAAATTATTAATTAATTAATTAATTACTTATTTATCTATTTATTTATGATTTATGATTTATTAATTTTTTAATTATTAATTATTATTTTTTATTTCTTAATTCATTTTTAATTTAAAAAATATTAATTTATTATTAGTTAATTATTCATTTGTTATTAATTTATTTAATTATTATTTATTTATTCAATATTATATATTTATTATATATTTATTATTTATTTATTAATAATTTCAGAATAATGTCATAATTATTTATAAATTTATGAATATTAATTATTAATAATGAATTATTAATTCTTAAGTATCAATTATTTTTTTAGTTATTATTAATTAATAATTATTTTTTATTTTTTTATTTATATTTATTATTTATTATTTATTATTTATTATTTATTATTTATTATTGATTATTGATTATTGATTATTGATTAATTATTATTGAATATTTATTTATTTATTTATCTATTATTTATTAATTTATTATCAATTTGTTATCAATTTATCATATATTAAATTATTTTTTAATTAATTTATTATTTATACATTACTTATATATTTTATGATATATATTATATATTATATAATATATATTATATATTAGATATTATGTATTATGTATTATTTATTACATATTATGTATTGTATATTACATATTATATATTAAGTATTATATATTATATATTATGTATTATATATTATATATTATGTATTATATATTATTATTATATATTATGAATTATATATTATGTAGTATACATTATTGATTATTTAGTATTTAGTATTTAGTATTTACAAGTTACTATTTACTATTTACTATTTATTAATTACGATTTATTATTTACTATTTACTATTTATTATTTACAATTTATTATTTACCATTTATTTCCATATTATATATATATATATATATATTATAGATTTATATTCTATTTATTTATTATTAATTAGTAATTAGTAATTAGTAATTATTAATTGTTGATTATTGATTAATCATTATAAATTAATAATTATTTAGTGTGTATCTATTTGTTAGGTATTATTTGTTTTTCACATTAATATATATATATATATATAAATATAAGTATTTTAAATTCAATTTATTGACCACATAAAGAGCCTACTGGAGTGGTATAGTATTTGGAGAATAAGTTAGAGGTAAGGAGTTCAAATCTCACCAAACGCAAAATTTCTATATATGTCATGTGCATGTGCATGGACATGGACATATGTATAGATATGGGGATGAGAATGTTAATAATAAATAAACAAATAAATAAATAAATTACAAATAAATATATTAATTAATTAAAAAATTAAAAAATTAAAAAAAATTAAAAAAAATTAAAAAAATAAAATGATTTAGCGACGGTTTAAACCACCGGTAAAAAACTACATCTAAATCGTTCTACGATGGTTCTGTAAAACCACCACTAATTATTTCCCACACAAGATTTAGCAATGGTTTTCAAAAAACCACCACTAAACAAAAAAAACTGCCACTAAAAACAAAATTTTGCATAGTGGTGGGTGTGTGTAAAAATGTAAAAGGTTATTCAAAATGTGGATGGATGGAATTAAGCTCATTTATGTATTTACCACTTAGATTTATTTATTGGATTTATATACATTGTTTAACTTCTTTTAAACCATTTCATATAAAATGCCACAATTAATTCTTTTCCTAGTGGTGTGTGATGGGAAGTTGTTGGGGAAAACCTACTGATTTTATATTCACCCCCAATTTGAGAACTTTGGTGCATTTTTAGATGTTATATGTAAATCCCTAAAAATTTGGAACCATAAGAAAATCTTTATTTATATTATTCTGCATTTTTTTGGAGTTAAACTATGTTTTTATGATTTTTTTGGATTTTAGTGGCATATATTTTTTTAGTATTTACTTCTATTTCAGGGGGTACCAATCTATAGCCTAAGTGTCCACATCATTGTCTGGAAGGAAACTTTGCATTGAGATCACTGTGCTCTTGGTGTGCTGTGCAAGGGATGTTTCCCATTAACCGTCCCTTGGATGTCTATTTACAAAGGATGTGCTATAGTGCCTTGAACCATGAAATAGTCCCTCATTCCATATACAACATATATAAATAGTGAATATATAGTATTCAAGGGAGATAAATATTTTAATGCTTAGTCATGGAATTCATCTAGGTAAATTTGTTTCAATTTTATAAGGATCCTCCAATTCAGTTTTATGAGGATTAAAGAGAATCCTCCCATAGATTGAACCCCCTTAAGGATTTTTATACCAGTTCATTTCTCCCATCTCGATGGATTTACACAACTCAAAAGGATTTTAGATGCAAATCCACACTGCAGTACCCTCCCTATGCCACAAAAGTCTAATTTTTAGCACCACTCCATGCCTCATTATCATCATTATGCCACAAAAGTCCAGTTCCAGCATGAATGAACACTATAGTGCATGCCTTTTCCCTAGAGGTCCAAGTTATGTCCCACGAATAACCAAAGAACTCAAACTACACTATAATAGTTTGTGTTTTAGAATTCTCTTCCGTCACATGAGTTATCCTTATACCATGGTGAGCACACCTATATTGTGGTACCATTCTTCTTATACTATCATGAACCATTGATATACTTACTTGCACTGTTGTTTCCATATATTAATGAACCATGAACCATGGTGAACGCTGCATGTGTTGTGGTATATATTACAAATCACCCTCCATGCCATAGCCTCTGGCTTGCATTGTAGAGACACTCGAATTTTTAATAGGTCTTCTTCTTCCTTTTGGATCCTTTTTGAAGATGATCAACCAAGGTAAGTCTAGTTTAGCCCATTTAGTATTGACTACTCCTTTAATTTATATAAAACACATAAAATTCCTATATGGTACTTGATCTAGATGTTTTTTGTGGGTGATCGTGTTATGACTAGTGAAAACATGGTTTGGGTGGTGAAAACTTCGATGAACCTTGATGTGGATGTGACAATATTGAGGTATGAAGTTCCTCAACATCTTATTCTCTCCTTTGCACAATTTTTTATATTATGATTTATGTGTTGGAATATTTGTTATTTTTCTTGATTATGATTGCATGTGGGAGGTCTGTAGCCCATGAAGTCCTTTGTGGTGTTCGTTCAATGACTGATATTAGTGTATATTTTTTCCATGTTCAATTATAATCAAAAGTTTCTATGTTTTACTGATTTATTTGTCATGTTGATATGCTCTCCATGTATCTTATAACATGTATATATAAGTTACCTTTCTTTGAGGAACCATTCTTGGATCTCAAAATTGGTAGATCATCATGTCATGTTTATCCCTTCAATGGGAAGTATGATTGACTATCACTAATGGTTATAATGTAATTTATAATAGGGTTGAAATATGACGATGAAATGGAATATCATGTATATGTAAATCCTTCTAGTTTCTATCCATATATTTGGAATATGTCTAGTTATATCAAATAGGATGGGAACTCCGAGTTTCATTCCACATATCCAGAACTCCTTCGAGTTTAATGTTGTATGCTGGGTTCACTGATTTGCATGATTCATGTTAGGTGCTCCTACAAGTTTCATGGAATATATTGGGTACTCTTATGAGTTTCATTCCATACAATGGGTTAGTTTTCAGGAGGTGTTTCAGTGATTTATACACTATCTTGGTGGAAATATTGGTTACTACTAATATATTTCCATTATCTTTATGACATGGATTTGAAGTAGGTATGATCAGGGTTTATGGAAACTTAGTCAACACAATTCCACTTATTTTTGGATTATTTGTTTACGATCATACGCATTCACTATGATAATGGCTTACACATATTATACATGAGAATAATAAGTTGAGGATTCATTGATTGTGTCATACTGAGTCTTTTACTCACACCATAATCAAGAATTTTGGTGCACTTGTAGATTTTAGGGCCAGAGTTCTGGTGAAGGGAAAGGTACCTATGGTAAAATATTGTGCATTTAATCATGCAGATTGCATAGACTAGGATAGACCATGTTGGAAAAAATGATGTTTATTTATTTATTTATTTATTTTTTCTACTGCTTATACTCTGGTTAGGCTTTCCACACAGGGAGATTCTTTTATTTTTAAAACATATATTACATTTAGCATTTTCCCTATATTTACTTTGATAATTTATTATTATTATTATTATTATTGTCCTTTATTTGTTATTATCTTCTTGATGAAATGAAACTAAGGGTATAGTCTCCCCTCTAATAGACTTAGACCCTTGTTATTTGTCAATAGAATATTGGGTATGAGGAGGCATGTATGAGGTTACATAACACTCCATCTTGGATCTAGTGATTTGGGTAAGGGTGTTACAAAATGGTATTAGAGTGGTAAGATTTTCTAACATGCCTTTCCCTTTCCCTGATTTTGGAAAAGTTAGAAGGGATTTAGGATTTTTGAGACTTGAGTAGGAGAACTATGATCGTTCTTAGACAACACTGTATAGTGGACCTCTGAGTTTCCATAAAATTGGAAATGATTTTCTGTTGTTACTATTGATCAAATTCATCTTGGATGACTCACATAATGTTGATAAGTGATTTATGAGAATTTAGGTTCATTCATGAATCATTATTAGGAATGTAGGTTCACATTTAATGGATTTACATGTTATTAGGCTATATAGTATTTATTTAAATAAATAAATTGATTTGTTTTATATATTTTTATAGTTATATTGGTGTGATATATCATTGTTTTTCATGATTTTGTGATATATCTTCATTAGAATTAATTTTTTTGATTGGAAATATACTTTTCATAGTATTTATATATTGACTATAGATAACATATTGGGTTGGAGACCAGGGTTTGTACTAATATGGTTATGCCTTGGTTTGAGGGTAGACTCATTGAACTTCCACTGTGTTATCCAATAGACTTATTCGGACTTATTGTGTTCATAATTTTCCTTCTATTGTAGAAGATTATAACCAACATATGTTTTATGGGACCTCCACCTAAAAAGGGTTCTCCCAATCCCCTTCCCACTCCTACCCTAGTTATACAAGTTGTGGTCCCATTATATACCCCATCAAGATCCATGGTGGACTATGCTAGTGATTTCTAGCTATAGAATCCCCCAATATGTAGGGAATGGGTAAACCACTGGATATTGATGATTGAATAGACATCATTGAGGGAATATCTGACCTTGTAGATAAGTTGATAGAAATAAAGGTGAAAATAGAATCATTCTTTATATAAGAACTCACCATAAGTTTGTGGGGAGTTATGGGTTATGTCAGATAATGAAAGATACTCTCATGGGAGACTATCAAGGACTTTTTTGGAGATTTATTCTTTGAAATGATAAATATAAATCAAGCACAATAGTTTATAGATCAGTTATAGGGATCCATTATTGTATCATCAAAATTGTCATGTTTTATTGATCTCATCTTCTTGGAACCACATCTTTCCAATAATGAGGGCTAGAAGGCTAGGTATATTGAGATCAGACTTTGACCTGATCTTAGGCAATAGGTCTGGATAATTGAATTAACTTTATACCCAGATGTGTTGCAGAAGAATTTGACCATCAAGATGATCATTGTGGAGGGTTGAGTAGTCAATCAGGATATTTTCTTCACTAATATGATGGGTGGGACTCCCAGTAGTTCCATGAGAACCTCTTCTTATGGAAGGTAGAGGAAGAACAAGGATATGTGGTGGAGTAGTGGTTTATAAGTGGGGAAGATTATGGATTCTTCAACTCCTCCTTGGTGTTATAAAAAATTCATAAATTATGGGAATTATAGATATTTCATTAGGTTATTATCATCACCCTAGATCCAGTGATGAAAATGAATAAAATATTACATCTTTAGAAGTTCAATTCTAGAGTAGTGGGGGTGAGGTTCCTCAGGGGTAAAAGAAGGGTCTGGTATATGAACCAAAAATTTAGATGAGGTTCTCACTAATATACTCAAGCTGGACAAAACACATAGGGACATGGCTGTGGAGATGAGATAAGGTGCATATATATGGTGGATTAGATTTTAGAAGATAGTTCAGATGGTTTATCTACCCTTCAAGGTATTATTTTTATCACATCCACCTTATATACTTGTTTTTTACATACTAGTTCTTTCTATTCATTTATTTGTGTATAAGTGGTTTCTCAAAATGAGTTATCCTTCATTTTATCCAATTAAATATTATATCTCAATAAACCATTGGGAAATTTTTTGATCATCTCCATAAATTCTTAGATTTTCCTATAGTTATCATATGATATGGAAATTTATGGGAGTTCATGATTCTAGAAATGATGACCTTCGATATAATTCTATCCATGGATTGACTAACTAGATTTTGAGGACACATTGATTGATATCATGGATGAGTTTATTTTACCTCACTAAAGGGTTAAAGATATTTCATAACTAGATAATGGGAACTGGGTGCAGGTAGAGTTGGACAAGACAAGAGTTTTATCAGGGTGATTACAAAACATATGGTAGTCTTGGATCTCTTAACAGGATCAGTGACCACCCTCTCATCATTCTCTCCAGTCATGGTGTCATATCAAGACTTCCTTCTAGATTAATTCATAGAAAATTCCTAGGATAAAAGAGTTTAATTTTAGTTTGAGCTCATAGTAGGTGTACAACCAATTTTGATACTTTTGTATCCTATTGCAGCAAAAAAGAAAAAGGAGATCAAAGATTAGTTGGATTACTTATAAAGTTGGGTCTTTATAAGGCAATCTAATTCACCAGGGGGAACACCTTTGATGCTAAACATTAAAGAGGATGTTATTATTCAAATCTATGTTGATTACAAGATGTTGAAATTATATATGGTGTATAATTGATATCCCTTTCTGAGGATTGATGATATTTTTGATCATCTACAAGGAGGCTGATGGTTCTCCATGATATATCTATGATTGGGACACCATAAGTTGAAATTTAGAGAGGATTAAATTCTGAAGATGGAGTTTCAGAGTAGGTATAGGTTGTATGAGTACATGGTAATGCCATTGGGAGTGAAAAACACATGGAAAATTTTCATGGCCATCATGAACAATATATTTTACCCATACATGGACTTGTTCATCATGGTATTCATCGATAAAATCCCCATCCCCTCATCGACACCATAGAAACATTCTAGGAACCTAGAGATAGTCATGGGTAATATTCGAGCATATAGGTATTAAAATATGTTTTAAAAGTGACAAATTTGGATTCCAAATGTTGTGTTCCTAAGACATGTGGTGTCTGAGATGGGTATATTCAAGGTCCCATTGAAGGTTGAGGTAGTCATGTCCTGGAAATTCATTTGGAATGTTTTTGAGATCGGATGATTTTATAGTTGAATGGGATATTATTGGTAGTTTTTTATGATTTCCACTAACTATCAACACCAATGATAATTCTGATGAATGAAGGAGTAAATGTTTAGTGGTTAGATTAGTAAGAAGTGGCTTTCCTTAATCTGAAAATTAGATTTTATACACCTAGAGTTCTTATACTACCCAATCATGGGATTGGTTATGCTGTGTACTGTGATGTACAACACATTGTCTTGGGGGTGGTTCTAATGAAGGGAGAGAAGGTGGTAGCCCATTGGTCATAGATGTTATGACCCCATGAGAATAACTACCCTACACATGACTTGGAGTTGGAATATGTGGTCCACACTCTAAAGTGATGTCATTGATATCACTTTATCAAGAAATTATTTATTCAAACATGCCATATGAGTCTTTATTATATCATTACACAGAGGAAAATGAATTTGAGGAAGAGGTGTTGGTTTCAGTATATAAAGATTATCGATAATGAGATGATGTATACTCATGGTCATGGAAACATCATTTTTGATAATCTTAGTTGTAAGATACAAGATAATAACGATCTTGATGAGTGTCTATATAGAAATCACTGGTGATTGATCTTCTTTTTGGATGATTATAGAATTAATGCCTTATATGAATAGGGTATTATGACTAGTTCTCTTTTGTTATTCATATCGTCTCATATGGAATGAGTGTAGGCTGGATTGTAATGAGACCCAGAGTGCGTTGTTATAAGGGAAAAACTAGCTGGAGGTGATCTAATACCCATGGGGTCTTTGAGTGATAATGATGTCATCATGGTACATTGGAATGTAGAAGTCCTTTCTTCCATCAAAGAAGAGATCATGTGGGATTGTAATTTCTCTACATGGGAAGTATATCATGGACCAATGAAGATGTATCAGGACATTATGAGATTGTTATTGTGTATAGGGACGAAGAGAGACTTCGTAAGGTTAATCTATTGATGTGTTACATGTCATAGAGTGAAGTCCAAGAAACAGTGTCCAGGAGATTTTCTCCAAGCACTTCCAGTGCCCGTGTAAATAATGTAGAATTCCATGATGATATTTTTGATAGAGTTACCTAGGACTTTGAGGTGTCCTGATGCTATCTAGGTGATTGTTGATCAACTGAAAAATGTTTCCCAATTTTTTTGGATCAGGGAGACTCACTAAGTGGATGAACTAAAGAAGATAGACATTTGTGAGATTTTACAATATCATAGAGTTCCTGTGATAATTAATTCATATAGAGATAAATGTTTTAATACACAGTTTTGGAAGGGAATATAAAAATCATTAGGGAATTAGTTTTTGTTGAGTACAATGTACCATCCTCAGACAGATAGATTTTCTTATAAGACACTATGAATATTAGATAATACCCATTGAAGTTGTGTGAAAGACTTTTTTTGATCTTGGGATGATCACCATGACTTGGTAGAGTTCACATAAAACAATAATTACCAAGATTAAATTTAGATGGAATCTTATGAGGCACTTTATGGGAGGTCATGTAATTCACCTCTTTGTTGTCATAAAGCGAGTTTGGCAGTAGTTGTGGGCCCCAACGTTGTTCAAGAGACAAATGATAGAGTGTATATGATTTAGAAGAGGTTGATAAATACACATAATAGATAGAGATATTATACCAACTAGAGGAGATGAATTTTCTATGTTTGTGTGGGAGATCAAGTTTTTTGGAGAGTGAATCATTGTTTGGGGAAAAACTATATGAGGAATCAGGGCGAGATTTCACATCATTTTGTGGAACCATTTGAGATCACATGGTGAGTTGGGATAATGGCATTCTATGTGGGAATTTTTTCTCATTACCAAGGTATGAACATTGTGTTTCTTATGTCTTAGATTCAAAGGTGTATACCTTACCCAAAATATCCTATCGATTTAAGGGTTTTGATCTAGATATTGAAGAATCTTATGAGGAGTTCCTAATACATATTATAGACTAAAGTGGTAAGGCTCTTCGATGGAATATAGTGACACTTTTCTGATTTTATTGGTACTATAGGTGGATACATGAGGAGAATTGGGAGTGAGTGGCTTAAATTTGAGTTTTATGGCCTAGGTTATTCAAGACAGTCCCATGAAGACACTTCTAGAGGATGATATGACTATATTAGGGGGAATTTTAAAGCCTTGAAACTTTATTCCCATAAGAAAATAAATTCTTTCCTTTATTATCCTCATTCTTGTAGAGTTTAACTATGTTTGGTAGAAATTTATGGGATTTTGGAGGCTGTATTTTTTTAGACATTACATCTATTTTAGGGTGTACCATGTCGTAGCCTGAGCGGATTTTCCATAGTGTGGATGGGCATGCAACATTGGAGGTCACTATGCCACCAAGGTGTTTTTTGAGGGAGGTCACACTGTAACCTTACCTATAGAGGTTGTTATGGGGTATCTTTTACCATGAAACATATCCTCTACCCACATAAAATTTTTATAATTGTCCATCATTTGATCATTGAGGGTGAACTAGAATTTGATGCCCAGTTATATAATGCATTTAGGGAAATACATCTTGAATTGATGAGGAGCCTTCATTTCAGTTTTATGAGGCATAATGGGAATCTCATATATATTGAACCCCCATATGGTTTGTTCTACTAGTTCATTTTTCCTGTTTAATGAAATTACAAAATACTATAGGATTGAAGATTCAATTCCATAACACAGTACCCTCCCTATTCTATATAAGTATATTTTTAGCATAAATAAGCACTGTAGTACCCTCCCTATGTAGTAGAATTCTATTTTCTAGCATAAATCAATCCCACAGTGCACAACCTATATCATAATAGGTCAATTTATAGAATAATTTTATGTCGTAGATCTCTCCCTATACCCTAATGGTTTGTGGTACATACCATTCATGTGTTGTAATAAATATCCATGCGTTATGGTGAGAACTCTATAACTATGGTGCTTTTCTTCTCACACCTCCCCGTGTCATGGTGATACTGCCTTTCCCCCAGTAGACTTCTCCCAGCACACTATCTACCATGGTAAAACCTTCCTATATAATGGTTCTTATCCCAGAACACCCTCCACCCCACAACCTCTTATATGATCCTTAGATACCCCTAAATATACAGTAGTTATTCTTTTCCATCTTCCCCAAACCTTGTGAATCACTTTTTTTCACGAACCAAATTGGGTGGTCATCTGAACCAGTGCCTGACCTGGTCTGTGTAAAAAACCATAGGGAATTCTCGATCCCCACAATATGTAACAAGTTCTCAAGTATTAAAAATAATGTTTGGGAATTATTTACCCAAACATATAAATATAAAACAACAAAAAAATAAAAAATAAACCAAATATGGAAGTCACAACCAAAAAAGCCTTTAACCAAAAACCGGATTTGAGTTACATGTTCAAACAATACCTAAAACAACTAATACAATGTATGCTGACTAAAACCAAAATAAAAAACCACCACATGGTAAGCAGACACCACCCTCAAGCCATCTCCACAACACCGTACCAAGAAGAACAACTAATAACCCCAACCACTATCTCTAATAGCTTTCCACTTACTTGTATCAAACATTACCAAATCTACATACACCCAAAAGTGTAAGTAAGGTGTGAGATAAATACTTTCAAGATGAAACAAAGAAAATATTCAATGAATAAACATTATATGACAAATAATATGGAAAGTTTAATAAATGAAGGAAAAGGGCTTGAACAATTTTTAAAGAAATCAGTTTTAATGAAAATAATTTCAAGGAATGAAACTTTAATTAAGAACACACTTACCTTTTAAGTAACCAAAATTCAACACCATATGACTATGGTGACCATAGAATAGTCAAGGATCACCAATTATGGGAGAGTCCATATGGGTACTAGCTAGTAAAGGGACACTAGAACCTTGCGTCAAAATGAAAGGTGGTATAAAAACCACAACCAGCTGAATTATCATTTACAAGACACTAGGGGGGAATCACATCAGATGGTCAAGTGGTCTCCAACCATATCATATGTTTAATAAAAGTTTTGGTCATGTATCCTTCTAAGTGAAACCATTCCGAAGACACTTCCGAATCACTAGCACACAAGGCCTATTCCTCCCTCTAACCTACCTGAGCTTCCCATTTGTGCTAAAAAAAGTTCCAAGTTCACATCACATGTCATATAAATATACCCCAACCAAAAAAGGCTCAACACACACCAAATAACACAATTTTCCCACAAAAATTCCAATTTAAAAAAATATGCACATGAAAACAACGTCCAAACATGTTTTCACCACTAATATCATTTAATAAACCATTTAAAAAGTTTATCAAAGAATTCAAAAAAGGAATCAAAAGGTTTTACATAAAAAACCCACTCAAAATACCCATTTTTAATTAATCTCACACCAACACCATACCAGAACACAGTACGTAGCCCTTATGTGATTTAATAAACTCATTACACAAATTATTAAACACTAAAAAATGACTCAACATGGGTTTCACTAAAAATGCATTCCATATCCTATAAAAATGATACAAAATAAATCAAAAACATTTTAAATGCCCTTAAAAACTAAGTTCACAACAAAAACTTAATTAAATAACTTCATAAATTAAGTGAACATGAAAAATAGTTCATCAAAAAATATTTATACGCGAAACAACCTAACTTCGGTGTTGAATTTCCCAAAAATTGGTGTGAAAATATGATCGCACCAAAATCTCAGCACACAGGGATCAAATTGAACCTAATTCAACAAATATAACCCAAAAAAAACCCTAAACAGAGTGAGTCCCCAAAACAAAACCCTATGCAAAGCAAGAAGAAGTTTATTGGAGAAATCACAAAAAGGGGACGCCGCTAGAAGGGAGTTTCATTCTAAGGGGGTCACCATAGGTTACACCATCTTGGGGGGACATGCTAGAGGGACATTATCTAGTATTAGTTTTGACCAAAGATAGGGCAGCATGGTGATGTACGAGGTGGGGTGAGGTCGGTTCAGCGGGAGTGAGTGTGCCGGCTGGGTCTTACTAGAAGGGGGTATGGAGAAGGTGGGGGGGGGGGGCGATGAAGAAGGAAAGAAGAGATATGGGGACCTACACATAGGGGACAAGGTTAGGGAAGCATGACACCAAGGGAGGAGGGTGGAGGAAGAGGAGAGGAAAGAAAAAATAAAGAAAAAAAGAAAAGAAAAGGGTAATAAAACTTAAAAAACCTAAATTCAATAATAATTATAATAATAACAATAATAACGTAATAAAATAGTATCCTAGATAATAATAATAATATTCATAAATAATAATAATAATATTAGTATCATTTAAATGATACTAAATTCAATTTAATTTTCTAGTTTTATTTTGTTTTCTCTTTATCATTCATTTTGTTAATTGATTAGTTAACTGTGCATCAGGTAGGGCATATGGTGATTTGGTGAAGCTACATGGCTTCTGTTATGCCCTACCCATGCGTCGAACACCATAAAGCCTGAACATTCATTTATTATAAAAGACACAAAATTTCAATCAGGCATAGCCCACGCCTCGATGAAATATTTAAATGTCAGCTAAAATTATAAAATAAAATTATTACAGAAGTCCGTGTGTGACAATTATCCCCACTCTTAAAATATTCTGCCCTCAGAAAGTCAACTCGATGCCTAATCAGAGAATAAAAACAGATAATCATACTCAACCCATGAATTCAGCTCCCAAGTCTCATGCTCATCATTCCAATTCTACCAAAGGATACATACCAAAGGAATAGACTTCCCACAAGGCACCTTCTGTTAGGCATCCACTATCCGCACTGGCTATTCAAACACTGATAAATCAGGCTCAATATCCAACTCCTACAAATTAAACACATTGGATAGATCTGTATTATACTTATTCAATTAGGTTACATGAAATACATCATGAATTGACGTTAACTATGAAGGTAAATCTAACTTGTATTCCACCTTTCCAATCTGCTCAGTGATCTCGAAAGGCCGAACATACCTTGACATTATATTTCCATGAATTCCCAAACAATGGTGGCCCAAATGAGGGGCCACATTCAAGAACACCTGATCACCCATAGAAAACTCAAGGTCTTGATGTATCAGATTATTATACGATTTGCGGTGACTCAGATCTGTCAATAACCGCTCCCTAATATACTTGACTTTGTCATACATATCCTACACAAGGCTCAATACCAAAAGTGAGGTCTCTCCTACCGTATACCAATATAAAGGAGCCCAGCATGGCCAACCATAGAGTTCCTCATAGGGATCCATTTCAATTGAGTAAGGGTAAGTATTATTATAATTGAACTCGACCAACCCCAAATGGGTATCGCATGATCCTTCGAAATCTAGCACACATGCACGAAGAATGCCCTTGAGAATATGATTTAACTACCCCATTTGACCATCCATTTGAGGATGGAATGCCATGTTCATTTTGATTTATGACCCAAATTCCCTTTGAAGGGATTTCCAGAACTTCGAGGTAAAGCAGGGGTCTCTATTAGAAACCATCACTGATAGAACACCATGGATTCTGACCACCTACTGAATATATAGTCGGTATAGTTCATCTGGTTTAGCTATATCTCTAATCAGAAATAAGTTGGATGATTTGGTCAAAAGGTTAATAACTACCCAAATAGAATTATTTCCACGAGGGGTATGAGTCAAGCTAATAATGAAATCAATGGAGACCTTGTTCCACTTTCAGGCAGGATTGGGTAACATTTGAAACAAGCCAGAGGGCCATTGAAGCTCTACTTTTACGTACTGACATGTATAACAACTCGATACAAAATCAGCTATGTCCCACCTCAATCCTGGACACCAAAACTACCAATGAACATCATAATACATATTGGAATCCCTAGGATGAATGGGCCACTAATATTAGTGGCTATCATTTATCACCACCTTCCTTAGAGGAAACAACACCACTGCACGACCCTTAAAGCTCAATATCCCCTGGGGAGATAAAGATCAATCAGAAAAAGTATCCCCACCATTAGAAAACTGCATAGACCACCAAAAAAACTCATCCTCAGGATTCTCCCTCTAGATCAACTTCATAAGGTAAGGATTCAACTTAATTCTTGTAAATAATGTACCTCTACTGTGCTCTTGGGTCACTAAGTGCATCTGGGAAAAGATCCCCATCAAGGTCTATTTGTTAATGGACTTTCTCAAAGACTATACTGGCAATTTTCTAGCCCATTAGCCACCACATTACCCTTATCTTGGTTATAGATGATATCAATGTAGAAACCCTAAAAAAACTCGATCCAATGGCATTTATTCCGATTAAGATCCTTCTATGAGGGGATGTAGCATAATCTCTTATATTCAGAGTATACCAAAAATTTATCCCCAAAAAGTTAATGGTGACAAGTCTTCAGGGAAGGATTCACCATTACTAACTCCATGTTGTGGGTCAGGTAATTCTTCTCATGCGACCAGAGTTGCTGAGAACCATAATCCACTACATGATTATCTTTCATGATAACACACCCAGGGCCCATACCTAAAGCATCACAATAAACAATATAGCCCTTACTAGACTCTGGAATGATCAACACCATTGTGACATTCAACCACCACTTCAACAAATCAATGGATTCTTGAAAATCTAGGCTCTACTCAAACTTCACCCCTTTCTCGGTGAGTGTGGTCCTAGAGAAGGCTAGCTGTGAGAAATCCTGAAAAAAAACACCTGTAATAACCTACCAAGCATAGAAAACTCCTAATCTCAAACACATTCTTTGACTTTTCCCATGACATAACAACACTGATCTTCTTGGGATCCACTAAAACCCCTTATTCCAAAATTATGTGGCCCATACACTTCACTTCCATAATCAAGAAGGTGCACTTTTAAAGCTCCGCATAAAGGCGATGATCCCATAGAGTGCCCAATATGATCTAAAAATGACGCTCATGATATTTCTCAGATCCTGAGTAAAACTGGATGTCATCAAAAAATACCACAACAATAGAGTCAAAATACTGGTGCAACACCCTATTTATGAGTTCCATAAAAACTGCTGTATCATTTTTCAATCTGAAAGGCATGACAAAATACTCAAAGTTTCCATAACTAATTTGGAAATACATCTCTGAGATGTCCACTTCTCTCACCCTGACTTGGTGGTAACCCGAACACAAGTTTATTTTGGAGAACCACCTTTCCCCCATCATCTGGTCGAACAAATCATCATTTTTGGGAAAAGGGTATTTATTCTTGATGGTTACCTTATTCAAATTATAGTAATTGATTCACAACCAGAGATATCCATCAGCCTTTTTAGTTAATAGAAGAGTAGCGGACCAAAGAGAGATACTCGAGCGAATGAACCCTTTGGATTCCAAATAGTCAATTTTTATCTTTAATTCCATCAATTTGATGGGGCGCATTCTCTATGAGGGAAGATATATAAACTGTGTTCCAGAACCCTAATCAATTGAGAACTCTATGTCCATATTTGGGTGTAATCCCAAAAATTTATATGGAAATACCTTTAGAAACTCTTCCACTATTAGAGGTAATTCACTCTAAGGAGCACAACCATCGTCCTCTATCACGAGTGATGAAAACTGAAAGGAAACACTTTCCAACTCTAGGAGTGGAGGTCCTACATGACCGGATCGAGGATCCCATTCCCCAAGAAATACCTAAGGACTCCCATCAGATTCTATGAAACTTACTCGTCACCTATAACAATCAATAAGTTATTGAAAGTGAACCAACTAATCCATGCCAAGGATTATGTCGAAAAGAAACTTATCAAAGACTAGAAAGTCCCACACCATCTAAACCCCTAACAAGGAGAGTGCACATGATGTGCACCTGAGACCTTAATCCTTCTTACGCAACAACGTTACCAACTACATTGCAAATGACATAAGATCAATTAGTAAGTTCATAATATTCACAAGATGAGAAGAGATAAAAGAAACAGACACAATTGTATAAAATAAAATATTTTCAATTGATGATGCAATCAGGATGGTACCTATAACTATAAAAGGTCCTACATCTGATCCAACTGGTTCTTGATCCACAACTTTATTTTTTATGATCCCTATCTAAGAAAAAGCACTTTCTTGTTGCTCTGGCATGATTTGGCTATGCTCAGATGATGATTTGGTCGTTCCTTTATGAGCACCAAACTGATATCTCATCATCCTCTTCAGTACTGACTGAACTGGAAATCCCTTGAAATCCACAGATCCATCCCCAGCCTGATATGGGCATGCCACCTTGCAAAAACTATGCAAAAGTCCAATAATCCCTCATTGGTGACAAGGCCGAGGAGGAGATGTACATGCAGGTCAGGCGTGCACTACATGTCCATACTGATGGCACACAACATACCTTGCACCAGAAGCCTTAGATGAAGTCATCCTGGAAGAATGGCCTGAAATACCACCACCCTTCTTCCCTTTCTCATTACTCTTCCTCTTCTTATTAGATGAACTACCGCTATTAGACACTGACATAGCCCCAAAGTAACTAGACCTACCCTTAATATCAATATCCACCATACAAGATTGATCAAATACCTCTAAATAGATCTTAAACAATAATAGGAATACCTGATAATAGATCTCCAATCGCAAACTGTTTTCAAACCGCTGAACCTTCATCTATTTGTTTGAGACAATTTTCGATGCCTAATGGACTAACTAGGAAAAGTGGTTGAAATACTCTTTCACTAACTGGTACCCCTTAAAAAGATAAAGAAACTACAAGGATCTAGTATACATCAAGACCTCAAGACAGTACTAGTTATTGAAGATCACCTTGAAGTCCTTCCAGCTCATCAGCTCATGCTTTCCATCTTGGACCACTGAGTCCCACCATTGGGACCTTATAATGTAAACGAAGTTAATTTCACTCTAAACTCTTCATGTGGGTTGAAAAAGTCAAACATGCACTTGATATTATCAATCCACTCCTATTCTTACTAAGACCTCATGCTACCTTGGAATGAAGGGGGTTTGTTCTAAAAAAACTCATGGGATTTGTCATTTTTAAGACCAGATCCATCCTCTCTAACATGAGCATGAGTAAGAGCAGGAGTCCCTTCTTGTCCTAAATCTTGAATAGCCTAGACCACAACTTCCACCAACCAATGATAAAACTATGAGGGAGAAATATCTCCACATTCCTCTCGTGGGTGCAAGGGAGCTCTATGGGGAGGCATACTGCTACAAGAAGCAACAATCACATTGAACATCCTTAATACATAAGCTCTGAAAAATAAAATTTTAGAATGAATAATAAATATCAATAAACCAAACATACTGAAGAAATATAATGACTAAACCACTTCACCCCCACCCAGTGTCCACATATAGTCTACAGGATACACACACCACCTAGAGGAGAAGCCAAACCCATATCCCAACATCCCATAGTGACTCGAGGTCTTTCTTGAGGTGTTCTAGCTAGGCACCCGTCTCGTAACTAGAACTCCGAGCACCGATATTCCTAGATCTTGTCTAACCAGATTCATCCCAAATAAAAGGACTCAAGGGATCAACCTTCATTTGATACCATTTTGTCAAAAACCAAGTCGGGTCATCATCCAAACTGACACCTGACCCAATCCATGGAAAGGCTTAAAGGGTGTTCCTGATACTCACAGGAAGGCACAAGTTCCTAGGTATCAAAAATAAAGTTTGGGATTGATTTACATTAATATGTAAATATAAAAAACAATAATATAAAATAAACCAATGATGGAAGCTAAAACCAAAAAATCCTTTAACAAAAATCCATATTTGAGTTACATGTTAAAAAAAACCTAAGAAACTACTAAAAAGTACGATGAAGAAAAACCAACTCAAAAATCACAGCCTGGAAAAATGACACTACCCTCAATCCATCTCAACAACACTACACTAAGAAGGATATATAATAACCTAAACCACCATCTTCAATGGCTTTGTCATTACCTGTATGAAACATTACCAAATCTACATACACCCAAAGGTGCAAGTAGGGTGTGCACTAATATCCACTATGTGACACTGAGAAAGGATTCCATGCATAAACAAAATATGGAAAATAATATTTTAATTTTAATAAATAAAGGAAAAGTGATTGAACAATTTTTAAAGAAATATGTTTTAATGAAAAAAAATTCAAGGTATGAAACATCAATTAAAAACGCAATTAATTTTGAAGTAACCCAAATTCCATTTCGTATGCTGAAGGTTAGCATAGCATAGTCAGAGAGCACCAAATATGGGAGAGTCCCTATGTGTACTAGCTAGTGAAGGGACCCTAGAACCTCAAATCTCAGTGGATGGTGGTATAGGAACCACAACCAACTATGTTCTCATGCATGAGACACTAGGGGGAATCATGTAAAAAGGAAAAGTGGTCTCCATCCATATCACGTGTTTAATAAAAGTTGTTGCTATAAATCTTGTTAGGTGAAACCAGGCTGGATCCACTTCCGAATCACTAGCACACTTGTCCTAGTCATCCCTCCTAGCTACTCGAGCTTCCCATTTGTGCGCAAACAAGTTCCAAGTTCATATCACAAGTAATATTCATATACCCAAACCAAACAAGGCTCTAAACACACCAAATACCTCGATTTTCATACAATAAAATTCATTTTGAAATAATACACACATCAAAAAAACCTTCAAATATGTTTCACACCATCGATATAATTTAATAAACCATTTAAAAATTTTATAAAAAAATTCCAAAAAGTTATCATAAGGATTTACACAGAAAAACCCACTCAAAATCCCATTTTTAAATTAAGCGCACACAAAAACCATATAGGAACACAATACGTAGCCCTTAAAGAATTTAATAAACTCATTGCACGAATTATTAAACACTAACAAGTGACTCAACATGAGTTTTCACCAAAAACACATTCCATATCATATAAACATGCTAAAAAAATAAATCAAATGCAATTTAAAATCCCTTAAAAAAATTTCACACCAAAAAATATTAATTAAAGAACATGCTAAATTAAGTAAAGAAGGGAAACTATTCGGGAAAAAACATTTATACATGGAATCACCTATATTTTGTGTCGAATTTCATAAATATTGGCATGAAACTACGATCACACCATAATCAGACCACACAAGGATCAAATTGAAACTAATTAAATAAATAAAACCCAAAAAATAAAAATAGAACAATAAAAAAAATAGGAACCAGACCACAACCCTATGCAATGAGGGAATACATTTACCATAGAAAATTGCCCAAAGGGGAGGTCGCCGGAAGGGTGTTGCATGCTAAGGGGGGTCGCCAGAGGTTACAACCTCAAGGGGGGTTGTTATAGATAAAAATACATGTTGGGTGGAATTACAATGGAAGGCGGTCCATTGAAAGAGAGGGAGTAATGATGCTATGTGAGGTGGCTCGAGGGCGGTACACTGGGAGGGAGTGCACCGACCGGTTCTTGCCGGAAGGGGGTGTGGCCAAGGTGAAGGGGGGTAGAGGGCAGTGTAGTGAAGAAGGGAGGAATGGATATGGGGAGAGGAACACATGGGGGTAGGATCATGGTAGCATGATTCCAAGAGAGGATGGGGGAGGAAGAGGATAAGAGAGAAAAAAATAAATAATAAAATAGAAAAGAAAAGAGAAATAAAACCTATAAAATCTAAATTCAATAATAATAATAAGAATAAATTAATAAAACATTAACTAAGATAATAATAATAATATTCATAAATAATAATAATAATATAATATCATTTAAACAATACTTAAATATTTTTATTTTTATAGTTTTATTTTGTTTTCCCTTTATCATTGATTTTGTTGATTAATTAGTTAAACATGCACCGCACCGGGCACACAGTGATTTGGCAAAGCCAAATGGCTTTAGCCGTGCCCTTATCGTGCACCAGGCATCATCAAGCCCAAACATTCAATTATCAATAAATACAAAAAAAATTTAATTGGGATAGGCCCGCACCTCTATGAAATATTTCAATGTCAGATAAAATTATAAAATAAAATTATTACAAAAGTCTAGGTGTGACACTTCTGATGATGATTGACCAGGTGTGATTCTGGTTCAACCACTTTGGTCCTATTTCCTCCTTTCATTTCCCTTGAACCCATTATATGTTTTGGTTGGTTATGGTGATCAGGTTGGTGAAAACATGGTTTGAGTGTTGACACCTTTAGTGAACATTGACCTTGACGTGACAACCAGAAGGTGTGATATTCCTCACCTTCTTATAAACTTTTTTACCCATATTTCCATATTTTGATTTATGTGTTAGAATATTTGATATAATTGTTGATTGTGATCACATATGGGGGTGTGGGTGGCCTATGATACCTTTTTTGATGTTTGTTTTATGAGTGACATTAGAGTAGCCCGATGCAATGTTTGATTATGATCACACATTTCTATGTGTTTCTTATTTAATTCTCATGTTGTTATGATCTACATGTATGATATACCATATATATATTAACATTCATGGAGTTAACATTCTTGGTTTTTGGAATAGTTAGAGCATCATGAGATATTTTTCCCCTAGTGAGGGCATTATCATGATTAGTAATGATAGTGATAAAAGGCCTGATCATGGGGTGGAGATCTTATGATGACATGGAATATCATCAATTAGGCAATCCTTTGAGTTTAATTCCATATATTAGGAACTCATGTATGTATCATATCATATGATAGGTACTCCTAGTTGTATGTCACATATCATCAACTCCTTTGAGTTGAATTCCATATAAAATGACCCTCTAGTTGTATTCAGTATATCAGTAACTACAAAGAGTTTCATGTTGTATATTAGAAATTACTATGAGTTACATTCCATACACTAGGTGGGTTTCCATTTTGTTTTTAAGTGACCAATACACAATACTAGTGGATAGATTTATTACTACCTATATCTTTTTTTTATCTTTCTAGCATGGAGAAAAAGAAGGTATAGTTAGGGGTTTATAGAATTTTGGTAAATACATTACTAGTCAGTTTTCGATTTGGTTTTTATGCTCATATGAGCACACTTGCATGATAATTCATTAGTGTTTCCCTATTGAGAATTATACTCAAAATCTACTTGGGAATTTCTATATGCTTTTATATTTCATGGATATAGATCTAGTGAATGCTAAGGGCCCTATGGTTGATGGTTATAATGTAGATCACAAAGAAAATAATAACCAATAAAGATCCCGATGGACCCATTTAAGTTTATTTATTCATATATTTATTTTTTATTCTATTATACTATGGACCATCTTGAGACATTGGTAACGTCAATTATTTATCTTACATATGTTCCATTTATCATTTTTTTCATGTTTACTCAATGGTTTATTTAGTAATATTCTTATATTTTATATTTTATTATCGGGTTGATGAAATGATACTATGGGTATAGTCTCCCCACTCATTGACTTATACCCCCAATACTAGTCAAAAGCCTCTTTCATATAGGGAGTCACACATGAGGTTACGTAACACTCTATATTGGATTCTGTGGTTTGGGTTAGGGTATTAAATCATCTTTTGGGATATAGAAAAAGGCACAATTTCTTACTTCTCTAGTGATGTACCTTAATTCATGGGTGATGATTCTTTGGATGAAACTACTACGGTGTCTTAAGTCATGTTGTCATTTTGGATTCGTTAGTTATTATAGAATGTTTCATTATCACTTTGATATTTTTTTTGGTTTTATTCACGGGATTGAATGTTTTATATTCATGAACCATATAGATTGTTTTGGTTTTTGTGTGGTGTGTTTTTGGGTTGTTTTAATTTCAAGTAAAATTATCCCCAAAATATTGCTAAGAAAATAGAATTTATTTTCATCCTTTAGAGTTATTTGTATTCCAAAAAATTTTAGTATCACCTTTACCTATTTTAGAGTCTATGGGTGAGAGGAGAGATGTTACAAATGGTATTAGTATTGGGAGGTAAAACTTTCTCCTAGAATTTTATCAAGGAGATATAAATTTCTAAACATGAAATATAGATCTTAAAAAAGATATATCTAGCGTTTTTGGCCTAATATCATGTTACCATTTTTTTAGGTATCAAATTTTTCTAAAAAACTTATAGATGTGTTTTTATCTCATCATCATATGTTTAGAAAATTATTGTTGCATAAGATGAATTGATATTCAGACATCCCACAAGGACTTCATTGATCCTTTTGAGTTTAGTGATATTTAAAAAATGTTCAAAATGTTGATTTCTAAAAATAAACTTTCAAATGACCATTGATTATGGTGATTTGGAATTGGATAATATAGTCTGTTCTATAATAAATTTATTTCATTGTATTTTATATGGGAAATTCATGAATTTTTTGTATCATAAAATCTTAAAGAACATTTTTTTATAAAGGGATTTAAATCTAATGAAATGTAGCTGGGTAGAATATCTAAAAATGATTGACAATGACTTCATGTATACACTGGGAAATGGATATTTTTTAGTGGATGAATTGAGAACGAATTCATGTGATAAGTTTATAAAGAGTCTTAAAATAAGTGTATGGTAATGTCAGTCATAGTTGTTATGCATTTGGATTTTTCTAAGAAAGGTGAAGTTTTATTTTACATTCTGGTTATTTTATTCAATATTTGGTGGATCTAGTTAGAGATTATCAAACATCCAATCTTGAATGTTTTAATATTATGTCAAAACTCATTGATGTGGTTATCATTGAAGGATGGGTTTCTTATGGTAGATCTTTTCTATTTCTTAGAGATCAAATTTTTGTGCCTTTAACTTATAAGAAAAAATTCTCTAATCCCACGACCCTTTTAGATGTGATTTCCATCTAAGAATAAAAAATATGTATTAATGGTTGATATGACATTTTTGGTTAGCTAGAATGATAAGGAAACTATTAGAGTTTGTTTCTAGATGCCTCACTAGTCAGCTGGTCAAGGAAGAACACCAACAACCAGCTGGTATGTTTCACTCCTCACTAATTCCCTTGTGGAAATGAGAACAAGTAGTTATGGATGTTGTAATAGTTATGTTAAGAATGGTTTTGAAAAAATTTATCATATGAGTGATTGTTGATCTAATAAAAAATTTGTCTCCCATCATTCCAATTAGTGAATCTATTATGGTGTAATATTTTTCCAAACTCTATATTAGGGATGTTGCGAGGATGCATAGTGTTCCCATTTTAATTGTTTCTGTCAGGGACATTAGGTTCACATCTCAGTTTTGGATGTCCATGAAGAAATCCCTTGGAACCTAATGGTCCATGAACATATCATATCATTGTTAAATGGATGGAAAATATGAATTGTTGAACAAAATGTTGGAAGACTTGATGAGAGCTTGTGTAATATATTTTTGAGTATTATAGGAGGTGTGCATACCGAAAGTAGAGTTATCATACACAAAAACTTATCAAGCTACTATATATATGGCTTATTTTGAATAATTATTTGGCTATCCATTCCGTTCAACACTTTGTTGAGTGGAAATATATAATACTTCAATTATCAAACCTAGTCTTGCGAGGGGACATTTATATTATAAGATATTTCTTTGTGATTACCTAGAGTCACAAAATATCATATCCATATCAACATCGATGGTTGTTATTATTTGAAGTGGATGATCAAGTTTTATTGAGAGTCTCTCCAATTTTAAGGCCTCATCATTTTGGTAAAAAGGAATGTTTTCACCTTGATACATTATCCCTCACGAGAAAATTAAATGAGTGGGTGATGTGGAATATCAGTTGGATTTACCACTAATGTTCAATTATTTTCATAATTTCTTTCATGTATCTTAATTAAAGAAGTACCAAACTAACCCTGACCATGTTATTTTATGGGAATATATTTATATTGAACTGGATGATATGTTGATTCATGTTCTAGTACAAATTATGGATTGATAATTTAAGCTCTTGAGTGGGAAAATAATCATTTTAGTGTGGGTTTTATTGATACATGGTCAAAATCATGAAGATACATGGATTCTTGAAAAAGAAATGTAAGAATAATTTCTTGAGCTATTCTAAAATAACACTAGATTTCTAATTTAGTAGGATGTATATACCAATGTTCGGAGATTGTAACAATCCATGTATCCGGTATTTTACCATTTTTTTTCTTTTCATGAACTCATATAATGATTGGGTTTATTTTTTAGAGTTTTCGTGAGTTTTTAGAGTGGTTTTATCGAGTTATAGTTTTTTTCGTATTGTTGATCCATGGATCATGGGGCAACGGTGTATCCCTTTGGTCATAGCGATGTAGGGCAATGTGTTATGATTTAGTGCCGTGGATGGTTGATTTCTTACCTAGTTCCATTTTGGGAATATCTACATAATGAAGTAGGGTTGTGGAATAACATCTTCAGAGTTATGGTGTAGAAGGGATAGTTCTGTAGTAGTTCCTTGAAGTGGAGAATTCTTTGGTTCTAAAAAAATGGGTTCCCCTTGCAGTGTATTGGTTGGGTTGTTCCATAGAGCTTCAATGGATAATGTGGATATACACTGTGAAAGGCTCCAAGGTTTAGGGAGGGTTCAACTAGGCATCCTACATCATAGTCTAGGGAGAACTATTCTATGGTCTAGGTAGTTTCACTATATACCCAATGTAATTCTCCATGGTCCAGGGGGACTGTGTCATGGTCCCATGGTTGCACTACGGTGTGATGGTTCATAAACCCTATTTCATTTTATATTAATTGGTATTAGAGCCTTGAAAACTTGATTTTTATTTAAATATTCAACATTATTTAACTCATTTTTCTATCTATACTTGAAAGAAAATTCCATTGGATCTAGAAGAAACTTTTGGGAAAAAAGTGTTTTGGGGATCCAAAATCATTAGTAAGACCTTATTTTATCAAAATATACCTTGATATTCTTGGATAAACTCTTACCATCTCACTTTTATACATATACATATATATATATATATATTCATTTAGGGATATATATATGTACAAGGAGGAAAATGATTATGAGTTTTGTTGGATCAATTAAAGGGAAGTTGTTATGAAGCAAGGTTTGGATGTTTTAGCATCGTTCATCATTTTCCCTACTCATTGGGAGATAGGTGGATACTCTCTCAACACCACTATCCACGTTTTTTTGTCATATATTTCTTAATTGTTTTTGGGTTTTTATGGTATGATTAGGTTATTTAATTAAAGGAACTATTTTGTATGTGTTTTACATATTTTAGAAAATTACATGGATTTATCAAAAACCCCTCTTTGTTTATAGTTATAAATTTGTGATGTTAAATTTAGGGAATAGTTTTGATGTAGAATATTTTTTGATACAATTTTTTCAATGAAATATTTATTTTTGTAAAATTATTTGGTATTGAACCTGGAATTCTTGGTTTTTCATGAATTTTAGTGGAAAATGATGGTTGGAAGTCCCACTATCTTTGTTGTATGGATTATGATCAGGTAGTACCACCATCATGGTTGGATGGATTATGGTCATGGTGTTCCACAATTAATGGTAACATCAATATTATGTATAATTCGAGGATATTAATGTGTGTGTGGGTGTGTGTGAATATGGAAAGACTATTCCAAATATGAATAGATGCAAATAAGTTTGTTTATGGTTTTCTCACATGGATTTATTTTATGGAAATATATAAATTGTTTACTTGATTTTCAACTATTTAATATAAAATGTGCTAACTTGTTCTTGTCCTACTATCGTTGGATGTGATGTCTTTGGGGTAAAACCAATAGTGTTTACACTCACCCCATACTTGGTAACTTTGGTGTGATTACAAATTTCATCTACTGAGACATATGAAAAGGAAATATTTCATAGTTATCTAGTGATTCACCTTGATTCATGGGTATGGAAGGGTGTGTTGCATATTGTGGTTATCCTGAGTGATGCTTGGGATGATACCAATTTTGTTACTTTATTTATGTAGTCTTTTTGGATTTTTATTTTTTATACAATGTTCCATTTTAATTTATACATATTTTTTGTTTATTTTTATTCAAGGGATTACATGTTTTATATTTATGCATCATAAAAATTTTATTGGATGTTGCGTGGTGTGTTGTTGGTTTGTGTTAATTTTAGGACAAATAAAACCCCCAAATTATCCTAATAATTTTTTATTTATTGTCAGCCTTTGGTGTCCTATGGATGTACCCTATGTTAAGTAGCACAATCACCTCTTTCCAGGGTAATAGGTGAGGGGTGGGATGTTACATATCACTTATCTTTATTACCTATTTGCATGTTATATATAGTGAAAAATTATATTCCATATACATTAAAGAATACGTATTTTTGAAAACTCCACCCACCCTCATCTATAAAAGGGTCCATCCTTATATCATTAAAAGTAAAACCTAATTTTTGACTTATTGAGATTATTATACCCATATATTATCCCTAAAAGTCCAATATTTTATTTTTTTGGTTTCCACATATAATATGGAGTCCCAAATCATTCATTTTAAAGAAGGAGCACCACAAATGATTTCATTCTTTATCATGTGTATTATGTTCTCCATAATCATTTCTTTTATATTATTCTTTAGTGAATTCAATTATATTTTTTTGTCACTTTCAGAACATGTTTTTAAAATCATTATTCTATAATTAAAGATATATTACAATAATACAATAGTATATTTTTACACATTAATTCATTATTTCATCATTTTTTTGGGTTATTTTGATCACCCTAATAAATGGTGAAACAAGATTTTCATAATTTATGTCTATCAAAACATAAATATTATCAGTACATGGTTTTAAATTTTAATTTCAATCATGCATATCATTTTTGAATAGAAACATCTAAATGTTTATAAATTATTAAAATATAATTTCTTCTTAAAAATATTTTTTCCAACTAATCATTTTGTAACTATTATTGAAAAAGAATACTCATACACATCATTTTTGAATGAACAAAATTACGAATCATTATAAAATTACCATTCATGAAAAATAATTTTTTTTTAATATGGAAAACTGAAGGATATTGAATGATGCTTAAGAAAACGGTACTAAAATAATAATAAAGGTAAAAATTACAACTTCTAATTAATATTGCCTTTAAATGAATAATAAATATAAACTTAATAAATATGAATAAATAAATTTGGAAAAAATAAATATAAATAAGGTTTAGATAAATATTAATAATAAATATTTATAAACTAAACATGGTTCTTAAGTATCTTTGACAAGAATGAATCAATGGTCAGTAGTTTGGTAAGTTACTCTCTTATTATTGAGCTATAATCTTAATTAATTTACTTTAGTTGGGTATATTTAATCATGTTGACTATCTCATATTTTTTTCATATTATTTTTTTAGGAATTTACATTTCTATCTCACAATCCCCTTTGTAATTAATTTATTCCTCCTAAAATATAATATTTTATTGATGAAAATTATTTTATCTATTTAGTATATTTAACATTCATATAAATGACTTTTCTTACAAAAAATGTCTTTTTTACTTAGCTTAAAATCTAAATATATATTTTATTCTTTACATATCATATTTAAAATCATTATTTATTTATATTTCATAAACTTGGTTTATATAAAACTATAAAAATAATTATAAAATTTATTTATTTAAACATGCATACCATATCATATAATTTTCTAAATATTTCATTTTATTTAGATTCACTTTATTTCCATTAAAATTATTAGGATCTTTTTACAATAATATAATTAATTATTAAATTAATTATTTCAAATTTTGTTAAATGATTTTCCAAATAAACCTATAACATTATTTTTATGTTAATATCATAAATATTTGATGAAAACATTTTTCAATATTGGTATCATATTTTCTCTTATTCTCTCGAAGATCCCGCACCTTTGAATCAAATATTTAATGTATTTCTGTCAAAATTTAATTTTGATATTTTTCATTTGGGTTATTCTTTTTTTTCATTCTATCAAATTATATACTACTTCTTATGAAATTCCAAAAAAATATTATGTTGCCCATTTTATTTCAATAGTCTGATCATGCTATGTGTTTAATATATATAAAACTATATTGATTTGGAAAAATTATATTTTTATTTATTATTATTTCATGTGTCAGCCAAAAATTATATATCCCACCAAATCATTGAATACATCCTATATCTCATGAGATGTTAGGTAATAAGACATGGAAGGTTTTCCAAGATCAATATTTTATTGAAAAATATTTTCTAATATATTATATTTTCATAGGATGAGATCAATGACCATTGTTTTTATTTTCTAGAAATAATATTTTAGTAAAATACTATTTCATTGTCACTATGGTAAATAATTAATGATTTATGATACTTCATTTGGATTCCATGGTAAAAACTATGCTTTAATAACCATCCTTTTTTGATTATGAATTTCTAGGAAATGATATATAATTACATCATCATAACTCATAATCAGTTTTCATAATTTCCTGATCTCATTTCATTAATCATTATTATTATTATAATTTCATTGTGATATAATAATAAATCACTAGTAGATAATTTTTTTTTACATCTAAATTGGAAATTAAATCACTCTTTACATTATATATGTTTTTACATATAATTATAAATGTTGTAATTTGTATAAGATGGAATATAGTATTAGGTTTGTCTTATAATTAATGTAATTTATATTATGAAATAATATAGATGTGTAACTATAATTTAATTAAAATCAAGTTATTTATTTTAGGGAGTATAATTTAATTATGAATCAAATTTTATAATTGAAAAAAATTATATAAAATATATATATGTTATATTTTTACATATTGGTCCTTATCAAAGTGGATTTTTGTTAAATTTTTTATTAGTTCAAGTGGAATAAAAATACCAAATGTAAATGATATGAGGTCTAACCAAGAATCATAGTTTAATCCATTCCATTATATTTCTAAATAATTTTTTTGATTTAATAAAATCCACATTATGGGACGTGGTAAAGTATATTCAATGATAGTAAACATGGAATCGAAATATAAAGACCAAGGAACCAATAAAAAGAACCAATCCAAATAAAAAATCGAAATTGGAAATTAAAATCTGGATAAGGAAAATAACAACATATTGATATTAAGAATGAAGATATAGGGAAATTCCTTGAGTGCATCTCTAACTCATAGAACAAAGAGGCACCACACAAAGTCCGCACATACATATTCTCGATCACAAGAGAAAAATAAAATGTTGTCACAGGTAGTAGGACACCACCATCATGTTAAAAAACAACCCTATTGAGACCTCAATTTCTAGTATAAGAAAGAATAATTAAGAAAAAATCTAGAAATAATCTTCCAAGAAACCATATTAATAGACCTTAAAAAGAAAACCATCATAAAAAAATTCATCGAAACTCCACACTAATAAGTAGGTAGAATAGATATCACCATCTGTAGGAGCACATAATTGTGAAGAAAATAGATAAATAACATCATAACTAAAAAATGATATCATTGACATAACACCAACCAGATAAAGGATAGAAGACCAGAGTTTCTAATAAAAATTAAAATTATCTTTGAAATAAAGTACAAAACGTAGACAACAAGAACTGAATCATTATAAAACAAAATAAATGGTGAACCTGCACCCAATATCAATAGAGTTAATGCAACACACATGAATAGGGAACCTTAAATCCTGTAGAGTGAAGAAAAATATTGATGAGATATCTAATCACTATTGATCCTAAGGATGATCCATCACCTATACATTCTAGAAGTACCTACACCAACATGTGGGGGGAGAACTATTTATTCTTCTTAAAAGGGCCTAGATTGGAAGATACCACTAATCAAATTCTCCCCAGACCGGAAATAAAGAAAATTTATCTAAGCTAGTTGATGTCATAGTCGATATTCAAAACATGGAGGAATGATGGGAAGAAAGACTGGAAGAGGGAAAATTAAATAGCTGAGGGTGTAAGAAAGATATATATATATATATATATATATATTATACACACATTTAAAAGTTTATTTTAAAGGATAAAATCATGGGGAAAACACAAACCCAAAATTCATGAGTAGTACTGTCAAATATGAGAATGATGAAAACCCAATAAGGGAACCATGAGAGAACTCACTAGGGAGAACTATAAAATCCCCGTCATAGGATAAAGTAAAAATTCCATAGTATACGACCTCATATGGATAAATTTTCACATTCAAATGATGGGAAACAATAATTTAATTTAATATTATCATCCATAAAATTTTTTATTTGTATTTTATTAAATGTTTAGAATCAAAATAATGAAACAAATATAGATGTAGCTTTAATTATTAACTAATAATTTTGATCACATTATTAAATTATTTTCCAATTCACTTCTCTATATCTTGAATATTTTTATTTATTATTTATTCATAACATTGAGGACCAAATATTAAGTTATTGATTAAAACACATTGTACTATAATGTTTTAAACTCAAGTATATGAATATTCACTAATGCATGTGTGTGGGAGGATAATTCATATATTTGTATTTATTCATTCATTATGGGAATATGACGTGACAATGGTGATTGATTATCTCACTTTATATATATCTCATATAATTTATTAAGATAGAGATTTCTTCCATATCTAATTTAATATAGTGATATTATATCAGTTCATGGAGGATTATAAAATCTATAAAAAAATTTAATTATTTAATATGGATCTTAATTTGAAATAATAAAGGTTTTATATATACAAATTTTTGGTGGAAGTATAATATTGAGGATATTCCAATTATATAAGATTATGTTGATGTATTTCTGAAATATTTGACTACCCTTCCCGCAAATCACGAGATTACATTTTTAAATGATCTAATATCTTATTTTGTGTTATAATGAATACTTTCTTGAGAGTATCCTATATTAAATGTGAAAAATTAAAGAAGAATATATAATATAATATGGTCAAGAGTTTTATACACCTATATACTTTACCTCTGGTGTAGTTTTCTAATTTTTAAAGTAGCCATATGACCCAGTTTATCATTAAATTAATAGTCAATAACTGAATAAGATCACAATCAAGACCAACTATCCTCAATCCCATATTGATATCTTTTTGATGAACATTAAGGGGCTCAATAATTCTCAATGTTGGATTTTTTTAAATCATAAACTATAGGTTAAAAGAAAACATATACCTAACAATTCCTTTTATACAAGATATGAGCTTAATGAGTTCATTGTTATTTCTTTTGAACTTAGAAATACCCCTTCAATATTGATAGATTTCATGTGAATAGTTAGTAGAAATAGCATACATAGTATTATAGGAATGTTTTTAGATGATGTTCTCATATTTTATCAGATAATGGAATAATATAAATATTATTTATTGATTGTACTAAAGACCTTGTGAAATGGGATAATGTTTAATTTTTTTAAATATGATAATTTTTTAAGAAACTTTTATCGTTATATGGCCATATTATAATAAATTATTTTATAACTATGGACCATACAATGATAAAGGTTATTTATAATGGACAAGGATATAAAATGTAATAATGATCTTAAATTTTCATGTAATTTGTAGAAACTATTATTACATTGAGATAAATTCCTTAGAATCACAAAATATACAATCCATGTGAATGTAAAAAGTATCAATGATTCTATATATAGAAAAATGTAAAAAAATATGAATCTTGACAATATGTCAGTATCTACATATGTACTCAAACAACACCATAATGGAGAAGATTTTTTTATAAACATCGATTCTTTAAAAAATAATTAGGTTGCGTTCGTATATAATAGGAAAAGTGATATATTGAGGGTGGCCTGCTCATTCTATAGTTATTTTTGAGATTATAAATTAACATGTTGAGATTTTTATGTGGCCTTATATTCTCCATGTTATGTTAATGAATTTATTATTCCCACCTCTCACATATTTTTTTTTTCATTGGTTCATTTAAAACATTTATTAGATCAATCTATCATAGGGATCTCCAAGAGTATACTGATAAATCCCCATTTTTTATGTTAATTCGTATAATACATGATAATTGAAGTTTTTCAAAATTTATTGATGGTTTTATTATGTAAAAATTTCCTCCCAATATATTTTTAAATACATATGGAAAATACTAACTTTAATTAATTTCAATGTCAACTAATATAAACCATTATGTTATTTATCTTAATAATCTCATTAATACTAAAGGGGTTTTATGAATATATTAGTTTTTGGATTAGTGAGTGATCATTAGATCTCGATCCCGTTAACTTACTAAGAGATTTATACATTCATTCCATCCATTTAACTCTGAATATTTGAATATTTTTATTATTTAATATACTAGTGTAACATATATGTCCATTCTAGGGAGGACTCACCAGCTTTTTTTCCTTTGAATTTGGACTCCCAATCCTCATTGATCTTTCTAGAATAATTATACATTTAATTTTTTTGTGACACAAATGGAATATTTTTTTCTTCCAATGAAATTATTATTGAGCAGAAAAATATAATTCAAAATCCTTTGGGAATTATTTTATACTTTTCTACGAAACACCTGTATTTTATTTTATTCTATATAGATAGATTATTTAGTGTTAAGTAAACAATGTTTTATAAAACGTTGATGGATTAGCACCTTCAATAAATTATTTATATTCATTACTTCATGCATTGTTTGAGGAAGCATTGGTTAGAGAAAATTGATATTAAATTACAGTATAATAAAAAATATATTTCATTTTTCTTTATAGATGAGAGTGTTCCCTATAATTCATTTAATTTTTTAAGGGGAAGAAATTTATATAGTCATTTCAATAATTTATAGGACGTTAGTTAAGTTTATCTAGAATGTTTATATGGTTCTATATTAATATATGAAACCAATATAAAACTTGGAACTGAGAGGCCTATCCGAGATCAGATGTCAATGAATTTAGGAAGATCAATTTTTTAACAAGAGTATAAAATATTCTAATATGTGTCTAACATATAATCACTAGCTATAGCCAAAACCCATGAAATTATAAGAATTTTTTGTATTTGATTTAGTTATCAATTAGATGATTCAAAATTCTTCAAACTTGGAAAACTATGGAAAAAATATAGAGGAGAAAAACAAGGGGTGAATGAAATGATTTAATAGAAATAATTAGAAACATTTATGTTTAACTAACCACCATATAGACTTTTTTATCAATAATAGAAGAATATAAAGTCATTATTAATGTAAATTTTGTGGGGGGGAGGGTTATGGTGATAATAGAATTAATGGAACCCAAGGGATTTGATCCTGACATGGGATCTTCTAAACAACCATAAGAATAATATTGTGTGATTTCAGATATATTGTCTTGTAATCCCCCCTCAATGGTTTGGTTGAGGGAGAAAATGTAAGCATTTTCATTATAGTGAAATTATTATTTCTCATATTATTCAATTTTGTTATCATCAAGATGGATTATTATGGTCTTCAGTTCTTTTATTTTATGATTATATGGTGTTTTATTATTTTTTATTGGCCCTGTAGCTTGAAAGGGTTCCCAGTTATCCCAAAAATGATTCGTAATATAAAAAATGGATAATATAGAAAATATGATAGCATATGGCTCAGGTTAAGTACTAGTATATGAGAAGAAATAATCTATGTAACATATGGCTCATGTGAAAATATGATAGCATATGGATCATGTTAAAATGGAATGTGAGAGAAATTTAATCTCATGGCAAACATTACGAGGTCCTTAAAATATGATTCACCACATCAAAATACCACAATTCTATTTTTCTACTATAAGGATTGTTTTAATGTGTTCTATCATTATTTATATTGGATTCATGATTTTATCGATATTTTAAAATTAATGACATAAATGATATTTTTTATAAAATATATTTTATTACTATTCTTATTAGATATATTTTATGTAATTGTTTAATTTTAAAACATATTTCACTTTTAGACGATGATTTTATGGAAATATATTATATATATATATAAATAAACTATCTAACATTTATATAAATATTAGTAATAATAGTGAAACAATATAATATTTAAAAATTAATTTCCCTAATAAATTATTTTTATGCATTTTTATATCATGACAACTATCTATATTTTTAATTCTAGAAATTGAATTTAATATAATATATTTTTTATTTTGATTCATATTGTTGAAATTAGGTAATGGGATCAATGTAGTTTTTTTAAAAGAAATAAGATATGTTGAAAAAATGGATTTATGATGGTAAATGGTAAAACCTGAAAATTTGTAAAACTATTAAGTAATGTGATAAAATTTCTCTAGATTATTTTGATGAAATTAAAAATGATGAAATTTGAAACTAATCATCACTTGTTACCTATTTTTGAGTCACATTATTTGAAAAGTTGGATTCTACATACAATAAGTAATGAGTTTTTTTTGGGAAATGTATCATCCTATCATTAAAAAAGAGAACTTCAACCCACCAATGAAATAAAAAATGAACGTCTAATTTTTTAGATATAAAATTCAAAAATTATATAAAAAATAAAATATCACATTTTGTGATTTATAGTAACAATAAATAGTATCAACTCATTCATTTCAAAGAAGGGCCTTAAAATATGATTACAATCTTCCATGTGAGTAATATTTCACTTTAATCATTTCCATTATCTTATTCGTATACCTATTCATTAATTTTATTTAACACTATAATGAAATTTAATTCAAAACATTTATCTTCTATAAAATTTATTTTTGAAATTACAGTAAAAACTGATTCATTATCACTCATTTGTAATAGGAGGATATTATGTGGGTCTATTCAACCACAGACACGAATGAATGTATAACATTTTAATTATTAATTATACTAAAAAATATAATATTTTTAATATAATGGATTTATTACTAATTATTTTTATTTATAATACATGGAGTATTTAAAATTTAATTATGTTATATTCTAGAAAATAAATTTAAAATAAGCTTATATGATTTTTTTAATGATTTTTTTAATAATAGATATGGTTTTTTAATGTTTTCTCTTCCTTTTTATTCTCTTTCACTAAAATATTTGTCATTTATGGCATCTATATTTTAGTTGTCAACCTATAAATTATATTACTATATATTTATTTTATGATGAATAAAATTCTATATCATTTGATCAATTTATCAGTTTCTTATTTTATGATACCATATTAAAAAGTTATATACCAATTATATATATATATGTATTAATTATGATTTTATTTTAGTAGATGTATCGATATTTTCAGATAACTCATATATGTATATATTTATCATTATATAATGGAATATTTTAGAATTAAATATCCATAAAATGTAGTGGATAAGGAATATATGTATTTATATGTTTTGTTATGGGACACTGAAGCTTATCCTAGTCCACTATATTAAATGAAATGATTGTACATTATGTTATAATGGTCATTTAAGTAATCCTTGAGTTATTTTTTATTCTTTTATTCTCATGCATGTTCCACATTATAATTTTATTTCCATCAATATTTATGATTAAATATTTTATATCTATATATATTTTATGGTTTAGTGATTATAATTTTATGATTCTATGTTACAATTCATTGATATGTGACTATGTTATAATTTCAAATTATCACATTTTATGATTTCAAATATTATTACATTAATATTGACATTAATATATTTTTTATATTATAATAGATAATCCTATATAACTCAATATTGATTTACCACTTACTAGGAAGTCAGATCACCCATTCCATTATTAATATTTTTTTGGGGATTTCATTTACATAAACATGTCCATGAAGTATTAAAATATAAATAATTTTTCAATAGAATTATATAATGTATTATTTAATCTGATGTCTATATTGATAATATATAAAGATAAGAAACTATTTGATACTAGAATTTAGTTCTAATCATGAGAGGAAATGTTTATTCATATAAAATCATGTAATATATATATACATGTTTTGTTTTTGTCTTCTCACGAGGAATAAATAGTTTTTATTTATGATAGACAGTTACATGATAGTTTAAATGTAATGTTAGTTCAATAAATATAATTATTTAAATGAACATGAAAAATAAAGAAGAAATAATTGAGAAAATAGTATCAATGATGAGATCTTCTAAAGGATTCCAATAAAAAATTATTTAGGGTGGATGTTGAAGGAATGATTTATATTTTTTAATGCATTTGGTAACTATATTTGGATATCATCCACTATCACATTGATATTTTTTATAGATTTTATTTCCTATTCATCAAGATTAGGTATTGGTTTTTTATATATTATATGTGACTTTTGGGGTTATCGATAGTTCTTTTGTCCTTCATTATAGGGTGATTGATGTGAAAAGAATGTTACATTTGATAATAGACGTGACACTTTATTAGTAATAATATCTTATTTAGATACTCTAATAATAAGTGAATCATTGAAATTTAATAACAATGATATAATACTAGGTTTATAGTGATTACTTGTGAAATTTTCCTTATCCTCAATGATATTATTTTTTACCAAAGTGCGTCATAGGTAATGGAAAATTACAGGGGTTAATATTAAATAGATCCAAGTTATAAATGTCTAATATGAAGTGATACTAGAGTTCATTTCATGTATGATTTATGGGGTAACACAAAAATAATATATATATCTTCCATAATTTCTACAAAATTACCCAACAAACCAAAGAAATAAATATTACTCATAAATAAAAATTTTATATTGACTTTTGAGATTATCTACATAATAGTCATATTAAAAAAAATTCACGTACACCTCAAGAAAACTTACTCATATGTTAATATATTCTATATATATCATACATAATAATCATCCTCATTACTAGGGTATAAATTTAATATATAGGGAAATGGGTAAGCTAAAATCCAGTCTAAGGGAAAAATTACATCGATGAATAAGTGAATACATATAATGTGGGTTAAATGTAATGAACAATATAATGAGATCATTATAACATAATTCCTAATCATGAGGAAAGATATCACAAAAAAAAGATAAATGAAGATGAATCCAAAACCATTAAAGGATCATTAGTAAGACATATCATGTACTCAAAATATGAAAATCAAATCATAATATGTTTCATGATCCACAGGGACATAACATTAGAGTTTGTAATAAATATAAGTATAATATATAATAACTCCATAAACATAGCTTACTACATAATTTCAGTGCATAATATTATGAATATATCTATAAAAATCACGTTTATACGTAATATTGTGAGGATCATCAATCACATCATGTCCAAAAATAATTTTATAAATATATATAACCATATCTTCTCTACCCATAACATAATTATCTATTGAGATACAAAAAATTACTAAATGCATTAGAGGAATATATAATTACATTCCCAAACATCCTATAATGATAAACAATAGATATGTGTGAAAAATTCAACAAAAATTCATCCAATCTTAAAAATAACATGAAAATAAAATTATTTTCATAACATCTTACTTTTTTGGTATTCATAAATTGAATAATAATGGTACCAAAAGTTCAATCAATAAAAAAATATATTCTTAGTGTATTTAAAAGGTGATACATGTAACAAAATTATATATATGTTGGATCCTTTAGAAACGAATAGGAAAATTGATTTCAAATCCTCAAAATATATTTATTTATTTTTATAGTTATTTTATAAAAATATTTATAATCTACATAAAAATTACTTTTTAAATATTTTCAAAAAAAGTTTAATTTCTGATTTTAAATTTCTTTTACAAAAAATGGAAATATGGATTGAAATAAATATAATATAACTGAAAATTTTAGTGAATGATATTAATTATTGTGGAAGTTTAATGAGATAATTTTTTTTAAAAAATAATGGTTTTAATATAATCTCACATTTTTGAAATTGATACAAAAATAACTTCTTATATAATTAAAAATTATTACGAGTTATAAAAGTTTAATTTAATATTTAACATTCAAAATAAGTTAATAAAACATATCTAGTAAGAAAGAATACATATATGATTGAGAAGTATCAAATATTGGGTATGGGAATTCCATTTAAATAATCATATATTTATGAAGTATGAAATCAATAAAATAAGAAAATTTAGTTACAAAACTGAAATTCACCTACAAAAGAAAATACTTTTTGAGATAGATAATGGGTATTGTATAGTAGGAAAATAAGAGCAATGTCATAAAAGATAGAGTAAAAGTTAATGAAATATATTATGTGTTTAGAAAAACCCTTATTATATTGGTAATGTATGAATCAATGTGTAATTAAATAGATATTATGAAATGGAATTAAATATTCCATAACATAGAAGTGAATTATGATAAATTATATGTTAATAGGATACAATAGTGTAATTATTTGGCTAAAATCGCATGTAAGACACTATAGAAAGATTGATACATGACCTCGGGCATGCCTCTTAGTATTCTAGAGCCTATATACTAGCAGTGAGAGTTTATGAGCAACATGGGAGACAAAACACTTAATAGCTACTGGAAATAATGGTAAATATTTAGATTTCCATATATCATCAATTTAAATGAATGAAATTATTGCTAAGTTCCAACTAAAAAAATGATGATGACATTATAACATTACATAAACGAATCCCACACCATATATACCCTCCTACATTGATTGAATCGTATAAATTCGGATGGTATAAAATAAATTTTAATAATAATGTAGAAACAACTATGAAACCCATCTCCCTCCTAAGACTAGTTTCCCAATTTCCATCTATCTACTCTAACAAGATCACCCATGATCATCTTCACCTGATAACCAACCATCTGGCCTATTAACACACTGGGTTTGATGTTTAGGGTGTAAGTATAAATCTTCAAAGGGCTAGAACAATTTATCTTCACATACACCATTATTTATAAATACTTTCTAATTATATAATGGGAACCGACCTTCTTATTAGATATGTGTCCTTGCACTAGTGGTCATCGTATGAATCTACATTCTATCAGTCAAAATGTTGGTGACCTTCACCATCAGAGTTGATAATGTGGGTTCCATGATTAGAATAAGATGATAGGATGTCAGCACTTCCTTCTACGGATTTCTCCTTACAGATCTTTACCAAGTCTTGTTGACCCTTATTGATCTAATACATTCTCATCAATATAATTCTTGACACTATTTTCTTTTAGTCACTAGTAAATTACTTTACTTATTTCCTTAAAAAGGTAGATACCTTGTGATTTATATTGACAAACTATGTTGGCTGTATAAGAAATCTAAAAATTAATTCCATATATGGTATGATGTAATCTTAATGTCAGGATATAAATAATATTAGGATGAAAACACAAGGAATATAACAATAACTATAATTAAAAATATTCTCATAGATTAAAGAATCCTAGGGTCTTTTCATAGGGAATCCAGTCCTCATTACTTAAGGAAAATCAAATTCACCACATGATTCATCTGAAAGTCATCAGGTTAGGATACTTATTCTTATGAAATATGGATTCCATGGGTAATCATCAAGGGTATATTTTTCTCAACACACATGTTAAATATATTTATCTAATTTCTTGATGTGAGAATTATGGGATCCAATTCTCATCACATAGGCTTCTTATGCACATCACATAAAAATATCATACTCATCACATGACTCCACATATTAGGCTCATCACATTAGTATAGGATAAGTGATCTTGTGATAATAACATATGTTTCTGAGGATAATAACCCAAGGTAGCCTAGTATCATTAAAAATGGATGGGTTTCCGATGCATAAATTGGGGTTTATAGGAATAGAGTCTAGTTGGGATAGTACCACATAAACTTATCTTGTATAGGGAAGTTGAATATTTGGAGTCCATTTTAGATCATCCAATATAATATCATCATATTTTTGGATGTCATATATTTATTTTAAAGTTTGGTTGGTCCCACATATTCTATTCTTGTGTGGGTTGATCATATATTTATATTCCAGTGTGGATAGACCCACATATATATGTCTCATATCATTCAATCACATTTTTAGAGTACAATGGGGGTGGTCCAATATACACCCGTTACATATGGGTCTATCACATATGTAATGAGTATTTATGAGACATAGCCATCAAACACACATTTTTAAAACATTATTTCACACAACATTTGAGTTTCACTATATGTAGTTTCATGAATGATTTTACCTTGCACAAAATTAAGATCCCTTTTGAGAATGTCATGTGAGAACTTCTCAAGTTAGGCCAACACATTGAATATTTTATACAAGTAAATTCATGAATGATGTGTATTTTTGGGTTTCATTATTTTAAATAACCTAAAAACTGTGTTCTCGGAACTATGGAACTATAATACTAGAGTTTCCCTTGATAATGGATGATGGTACATTATTTCTAGAAATGTTTATATGTGGAAGTCCCTGACTTTCATATGTCATGTTGGACTATGTATCATGGTATTTTCAATAGTTATTAGAGAGTTATTCATGAAAAAACTAGTTATGAAGTGATCCATGTCATAGTTATCATAACATTTAGTTCGGCGTTGCTCAGAATTATTGTTTGTTAAAACGTGAGTTTCATGAAAAAATAAAATTTTCTGTAGAACTATACCATATTCATATATATTTTAGATTTACAACATAAAATGTATGTACCATTTTATTTTTATGTCCATTGGGGTCCAAAACCATTGAAATTGTAGAATGCGACACAAAATATTCCACACATACAGGGACCCCCGATTGAATATGTCTTCATAAGATAAAATGAGTCTAGATGTCCCTAAAAAATTTTGTTGTTCAACATCACACCATTTTTCATTATTCATATTATTTTTTCAGCATTAATAACCCCCTCAAAATGGAGTTAAATGGGTATGAGGAGGGTATGGAGGACTATAATTTTAGGTAAGAGATGAAAAACAACACTTCCATAATTTCTTATAATATTGACCATGTTAATAAAATAATTAATCAAAATATCTATTCCCATGCGAGTCATGATAAGTGTAAGAAAAAATAGAAAATATAATTCCATATAATTAATTTTGTGTGACAGACATGGGTGGATATACTCATATCATAATGAATTGATCAAAATTATAATTCCATGAAGATATGGGAGTTGTTTTGGGGAGATTCTAAGGGTTTCATTCCGTATTAACTTGCAGGATGTAAGAGGGATTAACACCAATGGATTTAAAATTTATATTGAGAAATGGTATTGTAGAGGGTGGTAAAACAATACAATCTTAGGCTATAAAAACGAATAAAAGAGGAATATTTTCTGAATTTTATCATTGAATACATTTAAAACTTGGGGTTTCATGATCACACATTAAAAGTGTCCCCTTTAGGATGTGTACGCATAATATGTGGTAGGAATTTGGAGCATTGTCACAACAATATAGGGGGTCCAATTTAGTAATTATGATGATGTATCCTCAGGGATGTACCCTGAATGAGAGGTTAGACTATATAGAATAGTAACATCGCTATAGGGGAACCCATTTTATGTGAGAATCCATATCAATCCAAATCATAAAATATAATGTCTTATTTATGGAAGACTATAATTATCAGGGAGAGTACATGAAATCTTGGGGATACACCATCATGAACTGACCACATTGATGGGGTATAAAAAATATATAGAAAGAATAAAGTAATATAGGGAAAATCAATACACCACCGAAATGAGTGAAACAAAACTAGAATCAAGTCAGGCTCTAAGGAGGAGATCAAGTGTGATTTCAATGACTCTTAGTTAGTAGTCTAATATATTTAAATTTGGGAGTTAATTTTATGTTTCTAAAACCTAGAACATGGTTCCCTATTTATGTTCTTTGGACGTGGATAGTTAGATACTATATTTTAAGGACATATTTCTTAGAATGGGTATGGTGAGACATAACTTCTCATTGAATAAAAACAACTAGATGTAAATGGAAGGTCTTGAAGGTGCCCAAATCTATTAAAGATTGTACCAGCAACACAAGTTGTTCATAGTTTAGGATTTTGACCCATATATTGAAGAATTCCTATATAGATATGTTCATGTATTAGAGAAAGGGAATTGTTTATGGTGAATGAAAAAAATAATTCCTGATATAAATAGAGGAATAAATTCATCACAAGATCATAGATGATTGAACCACTTTGATAGATCGATCTCAAGAAAGAAGGATAGGGTATCATCTTGAAGATGAATTTGGATGGGGATCAACCAAAATCTATTGAAAAAACAAAATCCATTATGGAATGAAATTTTAGGATTTGGAATAGTTTAAGAAATAGTGTCTGGACCTCACTATATATCTCATGGAGTGGGAATAAATCACCACATAGTTCCAGTAAGTGTCATGGTAGTGTAAAACACCATATATGATATTACCTCTTAATCATGGTTTGAGTCATCACACAGTGTTTTTCGTACTAAAGGGATAAAACCATTTACATTAATATTATTGGGAATAGACATTGAGAATTCAATTTAACATGTTATGATGAGATTTAAAAAGATTCCATTTAATACATTCAAGTGAGAAAAATGATCAATAATAATAAAATTTCATGAGAACCATGATAATTGTTAGAATTTTGGAGAAATAGATGGATTTTCATGTGACATAAGAGTGCTTAGGAAGATTGGGTTTTGGTCAGAATGATGTTTCAACCATCTAGAGAACCCATGAAATCGAGAATATAATTTTGGTATGATGCAATAAGACTAATTCAAACCACTAATAATAAAAAATTGAATGGGAAAAACTCTGTTTTTTAAGACTCCATATGGAAAAACAGGAGAGGTTGAAGGTAAATTGTGCCTTTTAGATTGGAATAAAAAAGGATGGGGAAGAGTATGATGAGTTTGAACATTGAACAAATTCAACACATGGATTCTAATTCCATATCATCTGAAATGTTGAAACAAATTCTGGTTAATCACTGATTTTTTTGAAACATTGAGAAAATTAAGTTGTTATTGGGAATAATCAAGGGCGTATACCCTAGTTTAGATGGAATCCTTTAAATAATTTTTTCATTACTTAAGGGGATTCTGTTTAAACGGTAAATGTGGATAGATAATTTCAAACACTATGTAAAAAAAGTGTAATGTTGAAGAAAAGGTTAAAGAGGGGTCATGAGAACCTTGAGGTCACATTATTGTTAATTGATAATATATATGGGGTGTATCATGCTTACTAGAGTTCCAAAACCACAAGAGTCACATGGAAAAAATTTAATAATATCTCAAGGGATCATATTGGTCCCTAATTGAAGATTCAATTGGAAATTTTTATTGAATATTTTATTTTATGTTAATTTTTTTTTTATAATTTTTTTTGTTTCATTTTAGAATGTTATAATTATGGTGTTTAAGAAACATTCCTCATGATTTATGGTTGAATGAGTTTATGAAATATTCCCTATTATATATGAAAATTCATTGTTAATCATTTTTTTCTATAAAATCATGAAGATACTCATGATTATAGATACGTTTGTATGAGTTTGTGAAAGGGGGAGAATTTAGATTTCAAACTATAGAGTTTCCATTATAAGAAGTACAATGTTAATGATGATGTTATTAACAAATATTGGGAATCAAGTTTATGTCTCAATTTGTTTTTGTTTCAAGCTACACAATGATCACAAATATAATGTTGTGATATATTCTATTGTATGATTTATATAAGACTTAGTACATAAGATAATTCTATACAGGTGTTATTTTTATATTATAAAGTTGCTGGGATTCCCTTTGATGGAATTTTTTTTAGTACATTTAGAAATTATTTAGATTTATCATCAGATAGACATATATAAAGGTGATCTGATAGAGAGAGAAGTTTATCTATAGAGATATAATGGGTAAATATTTTTAAAAAAGAAAAATTATTTTTTTAATGTGGTATAGGTGTTGAAATCTATGAAGGTGGCCAAATAGATAGGTATAATATTAATTCAGGAAGAGATGTATAAAGTCCATCAAATATAATGAAGGTTTATAAATTTTAAAGATAGTTGGAATTTCACCAGTCTACTGGACATTAATGTCGAAAGTATATTAGATAGATAGATATTATGACAAATGGATCCACTTGGATGAATATATCTAGTCATGTAGATTGGTCAGAGATCCATCATATGGTTTAGAATCAGATGGATAAATAATATTTCATGAGATAAATTATTTAGGGAAGTTTTAATGGACCAAGATCTATAAACAGAGACCTATAAAAAGATTAAACCGATATAGGAGGGCCTAATAGAGATATGAAAAATCAACAAAAAAATCATGGTATAAAAATATATATGAGTCTAGTGGTCAAAGGATTCTTCCAAATATCACCAGATAGAGATAGTTTGAGTTTACCAGATTGATCCAATCATTCAATGAAGATCATAGAGAGGATAAGAACAGTACAAAATAGGAATTTTATAGTGAAGGAACTAAACTGGTATTGATAAAATAGAGTAGTTATCAATGAATTCATCATAAATATATTTTCCTGATAGAGTTTAAAGTATATTTATATAAACATGGTAATGTCCTTAACAATAATAATGTTGAGTTTTTCATTCAATGTTTTTTATTTAGTCGAGTTTTGATGATGTATAAATAAATATGATGCATCCATGTTTCTAGGAAGCTTCAAGAAGATTCCATAAGTCTGGATAGGTGTCCAAGAAAAGCTTATTTGAGTGGGAAATATTAAATTGTAATTTTTATGGACCATAATTAATCATAATAAATGTTCATATATAAATAATTATGAGTTATATATAATGTAAAACTATTTATGAATTATAGAGAGTTGAATTGGTGAAGTTTTCATTAGTATTGAAGCATGAGTTCCTAACCAAGGATCTATTTGGTTGATGAAGATTCATTTGAAAAAGATTCAATGTAAATAAGTGAAATGGTCCTATATTCATTGGAAAGAGGAACTAAAAAAAGACACCATGTTCTAAGGTGCACAAGACAATGTTATACCAGATGAAGTAGGTACACTCGATGAATTCATACCAGATTAATAATGATTTTTAGAGATTATATCCTTATGATGTTATTGTGAGTTTATTTCTAGGTCTATTATTTTTTATGTCACAAAAGATAAAAAATATTTTTACTAACCACAGTTATTATAATTATCTATCACGATACATAAGGATCTCGATGGGAGTTGGAAACATTTTATTCACTATATAAAGTAGTGATTTTTCCTAGACTATTGGGAGTCATTATAGAAAGAACATAGTTACCCAAACAGGGGGTGAACCATGTAAATCCTATGTTCTTTGGATTACTTTCATATATTTTCATATTTGTTCGGTTGAGATATAAATTTGAAATGTATAGAAACTCTAAAAAGTTGTAGGGGTTGATTTATAGATAAAGTAAATTGTAAAATATCACAATGGATTCAACCCCCCACTATTCTATGTGGTAATAACAATACTATTAAGATCAAGTGATATTAGAAAATCTAGGTTACCAATGTAAGATCTTTACATTTCTTATCCTTGATAATATATACTCTATAAATTATAGTGTTATTTCTACTATTGATGGAAAAAGTATCATGGATGGATATACAGAATGATAACCTATCTTCTGTCCTGTTTCTTGGATGTGATCAATAAATCTATAGTCGGGTTTCCACTCATTGAAGGAGACCCTACAATGAAATTTACTTAAAAAATTAATATTAAGGTTGGAAGGAAAGCTTGAAATTATATTCTTATAGAATTGTATGAAAATATTTATTAGAAGGTGTTGGGTCTTAAGAAAGAAGAAAACCTAGAAAATACTCAAAATAATCTTTGACGTAAATAATAAACTGAAGGTTGAAAAGATTTAAATTTGTAGAGGAATATTTGAAGATATTATAATGGTTAATGGTGAAACTATTGATCACTGATTTACTATAGTCAATGGAATTTCCAACAACATTAGAGGATTTTGGGATGTCTTGGAAGATATAAATATTGTAAAAAATTATATGATGAACTATCTAGATAAATTTAATCCTTAAATATCATCTTTGGATGATAAATATGATTTTTCCCTTGATGAATTGCAAAATATTTTATTTTGTATGACTTGAGGAAACCATCTTGATTTAAATATAAGATTAATGATGAAATGGTTGTTGAAGCTATTATGATTATAAATTTTTTTGAACCTAAACAAGGTATAATGGGTATTAGTGAATCATAATATAAGGGATTTGATTATAAAGAACACGATATAATTATATCTCTTATCAATAAAAATTACAAGCAAGGTGGATGCATGTAAAATAGATAAATCTCATCCAAATGTTTTTAGTGTTGGGGAATTAGAGATTTTTAAATTAACTATATGAAGAATAATTATAGATAATATAATGATGATTGTTTAGAAAATCATATATTGTAGAATTGGATAAAAACATCATTGGAAGATAAGAAATATATAGTAAGTAGGAAAATAATCACTAGAAGAATTATAATAATTATATTGATTTAAAAGTTTTTGTAAAACTACACTAAAAATAGTTTTTTACAAGATAAAAATCTAGAGATGGGTCTCAAGAAAAAAAGGAAATCTAGGGCAAACTCAAAAGAATATTTAAGGAAAATATTAAACTAAAGGATGAAAAGATTTAAATTTAGAGAGGAATATTTGAAGACATTAGAATGGTTACTGGTGAAACTATTTGTTACTAATTTACTATAGTTAATGAAATATTCAACAATATTAGAGTATTTTGGAGAGGAATATTTGAAGATATTAGAATCTCCTTTATAATCATAATTCAATTATAATTAATAAAAACTAATCATTATTTAAATTCATCATATTTATCCACCTAAAATATCTCATCATTTCCTCCGTACATGCATTCAACTATTGATATAGATTATGGAAAGGGTTGATCTAAAAACCAATTAAGTGGTGAAATAACGTATATAGAATAAGAACAATTATACAATCGTACATGGGTGAGAATAATAATCCTCATTATATCATAATCATTGGATCATTGTAAAAAAAATGAGGTAATCATTTGAAAATGGAATATAATGTGTCATATGAATAATAATGAATCATTATAAAATCATGGTCCAATTTCCCATTTAGTTGTGAACAAAGATAAGATCTTGTTTTCACATAGCATAAGTGAATAATTTGTAACATCATAACTGTTATCAAAGATAGAACCATGTTTACACATAATACATATAATTTCATGAGATTCATTAAATTAACCAATTAATTAGATGGATATATAATTTAAATCCCACCAATAACATCATAAAATTCAAATAGTCATGCAAGCCACATGGAAAGGTAACATATTACAATCATTGCCATAAAATAATCCCATGTAAATGAATGGGTTTCATAAAATTTTATAAATCATAATTCATGGATAACATTTTGGGATCCTAAATGAATAAGGGAAGGAATATTTCAGTATAAATCATAAATATTCTTTAGTGGATAAGAAAAAACTCCTTAGGAGTCAATGTGATGTTTTGAAAATTAATGTCTCTTTAAAAAATTCATTGTATATTCCTTAAATTATTTTTTACACTATAGAAACATGAATACACATATAATTAGAAGATAAATTATAGAAAAGGTTCATTTTAAATATATAATTTGAACAACCATAATGAAAATATTTTTAAAATAGGAGATAACTCAAAAAAGAGTTGTGATCAAGAATCCCATTACAATTAATCAATTTTTATTTCTTCAAATTTCGACTCCTATTTAATAAAACTAATTTTATAAATAAATGTAACCATAATTGAATTATAATAATTATTTATCAATTTATCAATTATATTAATTATGTTTTATTCCTTAATTCTCTTTGTTAATGGTGAAACATTTTGATGTCATATTTTCTATAAAATATACTATATTGTTTTTATTTCACTATTTTTGTTATGGTTAATTTATACCTTTGTATAATTAATTCCATAAGCTCAAAAATACATATATTTATACATTTATATGTTATAAAAAAATTTATTATCAACCTTTATAAGGTCAGTGATAAAAAAATAATTGAAAACATCCGTGTTGGCGGTTAACCCACCGTTCATGGGACATTGTACAAAGTGGTGGTGTGAGATATATAATTATTACTTCTATTATAAATAAAATTTTTATAGTATATTAAAATTATCAAGGTCATGCTAGAATAATATTTAATTTTATTATGAACTTTTAGATTAGAAATGTAATGTAGGATAGGGAATTAAAAATGGAAAATGAAATAAACAAATGAAAGTATGTTATAGAATTGTAGGTCTGGTTCAATGAGAATTAACTATACCCAAGATCTAACTTTTATTATGCGTGACTCCATATATTATAGAGGATTATAACTCACAATGATGGTTTGTTATAGTATAATTGTGAGGATCTACTCTCATTATCTTATTGGATCACAATAGTGCAGAAAAGATAGATCAATAATGGAAATAACTGACACCATAGAAGGTGAAAGAAATAAAATTCCAAAGAAATTAAGTAACTGGCATAAATAAAAGAATAAAAAAATAAAAAGATAAATATCACTAAAATTATATGAAATGATGTCATGATGCTATAAAAAATGAAGGAACACAAAGGAGAACATGGAAGCAGGCATAAACGGTGCTATAATAAAAATTATAAAAGCTCAAATGCTATCTCTAATAACATTGCTAGCATAGGATCGAACCTCTAATCCCATAATTCATATTATAATAAAATTAAAGTGTCTAAATATGGTCTCTTACCTTGTCCCTAATGATATCCATGAAGACTATTTGGATACCAATTGGGGGCCTGCACAAGGTGTGTCAAAAACCAAATGGTCCACCACTAACAACACCTAATACTTTCTTGTCAGTTAATATAGAATGAAATTATGTCACGATATAATAAATATAAGTCAACAATGTTAATAAACCATTTTAGATAAGGATCTTTATTAGATTCCTAGCTAACCAATCTCAGTTCATCCTAAAATAGAATATTTGGACCCAACCTTAAAACGTTATATAATCAAGAGTTTTAATAAAGAATTTACTTTCTTTCACATTAAGGATATTTTTAGGTTCAGATATTTAGATAATTAGGACATAATACATGTATAACAAACCACATTTATGCAAAAAAGATACTAATAAAATAGTATTCATTTTTTAAAATATAGAACTTTTAACAATGAAACATGATTTCTTTGAAAAGTATTCAAAACATTCAATGCATCTTCCTACTTCATATTACCCATCTTAATACCCTGTGAATTTTTTTGAAAACATGGGATGAAAAAAAAATTAGTAATGGAAATAAAGAATGAAAATCATTAGTCTAGGGAAAACATTAAAACCCATTAAAAGATCTTTTCTTGGAAACTCATTTGCTTGCATAAAAAACCATACGGTCACCTTGGGACATCATTACCACATCACTCTTACACTCACACTTAAAAATGGAATAATGTTTTGGAAAATTCCATCTCCAGAGTACCCAATTCATTGGAGAGCTATAATGGGGCTCACCCATTTTATCTTGAGCTATATTGGGGCTCAACCCATCATATATTAACTTATAATAGTGCTCAACTCATTATAGATTGATCTATAATGGGGGTTAACCCATAATAACTTGAGTAATAATGGTACCCACCCATAATAATCAATGTAAAAGGAACATATAATGAATGAAACCCTTGATAAATCATTTAAACCACTGAGAAAAACATATTTAGATATCAAAATACAATTTTCCAATCAAAATCACTTTTAAAATATAAAAAACATGAAAATAATAATGAAATAATATTCTTTAAAAATAACTATTAAAATATATACTGGATAAATATTAGTAAAAAATCATCCTGAAAGATGGATAAACTGATCATGCTGTAAAAACAATCTTTTTTAATTTCATAAAAGAGACATTTAAAAGGATTTCAAAAGGAAAGTCCCTTACCTCGAGTTTTACCTCCTTAAAAAGTGTTCAAACCAACTATATAATTGTTTAACGAGTGTTATTAATTTATTAAATAATTATAATCATGTTTATAATACCTTACAAGATCTTATTATAACATTTTCCACCCATTTATTAACAATATTTTGTTATTTCCATTATTTTAGTTGCATTCTTTTCATTGTTTCCAAGATCGGTTTATTGTGTAATTCCTTGATAAGAATATATAATAATATAGAAGTAAGAATATATACAGGTAATTTTAGATAATTACATGTGAATTTAAACTTTCCATGATTTTAGTAAAAGGGAAACAAAAACTCATCGTCCATAATGGTGTAGAATTGACATACTATGGATGAAAAATTCATTATTTATGGAGATAATTAGAGATTTTATGATTAATATACCATAAAACCCACAAATATCCAGTATATATATCATAATTTTGTTATAATGAAACATTTTATATTAGGTGGGAATAAGGTATAAGGTAGAAGGAATTTAAAAGAGAAAAATAAGGAATTTACCTCATGAAGATTTCTCATTGAGAACCTCCCTAGGCTCTTGGAAGTGGTCTTTCTAGGAGACCAGAAGCACTATAATGTGTCAAGGGACTATGAGAAGGTAATTTGGTTGAATATAGTATATCAATAAGGCACAAGGTGCTGAATATTTATGAAGGAAGGAACATCCTTTTATAATTTAGGTTAGGGAAAAATTATGAATTACTTAAAATATTAAAATACAATGAGTGCAATATAGTATTAAAGACTTTTAAAAGGCCAAAAAATAATATTATATCACATTTTATAAGTAGAATTATCAGTTTTTTCATTTTTCAATATATTTTTGTTTTTTAAATAATTTAATAAAATATTTTATTAATGAACATTTTTTTTGAAATTAAACACTATTCATAATTATGACTTTAAACACATCAAAACAAGGTTTAAAATTTGAATAATTTTTTTATTATATCCTAAAAAATAATATGAATCTATGTAATCCATTAATTTTCTTAAAAATATCAAATTATATTTATTTTTTTTATTTTTAATATCATTAAATTTATTTATTTATTAATTAAATAATTACTTTCTTATAATTGTTTAAGACATTAATGTATATATTTATTCCCTGAAAATTTAAAATAAAATTTCACGAGGAAGGTAAATTTATTATCTATCAATAAACTATTTATTCCTGAAAAATTATATTGTAATACCATACATTAGAATATTATAATAATAAAAAACTATAATGTGACAACTTCACTTTATTTTGAAATAAAATTTTATAAAGGCCTTAATGTGATTCATGTGGGTCCAAAACATCAGCAAATAGAAGAAAAATAGATATTTTACAAAAAATATACATCAAAGTAAATTTATATAGTTTAGGGGTCAATTATGTATTATTATAAATTTAATTAAATCATTTTATTTTTTTCTTCTTCTTGCACAATAATTACATCAGCACTGCATAAGAATTAAAGATAATTATTTCATTTATAAAAATTTAATAAATAAATAACTACCATTAAAATAAATAATTTATGATGAAGATAAAAATTTATATTCATTCATTTTGAATATTTACTCATATACATTTCCACACAACTTCTTAAATTTTTTATTTTTTATTTTCTTTCCCTAAAGAATCATTATATAGGAATTTTGATAATATTAATGTTATATAACTCTGAAATTTTATATTAAAAACAATAATCATTAAAAATTCATAATAATTAAAAGAAAATTATTTCAAATAATTTTATGTACTTAATTATTATTTATAAGGAATCATATTTGACATTGCAAATGCTGTGTTGGCACCACATCAGCACTAATACTAATATTTATACTTATTATGAAATAAATTGTAACATACATGTTCGAAACTATTTATGTACAATATTAATCCTATAAAATAAAAATTTATTTATTAAATAAATTTTAAAAAATTTAAATCATAAATATGTCTGCATGATGTCACAAAACAAAGCCGTATTTTTAAAAAAACTGTATTTTTTATTATTCACCAAAAATTAAACTTTTTTTTTCAGAAAATTAAAAAAAATTCATATTAAGATAATTTTTTCATGATAAATTAAAAAATTAAAATAGTATTATTAAATTAAAATTTTATAATTGTAAAATTAATTTTTTAAATAAATAACCATATAATAAATTATTTATTTTATGAATTACTTAACATAATGATTATAACTCTTCAATTTAAGAGTACTAATAAATATAAAAAATATATTCTATTTGTGCCTTGGTTATTACATTATCAACCATTTTTAAATTGAATCTTCTAAATTTTTATTCAATTATAAAACTAATGGGTATAATTTACCTTATTGAATTTTTAGATTCCCATGTTGCCTCTTCAACCATGTGGTTTCTGCACAAATCCTTAACCTGGTGAATTAACATGTTCCATAATAATTTCTCTCTATGATTAAGAATATAAATAGTTTTCTCTTCATAGGAATATTTCTCTTCCAGCTGAACTAATTCTAGGCTAAAAACATTATATGAATCTGGCATATACTTTATTAACATCGAAACATGAAAAACATTATTTACCTAAGATAAACATACGGGCAACACTACTTTCTAGGAAAATGGTCCAACTTGCTCTAGGATTTAAAAATGTCCAATGAACCATGGACTTGGATTTATATTCTTAACAAAATTCATAAGACTTTTCCAAGGAGATATTTTAAGAAAAACATGATCACCTACATAAAAAAATGACTTTCCTCATATTTTCAAAATTTTTTTTGCCAACTCTAAGATATCCTTACATATCATTGAATAAACTAAACATTCTCTACAACTTGCTTTACTAATTATGGTCCCATTAAATTACTTTACCTCAATTAATCTAAAAATACTAGAGTTTAGCTCCACTTTCCATATAATTCTTCAAAAAGATAAATCTTCCACTCGAAGGAAAAATAGTATTATAAGAAATCTAAAATAATGAAATATATTGACCCTAACTTCCCTGGAAATCCATTGAACATGAAAAAAGTATATACTCTAATGGATTAATTTTTCATTTTGACTATCCATCAGATTGAGGATGAATAGTCATGGTAAAATTTAATTCAGTGCCCAACAACTTCTAAAGGCCTTTCCAAAAGTTAGAAGTGAATGAGGGATCATGATTAGATATAATGGAGAGTGTCACTCCATGTAACCTGACTTTATCCTTTAGATACAACCGAGATATTTGATCTTGAGATAGGGTGTATTGAATAAGAATATAATGTGCAGATTTAGTAAAATGATCAACAATACACCGGATTGCATTGTTACCTCGAGAAGTCTTTGGCAGTCCCACCATGAATTCCATGGATATATTTTCCCATTTCCACTCTGGAATGGAAAAGGATAAAGAATCCCCATTGTTTACTTCAATTATTCTTTAACCTACTAGAATGTCAAACATTTCATGGTAAAATCAGTAATGTCTCTTTTCATCCCATCCCACCAATAATACTCTTGAAGATCATTGTACATCATAGTGGAGTCAGGATGAACTGAAAAAAAATTAATATGAGCATCACATAATAACTCTTTCATAAAATATGAATCACAAGGAACACATAATGTATTCCAAAATCTTAAAACACAATATTTATCAATATTAAATGAAGGAAACTTACATTTCTTTACCAATTCTACCTTTTTAGGTAACTCAAGGTCTTCCTTATACGCTTTCTTAATTATATCTCAGAGGGATGACTACACTAACACCTAAAAAAAATAGGAATTTCCTATAATAATAACTTCTAGGAAAAAATTAATCAAATAATTTACCAATGGTTTTTGTTCAAAATATATCATGGTTAATATAACATTACTTTTCCATCTCAATGCATTAGCTAGTTTGTTTAATTTTCCAGGATGGTAAATAATCGTGTAATCATAATACTTAATTAGTTCAAACCATATTCTCTATCTAATGTTCCATTAATTATGAGTGAATACAACTTCAAACTATTAGGATTAGTATATATTTCAAGCATTACTCTATAAAAATAATTCATCAAAAATTTTAATGCAAAAATAACAACTGCAAATTCAAAGTCATGTGTAGGGTAATTTAACTCCTGAGGTTTCAACTAATGTGAAGCACATTCAATTACTTGTTCATTCTGTAATAAGATACAATCAATTTCTTTCAAAGAAGCATCATTGTAGATGAAAAATTCACCATTTATGGAAGGTCAGACCAGAACTAGATCATTCATCAATCTTCTTTTCAATTCCTGAAAAAAAAATCACCATATTATTTCATCCATAAGAACCTAACTCCTTTTTGAGTTAACTTAGACAATGGGATAGATAACTATGCATTTCTTTCAACAAAGATACGGTAATAGCCTACTAAAATAAGAAAACTATGAGTCTCAGCTATATTTGTGGGTCTTGGACATTCTTTAATAACTTTTTTTAGTAGGATCAATAGTTATTTCATATTTATAAATAATGTGACAAAGGAAATAATTTTTTTTCTACAAAAATTCACACTTTTATAATTTTCAAAACAATTTCATTTATTTTAGGTTTTGAAGAAAACCCCTTGGATGTCTTTCATATTCCTATTTACATTTAGAATATACCAAAATTTCATAAATAAAAATAACCACAAACTTATCCAAGAACTCATAGAATATTATATTCATATGCTCCATGAATACAAAAGGAACATTAGTTAACCCAAATGCAATAACTACAAGTTCATAATGCCCTTAACTAGTATGAAATGAAATCTTCAGAATGTTTTCTTCCTTTACTTTCAACTGATGGTACCACAAACTCTGGTCAACCTTGGGAACAAACTATTCTCCCTGGAGTTGATCGATCAAATCATCAATATGAGGTAAATGATACATGTTATTAAGAGTTATTTTTTTGAAGGCTCTATAATCAATGAAAAGTCTCATTGAACCACTGTTCTTTATATCAAACAAGACAAGGGAAACCTATGGCGAATTACTAGATCAAATGAATCCATTATCTAATAATTCATGCAATTGAATTTTCAATTATGAAAGAATTACTCAATCCATTAGATAATGGGTTTTTGAAAATGGATTAGCATAAGTAGCTATGTAAATAGTACACTCAACTTCTCTAATAGGAACAACACTGGAAAATCATTGGAAAAAATATTTAGATAAAAATTTACCACTGAAAAATAATGAATGTGAATAGTTACCTTATTTAGAACAATATATGTAAGATAAATTTAATTTCCATCCTTTAATATTTTCTAAGCTTCTTGATATTTTATTAATGATATGCATTAATTCTTGTACAAAAACTGAAACTCTTTCTAAAAAGAAATTCCTTAGATCTAAAATGAAGCTTAGCATGGTAAACCAAAATCCAATCCATTCCGAACATAACATCAAATTATACTAATGGAATAACAAAAATGTTCACAGGAAAAGTCCATCAATAGAAAATGACATGAATATTATTATAATTTCTTTTTTACTTAATATTTAGTCCAGTTGTTTCCACTATAAGTTTTAGATTCATTTCGTGACATGGAATTTCAAATTTACCAGAACAGTTCTCAGAAATGAATAAATGTGTAGACCCTGAATCAAAAAACACATCTATTTATTCTCTAAAAATAAGGAATAGGCATGATACAACTTTGTTTGATAGATCAATATCTTCTACAGTAGTTGTAAAGCATTTTCCATCCCCTTCTGTTTCTAATCAATCAGATTTCCTACCCGAGTGACTATTTTTATACACACATTAGCAAAATGTCTCAAATCCTTTTAGGTAAATAATATTTCTATAAACTTATTATCATTTTTATAATCATTTTCCTTGAAATCATGATCCATGTTTCAAAACATGCCACATCAGTAGCACTTCCCATAATTTATAAGACATTCTCCATAGTGCATTTTACCACACTCTTCAAAAAGGGTATTTGAAATTCTTACCTCCAAATTTCTTTGATGAATTCTTCCCCAAATCTTAACAACATGAATGTTTCTTATTCTTATCATCACTACACACATATTGATTAGAAAAATCCATTTCAAACTTCTCAGTAAAATGAAAAACATTCTCATAGATTTTAAATTCTCTTAATTTCAAATCCCTTTTTAATCCTAGTTACAATCCTGATTAAATCCGATTAACTTTCCTATTAATGTTTTGAAAAAAATATAGAAAATATCTGGCCAATACTATGATGTTTTCTTTATAATAATTTACATAGTCTTCATCTTTTTTCCTTAATTATAGAAATTTTCTTTCTATTAAGAGTCAAAAAACCTTATGAAATATTTGTCATGGAAAAGATCCTTGAAAAATTCCCGTTACATGGAATCATGATCTTCTTTATCTATGGTATTCATAACTAAAGACCACTGTCAATCAACATCACCTTAAAAATTATAAATGGGAAGGGTTAACTTTTTATGTTTCGAAAATCCCATGACGTCAAATATATTTTCCATAGCATTAATCCATCCTTCGTTTACCACCAAGTCATACGATCCACTGAAAGATGGGGGATGTTGCCTCATGAAATACTCCATAAAAGACATGTTTCTTCATGGTAGATCAGGTTTCTCTATAGAATGAATAATATAATCATTTATCTTTTGAGTCAACCAATACATTACTGCCACAAGCATCTCAGTTCCAATTCCCACTATTCCAGGCTATATATTCGGATAGATATCAGCCTCTCGGTGCCTTCCTACTTCAGCTTCCTGATATCTTCTATGGGAAACCATTCTAAACATACATATATTAGATGAAGAAACATGGTAATATTAAAACACCAGATAATTTTAAATTAACCATAATGTAATAATCATTTAGGGTGTTGAATTAACATCATTCTAACCCATAAGGTTATCTAACCCGTCCTTTGATACCAACTATAACAACTCAACTTTAGAATATTAAATAATATTGAGTTTTAGTGTAGAATTTACATTCTGTTACATTTAGGATATTTTTTAGGTTTAGATAATTATATAATTATGACATAATATCTACATAACAAACAATATTAAAACAAAGAGGATACTACAAAAATAGAATCCATTTTTCCCAAAATATAAAAACATTTATAAATAAAACATGATTTCATTGAAAAATCTTCAAAACATTCAACATGATTTACTCTTTTCTATTAAAAATCCTTATACCTAGTGAAAAACATTTTAAAAACTAATATTAGCACAAAAATCTTAGTAATGGACATAAATAATGAAAATAGACAGTCTAGTTAAAACATGAAAACCCATTAAAAACCATTTTCTTGAAAATTCATAAGAATGCATTGAAAAATCATGAAGTTTCCTTGGGACATAATTAATATGTCACTCTTACATTTAGAATTACAGATGGAATAAAATTACATTCAAATTTCATCTCCACAGTACCCAATTCATTGGAGAGCTATAATGGGGCTCTCCCATCATATCTTGAACTATAATAGTGCTCAATCCATTATATCTTGAGCTATAATGGGGATCAATCCATCATATCATGAACTATAATGGAGTTAAACTCATCATATCATGAGATATATTGGGATAAAACCATAATAAATAATTTCCAAAGAAAATATCATGGATAAAACCCTTGATAACTCATTTAACCCCATGAGATAAACACATTCAGATATCCAAATACAATTTTCTCGTAAAAATAAATTTTAAAATATAAAAAATGTTCCCATAATAATGAAATCGTATTCTTAAAAAAATAACTATGAAATAATATAATGGAAAATTTTTATTAATAAAGCATCATGAAATTGGGATAAACTGATCATGTCCTAAAAAATAATCTTTTTAAATTTCGTAAAATGAACATTTAGAAGTATTTCAAAAGGAAAGTCCCTTACCTACAGCTCAACATCCTTTAAAAGTGTTCATAAGTCCAATATAATTTTTTAAGATTGTTATTAACTTATTAAATAACTATACTCATTTTTATAATACCTCCCATAATCTTTTTATAATATTTTCCACCCATTTATTAATAATATTTTATTATATCTATTATTTTGGTTGAATTCTTTTCATGGTTTTCAAGGTCATTCTATTGTGGTATTCCTTGTCAAAAAAATAACATTATAATAGTTAGAAAATATATTTATTTATTTTATTTTATACCACTAAATATGAATTTAAACATTCCATGATTTTGGAATAAAAGAAACGAAAACTCATCATCCACACAGGCGGTGAATTGACACACCATGGGTTGCAATTTTGTTATTTAAGAATAAAAAGTGAAAATGAGGGATTTTATGATTAATATACCATAAAAAACATTACAGTATATATATATATATATATATATATATATATATATGATATTATAGTTATCATGAATAACTGAATAGAAGGCGAGCATAATGTAGGAGTGATAATGAATTTGAAAGACAAAAAGAAGGAATTTACCACTTGAACATTTCTCCTTGAGAACCTTCCTAGGCTCTTGAAAGTGGTATTTTTGTGAGAACAGAAGCACTAGAACGTGTCAAGGGATGATGGTAAGTTAATTTGGATTAATATAGTTTATAAATAAGTCACAAAATGATGAATATTTGTGATGTAAGGATCCTCGTTTTATAATTGAGGTGACGTGAAAATTAGGAAATACATAAAATATTAAAATATAATTAGTTTAATATTGTATTAATGACTTTAAAAAGGCCTAAAACTCACCTTATATCACATAGAGAAATAATGTTATCATTTTTTGGAATTTTCAAGTTTTATAATTTTTCAAATAATTTAATAAAATATTTTATTCCTAAAAAATAATTTCTGTAAAATTAAACACCATTCATAGTTATGAATTTAGACACTAAAAAAATGTGTCGAATTGGAATAATTTTTTTATTATATCATAGAAATATGATATTCGTCTAGGTAATTCCTTAATTATCTTAAAAATATTAAATTATATTTATTTTATTTTTTTAATATCATTAATTTGTTTTATTCATTAATTAAATAATTACTACATAATAATTTTTCCAACTATTAAGGTATTTATTTACTCTCTAAAAACTAAAAAAAATTCATGAAGAGTATAAATTTCTTATAATTCAATAAAATATTATTTTTCTGAAAACTATACTAGAAACTGTATATTAAAATATTATACTAATATAAAACTATAATGAAATAACTTGAATTCCTTTTGAAATATTATATTATAAAGTCCATAAAGTGATTCATGTGGATCCAAAATATCTCCAAATAAAAAAATAGAGGTATTGAACGAAACAGACACATTAAATTAAATTTATATAGTTTATGGGTCAATTAAATATTATTATAAACTTAATTAAAACATTTTATTTAATTATTTCTTAGGCTTTCACAAGAATTGCATCAGCACTGCATAAACATAAAAGATACTTTTTTCATTTATGAAATTAAAAAAAAATTACTATCATAAAAATAAATAAATTATTTTCAAAATAAACATTTATATTAGTTCATTATGAATATCTACACACATACATTTCAAGAAAACCTTTTAAATTTTTTATTTTTTATTTTCTTTCCCTACACAATCATTGCACAATAATTTGGATAATATTGATGTTATATAACTCTAAAATTAGAAATTAATGGACATAAACATCAATAATACATAATAATTAATAAAAGTCCTGAAAATAATTTTTAGTTATCAATTATTATTTATATGGAACCAAATTTGACATTTCCAATACTGTAAAAACACTACATCTGCACTGAAAATATTTTTTATACTTATCATGTAATAAATTATAAAATACATATTTAGAATTATTTATATAAAATATTACTTTTATAAAATTGTAATATAGTTATTTATAAAATTTAATAAATTTTACATCATAAATATGTCATACAATGTCACAAAAAATATCATGTTTTTTTTAAAAATGTATTTTTTACTACTCACTAGAAATTAACATTTTTCAAAAAAAAAAATAAAAAATTAATACAACGATAATTTAATCATGCTGAATTAAAAAATAAAAAATTTATTTTTTTTCAACATAAAATTATATGATTGAAAAATAAATTTCTTAAATAAATAACCATACATTAAATTATTTATTTTAAGAATTAATTAATATACCTATTTAATTGAAGAATTCTAATAATATAAAAACAAATTATTCTGTATGTACTTGGGTTGATACACATAATTTCTTTGAATAATTTATTTTGTAATAGTAAATAATAATAATAATAATAATAATAGTAATAATAATAATAATAATAATAATATAAGACCCAAGGTGTAATCATGACCTACTTGACCGTAGAAGGTTAAACCAACTTATGGTGGTAGCATCTTAAATCTGGATATATGGGTATGGGTGTAATATAAGGATGAACCATCGGTAGTGCACACCTATAACAATAATGGTGTAGATATATATGAACAAGTCTCAGGTATCCTTGAGCTAGACCTGATTGAAGAACCATGAGATAATCTGAGGCGGTCCGCATCATAAGAAATTAAGATTAATCCATATAGATTATCCAAGGAATTCTAAATATAGGGAAAAGTAATGGATGATTATATGGAACTACATTAGGGAAGTCATCAATATAAGATAATGACTGATTGCAAGAGGTGTATCATCTCTTGGAAAATGCCTCCATGAATCAGGTGGCATCCACTAGGTAGTCAAGGACATCCCAAGGGGGGAATCAAAGACATTACCAAGGAATTTCATCATATATCTTTATATCATGTTCATATGGAAGTCCAGGTGAATTATAATCCATTTAACATTTCATTAAATCTCATTTAGAAATGAGAATAATTACTCATTTAATAAGGTCCATATCATATATTTATTGAATTTCCATTTCAATTTAATCACATATAGTTATAGGAATAGTTGATGATTTATCATGGTCATGTGACATGTTTTTTCCATTAAAATTCCATACATTTCATTTAACAATCAAATCAATTTAATATACCCTTTTTAATTGAAAAGTTCATGAAAAAACCACCTTTAGAGGTGGTTCAATTTTATAGGAATGGAGATATAATTCAAGCATATAATAAACACACCCATTGGGGTGGAACTAGTCATAGTGGACAACCTATGACAATGCCATGAGTTTGTATGTTCATATCAACTAGTTATAAAAATTCTATAGGAATAAAAACACCTTTTTAAGGGAAATTCGTGGGATTTTTGGTGTGTTGTACAAAAAAACACTATATCGGAATCACTAATATCAGGGAAAAGAATAATACCAACTACCATATATTCAAAGTATACTCCTCTTATATTTTTATCCTTTAACTCAGGTTATTATTGAAGAAATCAGAGTAATAAATGACTGACCTAAAAATAGGGAATATTAGCAAAAATAGTTTTAGAATTCGTTAAGGTGAAATAAACAAAGAAAGTAATGAAGGGGATTGAATAACATACCAGTGGATATTTTATGAGACAAAGGGTGAGTGATATGGAAACTATATGGAGAAGAGGGACTAAATCCCAACTTGATGGCCAAGGGGAGATTATAATGAAGGGGTGCATGTTGTGCATTGATGGGAGAAGAAAAGGGGTAGGTAAACTAAATTAAAGGTTAAAAAAAATTCTTATTTCCATTCTTTTTAATGGTCACATAGTTTGGAATCATGGTTGGAAAAATCATGCACCAACCATGTTACAACATTGTCCCAAAGCACACTCCCTTCACACGGTTTGAAGAAAATTAGACAAACCATGCCCAAACCACATGAATAGACTCTAAAACAGAGTTGTACCATTTCTCACGGCCATGATACCTCCCTCAAATGGTTTTCAAAACTATGTTATTCCTTCATTGGGCTGCGAGGTTGAGTTTCACAGTTACTACTAATTGTGTTCCATCCATGAACCTCTATCTGCTTCTCCAAAAAACAAAGTTCCATGCTCTGAACAAGTACCAAACTCTCTTGAACAATTCATTAAACTCTTGGGTAATTGCATATAGAAAAAAAATAAATGTTTAAACCAAAATGAAAAGGATCGATATCTCACAATTTTTTTGATTTTACAAAATCCCCTATATAAAACAGCTCATCCCGGGGTTTCCATTCTAGGGGTGGAAAAGAATAGTCCGAGAAAAGATCTTTACACTGAGAAAATAAATAGACCTCTTATTAGGAACCAAATTATGATAAAGGTGATTATTTTAAAGTGTTGCCTTTTGTTGTCCAGAAAGTTTTCTTAAATAATGGAAATCACCTCACATTGTATTTTAGTGAAAATCAGACTCAAATTTTTTCCCATCAATGGGAGGACTCACCATGGGTAAGGTATGGGAAAAGATCGTAATGATTACAATCAGATTCAAATTGAGTCTGGAAAGAAAGGATCAATCCTTTAGAGGAAGAATATTTCTTGAAGTAAATGGTCATTAGATTCACTCTGGATTAGATGTGGAAGAAGTGTTTGTATTTATAGAGAATCAGAGCCTACATGACTATTAATAAAATGTGACAATTCTTTTCAAATTTTTAATTTTAATAAATCATAAGTAATTTTAGAAAAATATGATTCATTTTTGATGAACGAAAGGGGGTATGAAAAAGATGTGGCCAATTTTTCCCATATTGATCAGATCTAGATAAAAAGGGAAAGAGGTATTACAAATCACATCTAGATTCATCATATCTAGGAGGATGTGAAGAAAGATATTCCACTGATCAAAAAGGAATTGTACCTAGTTTAATCTAATATGAGTGGAAAAGAAGAATAAGGATGCTGAATATTGTAATAAAAATAGATCATATTCTGGACAATCATAATCAGTATGATCGTATCCAGAATGATCATACTCTCGTTAATAGTATAGTTGGAAATACCACTTATAAAGATCGTACTCAAGAAAATTTGGACAAGAAGCTTGAATGAATGGAAAGATACAATACTTTACAATTGAAGTTTGGAAATCCAAAATCAATTTAATATAATGTCATGATAAAAGTCATGATTAAAGAAAAAGTTTTTGAATAAAGGAATTTGTTGAAGATAAGATGAGGACGATGAAAATTGTAATGATAAAAAACCGATCAAAAATGTAGTCAACCATTCAATAGGGGTTGAATTACTTTCATTACTTTTTAAATAAGTTTGTACATGTGTCAAGAGAAAAGGTGAAGTAATAAAAGTTGTTTGAGAGAAGATATGAAAGAATTTTCTGAATGTGATATCAAGGCGGATCTTGGCATTCAAAATAATGGTTGTATTTAGTATTTATAGTAGTATTAATTTATTCATACATTTACATTCAATTGATACAATTATTTTCTTTAAAGAAATTGGATTGAAAAAATTATATTTAGAAATTTAATTCAAAATAGCATTTGAAAATAATATCTAAAGAAGGGATGAATATTGTAGAAGAATCTAGAATCTTCGAGTAAAGTTTACTATGTACAAATACACCCATGATTTTATGGGAAATTGAGATTTGGGTGAATATGTTCGAGCGGCAAAGGTTTTGGGATCCCCACCAAAACTGCCAATGGGTAACCTATAAAAGGAGAAAATCACATTATACTTTTCTAATGACTGATGTACTATTCAATACATAAGAGAGATAAGCTATAAGTTTTTAGAGTGAATAAGAATCTGTTGTATTCATTTTTATTGAAAAATTTTTAACAGATTAAAGTTTATGAGAATAGGAAAGATCAAAAAATTGTATTAAGTTGATCATCATATTTGGGGATTATTATACTCAGCTGATTACTCTATTCTTATCTTCAACTGTATTTGGTTGGTCATCATATCAGATTAAATTAATCAGATTGAGGATTTCCATATTGGGATTTATGGATTGGGGAAAAATTTATGAATTATCTCAATCGTACTGAAGAAGATCTATATCATTTTTATTATGTTCTTCAGACCATAAGAATCATACAATGTTTTTGTTGTTCAGAGTGGATACTCAAGAGGGGGTTGAATTGAGTTCCAAAAAAAAATTCTGTTAAAAAACCTTTTTAGATTAATGTCCCTCAAATTAAAACGTCCAAGTCAATTAAAGTAGTAGAGATATAAGTTAATTATTATTCAATAGGTTTCTCAAATATTGATTACTACTCAGTTGAATTATTATGAGATGTAATTCCACTTTTGAAACAAGTTTAATAAACGAATCACATATACACACAAACCAGAACAAACTATCTGAGTGAATGTAAAAACAGATTTCTTTCTTTTCTAATATAAGCACAGTGGATAAGTATAAAATAGATTAAGTGAAAGATGAACACAAAAAATTAAACAAGAGGTTCAGTCTTAAGTCAAGACCTAGTCTTCTCACTTAGTGATCACCTGCCACCAATCAATTATATTAAAAAGTGATACACAACCTGTATCTGGCATTACAATAGTTTTCACAAACTGTCTAGGTTTTTCAACCTCTACCATAGTTATTCGTGGGAAAAAATAAACTACCAAACCACAATAGGCTTCTTCCAAAGTTATACGTGGGAAAAAAATGTAAAGAGAGTTTGGTATGGGGATTTTCAGTATCCCTCAGTTCAAGCACCAGAGTCAGTGTGTGTAACACAGACACACTACTCACAAATGTAAAATAATTAAACACAGTAGAGCTAAAGATAGTAGGGATAAGTTTAGAATGCTTTTTTGTGTTGGAAGATCAGCTCTGGACTCGTTGGAATAAAGGAAATGAAGTTTTGGTCCTTCTCTACAAGTTTCTTCCAAAACAGAGTGTCGCAACTTCAAGGTTCTGACATCCAGATGTAGAGATGATCAGCTTCTTGGGTTTAAAGCTCCTTGTAGCACACCACTATAGCTTGAAAAGTTTCTTTCAATAGATCTTCATGAAGCTCTCTGTTCTTTAGAGTACGTGCTCGAGATTTCTTCTTCTTTATTGTATTTTTGGGTGCTGTATGTGTCTCTCTTATGTATATTCAATATATTCTGTGTGTTCTATTGATGTCTGTCACTACTCATATATATATACACTTTTCCAGTTTAGATTTTTCTCATTTGTTTCAGTAATGGACGACAAGAAAAATGTTTCAACCATGTGTGGTCTTCCTCGTACCTCGTATTATCTCCTGATATTCCTGAAAATAACATTAAATAATGTCAGGTGCATTAATTTGTCCAGACATGACCGTTATGATAGTATAAGGAAAATTGGTAAAATAAATAATAAAATATCATTAGATTGGTAGCATATGCATGTCACACGGTAGACTTCAATGGTAGTCTCTCCAACTGCGAACTTCATTGGTAGGCTATTCAATTATGAGTTTCCTTGGTAGGCTCTCTGTCTGTAGGCTTGTAACGGTGGACTTTGTGTCAGTGTATATCTTGTAACAGTAGCTGTTACTCTATGTAACAGTAGCTCATCATTAGTGGACTTCATCGGTAGGTATGTAACATCAGACTATTGCAATAGTGACCTTTCCACTGGTATAATTATCTCAACAGGTAATTTCAAAAACAATGGAATATGTCCATTAGTAGACTTTGAACAACAGTCGACTATCTCGATAGTAGGAGTTATCAAGCGGTAGCCTTCTACTAATGGTAGACATGTCCAACTGTAGACTTGAACAATGATTCTCTCAATAGAAGACTTGAGAAAGAGTCTGACAGTGAACTTTTAACAGAAGCCTTGTCATAGCAGTGACCTTGTGACAGTGACTCTTTGTCTGTGAGCTTTGATAAGCAGATCAACGGTAGGCTTGTGACAGTGACCTTGTACCGGTAGCTTATACCAGTGATAGTAGATATTTAATAGTGACCTTTTAGGAACAGTGATTCAGAATGATAGTGAGATGTAACAGTGACCTTGAACAGAAGGCTTTTACCAATATCCCTAAACAGTGAACTTATATTTAGATAAATATTAACTGTATGCTGATGGAACAAATTCATAAGACTAAGAATATAAAATTTTCAGGATAAATGTAGATTAAAAATATTAGTAAGTGGCTTAATATATCATGATCAATATTTAAACATGATTTGGGATTATCAAAATAGGTGAGTCCAAAAAACTCCCACTTATTGATAATAAAAAATTATGCCAATATGTATTAAATATAGATATCACAAATAGTAGAGTTACTAAACAGAGATCAAAAAAGTTCTGAAGTATCAAAGATTAAAAAGAGTGTAAAACCATAAAATATTGGTACATGGTATCAGAGAGAAAGGTAGGAAATATTCAATATAGGATCATATTAGTATATTAGCACATTTCTCCCAAATCACATGATTAGTCCATAATTAGCACAGTATTTCTCCCCCTTTGTGATTAGCAAAAAGAAAAAAAATAAAGAGAATAGAGAAATATTGTATTAATGAAAGTAAATTACATGACCCAAAAAAGAATAAGTAGTCCCTATCAAAAGACATAAACAGACTCAATCCACATCAGCCATAGGTAAGTGTTATTTACATTTGGAAGAAGAAGATGGAGGATGTGCTGCTGGATTAGCAGGTTTATGAACTGCTGAAGGAATGATTGGAGGGTCAGCAGCAGAAGGTCCTGTGGGTCTGTAGTGTGTAGCTCGATTAGGTGTCAATGGAGTAAGGCTTATAATAGCTTCGACAGGAGACATCGTGGAAGAACTACTAGGTTGAGATGTAGGTAAGGCAGGAGGGATGATGACAGGGGTGCAGTCCACAAGGAGAAAGGGTAGAAGAAGGTTTTTGAAGTCCATAATAATGCTTCCTCCTCTTTCCATAGCAGATAAAAGATCATATTTAATCTCCAAAAATTTATCCAAATCATGGGTAAATTCTCTCAGTTTGCTGACCTGCTTCTTGAATTCCTGAGTCAATGGAGGCAGCTTCATATTCTCTATCAAAAGCACGAAGTGGTTGGTCATTTGGTGCTTGGTATAGATCTTATCAAAGTAAGAATCTTTCATATTCTTAATTGCTTCCTGAGTAACAGTAGCTGCTCACAAGTATTCATCAACATAATAGTTGACTTCCCTAGTGGTAGAAATTACCTGAGAATCAGAGGTGCCACTGGTACTGGCCTTGTGAAGATCTTCCTGGTTCACATTTCTGATCTGGTCAATGTTCACAGAGGTGCTAGATGATGGAAGGTTTTTGACCGAGAAAGCTTCTGTCTCTTTGAAATACTGAGTCAAATTACCAATAACCTTATGAACAAGTGCATCCAGACTATTCATGTGTTCTTTGACTGATGTCATAAAAGCCTCAAAAACATCCAAAAACTGCTTGAATACCTCTTTGATGTATCGAATCTCAGCATTCACTTGGTTTTGAGAACTGCTCATGGTGGTCAATGAAGCAACCGGTTGTCTTTGAGAAACCATAGTTCCTGTCCAGCTTTCAATTTGAGTATGGAACACTTTAATCTCATTCATCATTTCATTCACTGGACTAGACACAACAAATCCCAGAGATAGTTCTAAGGATTACTCTACACTCCTCGGCACTTCAACATGGCTATTCTTCAAATCTACCACTGATTCTCTCAGGGCCTCTTTTATTTCAACCTTTAAGCACTCAAGGTCCTCCTTGGTTTCCAAATTATCAGCCACAACTACTAGAATACTTTTAGGTAGTATAACAAAATCCCTTTGAGTCGGGTCTTCATCATCAGAATCTCCATAATTGATTCTGAGTACCATGTACCCTGGATCTAATGACCAACCCTCTATGTCATACAGCATAGAAACTGAACCAAGTAAAATAGGTTGCTCCACCTCACATAGAGCTCTCTCCTGAGAAATCTCCTCTATCTACTTTGCTCCAGGTAAATCCACAACCTCCTATAAAACTCCAGCATATTCAACAACAGTTTTCTCTATTGTTTCACCAGTGGGGTGAGTCTCATCCACCATTGAGTCATTAAAGACTTCCATATCAATGGTAGTAGATTCCACTCCTGCTTCCTAACCAGACACTGTCCTGTCAGTATTTTCTATCGGAGGGCTCAAACTGAGCATCTCTTCTTCAATGTCCTCATCATCAGCTTCAAAAATAACCTCATTTCCTTCATCCTTATCACAATCCTCCTCTGCCTCATGAGATGAATGATCTGACTCAATAGCCTCATCCTATTCAGAGGTCTCCTTGACAATATTCGGAGATGCTTTTTCTTCTTCAGTGGTCTCAGTATCACTGTCCTTCAGAACAGTCTCTCTTCTTGGCAGTTCTTTTGGGGGGATAGCTTCTCCGAAAGCTACTATCCTTACAGGACAGTTAGGAAAATCAAGATCACTCCCACCATAAATGGGAGTGTTCTCTCTTTCAGGGTCTACAACTCCTTCAGCTTTCTCCTCCTCATCTGAATAAGCCGGTTCTGGCTCATTAGGCTTTAGGCCTAGATATCACCTATCTTTTGGCCTATATGGGTGATTAGTCGGGTCAAACATTTCATATACCTTTCCTTCATCATTAAAAATACCTTTCTCCAGGGATTCTAACTAATTTTCATGAATTTGAAAATAACCTTGGAGATAAAAACACTGTTCTTGGACACTATCATCTCTTCATGATTTCCATCAACACCCTATACCTTTATCATTACTGAAATTAGCTTGGCATGGAATAGGGAATTGGATTTTGAGCTTCCCTTAGTCATATCCTCCAATTTTTTCCATCAGTAACCTACATAGGTTAATCTTCATTCCATGCTTCTATAAGTACATCCAGAATATGTCCTGGTACTTCATCACTGAAAAAGCTCCTCTACTGGGACTAATTACATGCTAAATGAATTTGAACAAAAGCTTGTCTTCTCCATTCATCTCAGCTGTAATGATCTTCCATTAATTTCCATTTCCTGTCAGTTCTTTTAGAGCTTTTTCATACTAAAAAACATCACTGTCTAGAGGAGCCACTACAGAGTAGTAGCCATATACTCCTTCATGAGGAACTCTCAAATAGGAAACCCACTTAGCAGATGAGAAGATGACTTTATTTCCATTGACTCTGGATATTAGCTTATGAACATAATCTTCCTCTTCGAACTTCAGGTATTCATATAATTATTTCACAAGCTTCAGGTAGTATGAGCTATTTTTGTTGGAAAAACATTCGGTCCATCCTTGGGCATCTAGTGCTTCCAGCACTAATGACTTGTTCGACATCAGCCATTCTTCACTTAACTCTATCTCAACAAATATTTCTCTCTTGGTCAGATGCAGGTGCATAGATCCTTTCAGGGTATTCTGGGTCCCACTGGATTCAGCTCGAGTTCTCTTTGTCCATGGCGTATCCTTGTTGACAGTCTGGGGTCGCTTGGTTCTAGCCATAGAGATTGGGAGAGGTTTGAGGGCTCAAATGAAGAGTTAGGGTTATGGAATTTCAAGAGCAAGGTTCGAGATTAAGGGAGGAAGGTGGATTGAGATATGTTCGTTGCCTTTGGTTTTATAATTTACGGATTAAAACAAAATAAAATAGAAATAATAAATAGGAATAAAAACGGTTCGAATTCCCACAAAAATAAAGACAAACAGCAAGGTATCCAACAATGAGATATACCAATGAGGTACACCAGTGAGGTGCAATGGTGAGGTGTAATAGTTAGGTTTATCAGTGAGGTCCAACTGTGAGGTCTAATAGTGAGGTCTGACTGTGAGGTTTAACAGTGAGTTCTAACAGCGAGGTTTGACTGTGAGGTCTCCTATGCTAATGTTAATCATACCTAACTCATGTTTGATGTACTTTATCCTCTCAGAATTCAAAGGCTTTGTGAATATATCATCCAATTGTTGTTCAGTGCCAATGAATTCAAGAGTGATATCACCCTTTTGATAATGATCCCTCAAAAAGTGATGTCTCACATCAATATGCTTTTTCCTAGTGTGAGATACTGGATTTTTGGAAATGTTAATAGCACTTGTATTGTAAAACATTATAGAGACATGTTTGAACTGATATCCATAGTCTAGTAAGGTGTGTTTCATCCACAGAATTTGAGCACAACAACTACCAGCAGTTATGTACTCAGCTTCGGAAGTAGATAATGCAAAAAAGTTCTGTTTCTTACTACACCAAGATACTTGTGACCTGCCTAAAATGTGACATGTTTCAGAGGTTCTTTTTCTATTTATCTTGCAACTGAAAAAATCAGCATCAGAATAACTCAATAGATCAAATTATTGTCCTTTTTGATAAAATAATCATAAGTTAGGAGTATGTTTGAGATATTTAAAAATCCTTTTAACAGAAGTTAAATGAGATTATTTTGGATTGGCTTGAAAGTGAGCACACATACATACACTAAACATAATGTCAGGTCTGCTAGCCATAAGACAGAGTAGAGTCCCTATCATACCTTTGTTGTTGGTTTGATCCATGGGTTCTCCAGCTTCATCTGTATCCAACTTACAGTTGGTACTCATAGGTGTGTCACTGCCTTTACTACCATCCAAATAAAAACGTTTTAGAAGATCCTTAATATATTTACTTTGATTCAAAACAATTCCATTTTTATTTTGAAAGATCTGAAATCCAAGGAAAAATTTGAGTTCTCCAATTAAACTCATTTCAAACTCATTTTTCATTATTTTTGAAAAATAAATACATAATGAATTTTTAGAATATCTAAAAATAATATCATCCACATAAATTTGTACTATCAAAACATCTTTATAAATCCATTTAATGAAAAGAGTAGCATTAGCTATCCCTGTGGTAAAACATTTTGAAATATGAAAAGAGCTGAGCCTATAATACAATGCTCTTGGAGCTTGTTTTAAACCATATAATGCTTTACATAGTTTAAAAACATGATTGAAAAAATGGGTATTTTTAAATCCAGGAGGTTGTTCAACAAATACATCCTCAACTATATACCCATTTAGAAATGTTCATTTAACATCCATTTGATAAAGTTTGAAATTCAGATGAGCTACATAATGAAGTAGTATCCTAATGGCTTCTAATCTAGCTACAGGTGCAAAGGTCTCCTCGTAGTCTATTCCTTCCTATTGAATATATCCTTGTGAAACTAACCTAGCTTTGTTTATAACTATATTCCCAGACTCATCAAATTTGTTCCTAAACATTCATTTAGTGCCTGTGGTCAAAGTGTCCTTAGGTCTTTCCACTAATTCCCAAACTTTGTTTCTTTCGAACTGATTTGGTACTTCTTGAATAGAAATTACCCAAAATTCATCATTGATAGCATCATTAATATTTTTGGGTTCAATCTATGAAATAAAATCTTGATGTTCAACCTGGTTTCTTAGAGAAGCTCTAGTTTTCGTTCCTTTATTTAAATCGCCTACAACAACATCTAGAGGATGATTCTTGAGAGTCCTAATACCTCTAGGAAGGGTTGAACTAGATTCTTAATTGTTGTCTGTTGGTTCAGAATTGGTAGGAGAATATTCTGGAAAATTTCCAGAACTGGATACTTTTATAGGGGATTCACTATTCTTGTCATTAAAGTTCAGATTTGACAAATCTTCCTCAAGATTTTCAAGAGAGGTTTTAGGCTCATGTGGATCAGTCTCATCAAATTTGAAATGAACTGATTCTTCTACACATTTGGTTTTCTTATTGAACACTATATAGGCTTTACTTGAGATAGAATAACCCAAGAAAATTCCTTCATCACTTTTGGAAGAAAATTTTTCACGATTATCTTTAGTGTTAAGAATAAAGGCTTTGAAACCAAAAACTCTAAAGTAATTAACCTTAGGCTTCCAATTATTCCAAAGTTCATAAGGGGTCCTTTTTAGAATAGGTCTAATTAAAACTCTATTGATAACATAACAAGTTGTATTTAGAGCTTCAACCCAAAAATAAACAGGTAAGTCATACACATTAAGAATAGTCATTGCAATTTCTTATAGGGTCCTATTTCTTCTTTCTACAACTCCATTTTGTTGAGGTGTCCTAGGGGCAGAGAAATTGTGACTATATCCATTTTGTGAGCAGTAAGATTCAAACTCATGATTCTCAAACTCACGGCCATGATCACTTCTCAGGGTCTTAATCTTAAGTCCACTAAGGTTTTCTACAGACTTGGAATATTTGAAAAAATAGGAACAAGATTCACTTTTGTAAGCTAGAAAGTATACCCAAGTATAACTAGAAAAGTCATCTACAAGAACATAATCATAGTTCTTCCCATTTAAACATGAAACTGTTGATGGTCCAAACATATCCATGTGAACCAACTCAAGTGGTTGAGAATTTGAAACTTTATTCTTGGGTTTGAAAAAAACATAGTGTTGTTTTCCCTTTTGACAGGGATTACACACTTTATCAATTGGGAATTCTAATTTAGGTAAGTCTCTAACTAAACATTTCTTAGATATCTTCCTAAGTGGGTGCACATTACAGTGTCCTAACCTTATGTTCCACAACCAAGACTCTTTATGAAAAGAATTTAAGCAGGAAACATTTTGTTTGGCTATGGAATTTAAATCAACAGCATATACATTCTCATTTCTACATGCAATGAAAACTAAATCATTTTTTGAATTAAAAACATTTCATGAATCATTTTCAAATTTAACATTAAATCCATCATCACATAACTGAGATATGCTAAGTAAATTATATTTTAATATATCAACAAAAAGTACTTTAGAGATTAATATTGTGTCAGGGTTACCAATCTGGGCTAAGCTGACGATTTTTCCTATTGCATTGTCACCAAAGGTGACATGCCCACCATCATCATTAATTATACTCTTGAAGCAAGAATCGTCTCTTGTCATATGTCTTAAACATCCACTGTCCATGTACCATAGGTTCTTACATGAACTCTTTAAGTAACTTCACTGTAAAACAGATTAAACATGGGGTAATTTTGGTACCCAGATATTCTTGGGCCCAGAGAGGTTAGCTAGTAAAACTTTGGGAACCCATATTTTCATTATAGGTTTTCTAAAATCAACAAAAATATTTTGACACATAAATAATTTTTTAGGTCCTTTAGAAAATTGGTTCTCCAAAGATGGTCCAGAATTAGCAGTGAATTGTCCAGATTTTGAAATAAATTTGGTTTTTCTAATTTGTCTCTATCTAGGCTGATATCCTAGACCAGTTGTATATTTAAGAGCAATATGTTTTTCTAGAAACTGTGTCAAAGTATCCCTACCAGCAGTGAACTTATCAATATCCATTCTTAATTGTTCATTAGATAATTTGAGTTGTGTGTTCTCTTTCAACAGTTGAGCATTCTTTTCTTTTTCTACACTTAGATCTGTTTTCACATTACTAGTCAAGGAATGCTATTTCTTCAAAGATTTATATTTATATTTTAGTTCATTGTAGGTAACTTATAACATATTACATTATTCCAACAGTTCATCCTTAGATATATCATTATCAAAATCACTATTATTTCTAGAATAATAATCATTTAGAACAGGGGAAACATGTACCTAAGATATGTTAGTCATGAAGCACATGTTAGCATGATTCTTTTCAGAATAAGTAGCTTCTGATTCACTTATGATATCTTCTGAAGCACTCCAGGTTGCTTTCAGGGATTTCTTGTACTTTTTGTCCTTATAATAATATTTCTTTTTGAATTTTAACTTCAGACAGTCAGCCTTGATGTGTCCTTTCCTCTTTCATTCATAGAAGAATATATCATCTTCCTTATCAGATTTCCTCCAATCCTTCTTCCACTTACCTTGTTGATCATACTTACCCTTGTAGTTTGGTTTTCTGAAAAACTTCTTCTTCATATAGAACTTCTTAAATATACTGGATATTTGAGCCATTTCTTCATCACTATCTGAATATCAATATTCACTGGTTGAACTTTCAGTAGGTACATGTATTTTCTCCTTGTATTTTCTCTTTGAAGCAGTAAACCTGAATGCCACATACATTCTCTTCGGTTCATCATCTTCTTCTTTGTTCACCTTCAGTTCTTCTTCATACATCATTAGTTTACCAATCAACTCCTTAACAGGTATCTTGATGATGTCACATGACTCTCAGATAGACATAGAAGTGCCTCTCCATCTGTCTGGAAAACATCTCAATATTCTCATGATCTGCTCCTTCTCAGGAACAACTTTTCCCAGTGAACTCATAGTGTTGACAATCTCATTAAACCTGAGGTACATGTTATAAATGGGTTCATCAGGTCTCATCTTAAAATTATCATATTTAATAGTATAAGTATTTAATCTCATTTACTTCACATTGGTTGTTCCTTCATGAGAAACAGCCAAGGTGTCCCAGATTTCATGAGCTGTTTTACATGCAGAAATTCGGTAAAAATTCCTTATCTCCTAAAGAGCAGTAAAGGGAATTCATAGATTTACAGTTATTTTTATATTCAAACTTTGTATCATCATCCTAGGTATATCTACTAGTTTTGGGGATCTCATATTCTGATTATATAGCAGACCAAATATCAAAACCAATACTTTCCAAATGAATTTTCATTTTAATTTTCCATTGAGAATAATTCAAACCATTAATGAAATGTGACATGTTAGTAGCAGCACCTTCTAGTCTATTGTCCATAACTAGATTTTAGAAAATATATTAATGTGATAAAATTTAGAACTAATAGAAATTTAAGATCCTTAATATAAAACTAAAAACACAGTTTAAAAAACAGAGGGTTTGAAAACTTTTTATAAATAAAAATGTTTCCTCTGATACCAAATGTTAGTTAGAGTGGATACTCAAGAGGGGGTGAATTGAGTTCTAATAAAAATTTCTGTTAAAAAAACTTGTAGGATTAAATTCCCCCAAATTAAAACGGCCCACTCAATTAAGGCAGTAGAGATATAAGTGACTTATTGTTCAACTGGTTTCCCAAAGGTTGATTACTCCTCAGTTGAATCAGTATGAGAACTAATTCAACTTTTAAAACAAGTTTACTAAACGAATCACATATACACACTAACCAGAACTAACTATCCGAGTGAATATAAAAAAAATTTCTGTCTTTGCTAATATAAGCTCAATGGATAAGTATAAAACAGATTAAGTGAAAGATGAACACAACAAATTAAATAAGAGGTTCAGTCTTAAGTCAAGACCTAGTCCTCTCCACTTGGTGATCACATGCCACCAAGAAATTATATTAATAAGTGATACACAACATGTATCTGGATTTAAAATAGTTTTCAAAAACTGTCCATGTTTTACAACCTCTACCACAGTTATTCATGGGAAAAAATAAACTACCAAGCCACACCAGGGTTCTTCCATAGTTATACGTGGGAAAAAATGTAAGGAGAGATTGGTTTGGGAATTTTCAGTATCCCTCAGTTCAAGCACAAGAGTCAGTGTGTGTAACAAAAAAACTGCTCACAAATGTTAAATACTTAAACAAAATAGAGCTAAAGATAGTAGGGATAAGTTTATAATGCTCTGTTGTGTTGGCAGATCAGCTCTGGACTCGTTGGAATGAAGGAAATGAAGTTTTGGTCCTTCACTGCAAGTTGCTTCCAAAACGGAGTGTCAAAACTTCCAGTTTCTGAATTCAAGATGTAGAGATGATCAACTTATTGGGTTTAAAGCTCCTTGTAACACACCACTACAGCTTGAAAAATGTTCTTTCAATAGATCTTCGTGAAGCTCTCTTTTCTTCAGAATACGTGCTCGAGTGTTCTTCTTCTTTCTTGTATTTTTGGGTGTTATATGTGTCTCTCTTATGTATATTAAATATGTTATGTGTCTTATGTCGATGTTTTTCTCTACTCATATATATATATATAAACTTTTCCAATTCATCTTTTTCTCATTTGGTTCAGCAGGGGCCGACAAGAGAAATGTTTCAACCACATGTGGTCTTCCTCGTACCTCGTACTAGCTCCTAATATGCCTGCAAACAACATTAAATAACGTCAGGTGCATTAATTTGTCCAGACATGACCATTATGATAGTATAATGAAAATTGGTAAAATAAATAATAGAATATCATTATATTGGTAGCAGATTCATGTCACACGGTAGACTTCAATGGTAGTCTCACCAACTGCGAACTTCATCGGTAGACTATTCAACTGTGAGCTTCATCGGTAGGCTCTCTGTCTGTAGGCTTGTAACAGTGGAATTTGTGTCAGTGGATGTCTTGTAATGGTATCTGTTACTCTGTGTAACAGTAGCTCCTCATCAGTAGGCTTCATCGGTAGGTCTGTAACATCAGACTATTGCAACAGTGACCTTTCCACCGATAGACTTATCTCAACTGGTAATTTCATTAACAGTGGAATATGTCCATCAGTAGACATTGAACAATAGCTGACTATCTTGACAGTAGGAGTTGTCTAGCGATAGACTTATACTAATGGTAGACATCTCCAACTATAGACTTGGACAGTGATGTTATCAATAGAAGACTTGAGAAAGAGTCTGACAATGAACTTATAATAGAAGCCTTGTCACAACAGTGACCTTGTGACAGTGACTCTATGTCTATGATCTTTGATAAGCAGATCAACGGTAGGCTTGTGATAGTGACCTTGTACCGGTAACTTATACCAGTGACAATAGATCTTTAACAGTGGACTTTTAGCAATAGTGATTTAGAATGACAGTGAGTTGTAACGGGGACCTTGAATAGAAGGATTTTACTAATAGCCTTAAACAGTGAACTTATATTTAGATAAATATAAACTGTAAGCTGATGCAACAAAGTCATAAGACTAAGAATATAAATTGTTCAGGATAAATGTAGATGAAAAGGATTAGTAAGTGGATTAATATATCATGATCAATATTTAAACATGATTTGGAATTATCAAAATAGGTGATTCCAACAATTTTTTATACTCCGAATTTAACTGGTTCTGATTCAACTCTACCATATTTAGTCAAATTTGTATTTTTCTTACTGGGAATAATTATACCTAGAAAGTTCATATCGAGAAGAATCATATTGAGGAGAATTGTACATAGAAGAAATAGACTGGGAAAAACATATTGGGAAAATCAAACAGGGTTATTCATGAACAAATTCAAGGAAGTTCTTACCATATTCTCATTAAGAAATTTAAGAATTGTTTTCTAAATAATACATTTTCTTGAAATGGAAATGAAGCACAGGTAACATCTGGTTTTACACAAACATTGTATTACCCTATTTGTGCTAGCAGGGTGAAAAAATATGTTTGGATTGTCTTCAAAGTAATACATGAGTGAAAGGTCATATCCTACTCATTGTAATCAAATAGTTATGTTCTAGTATATTTTGTGGTATTGGATCATTTCCATACCATACCAAGGATGTCACAATTCTTATTAAATAGTGAACCTTGTAAATTCATGTGTTCTTGTGGATGTTTGTTTAGTTAATTTTCAGTAGGGAGAGAAATATTTAATAGGAGGAAAATGTTGTTTTAATTTCAAGTAATCATAATAATAAAAAATATCACTAAATTATCCCTCCCCATCTTAGTGATACAATTATCCTGACTAGGATCTTTCAAGTAGTATCAGAGGGTAGGTTCCCGTTGCTTATTCTTTACTTAATCCATGAAGAGAAGTTGGGGGAAAATTTGAATTTTGGGAATAGTGATGGTATTATTGTTTTTTATGGAAGGAATTATCATATCTAGAAGGATAGAATATTGACTTATCTTATGTCTATTCTGATGGTCTCTCCAGTGACCTACAATGATGGGTGTTCATGATGAACATTGATGGCGTTGTAGTGATGGCGTTCGACCGGTAGTGCGGGCGATGTAGTGATGGCGATGTGGGATGATGGGATCAAGGCTCGAGGTGTGGCACATGGTGGTTGATGGACAATGGTTTGGTTTGAATTTGAATTTTGAAATCTGGATTTTTGGGGACTGTTTGTACGGGTACCGGGAACCCTTAAACCAGCTTTTGAAAATGGAAAAAAATGATTTATAGGATTATAAAACTCCTCTTACATCTATTAAAAAGAAGAACATTTAGAATGATGGAAGGGATAAGAATTCTATACTACCATCCATTTATTAATGTGAATTTCTAAGGGTGAAAGTTTTTGTTATAACCAAAGGTATATGGGATAAATTGAAAATCATATGCAAAGCTAATAAAAAAGTAAAGATAGAAAACATCAAATCTAGAGATTAAAGTATGAAGACTTCAAGATGGGTGAGTAAAAATCTATTAGTGTCTTCTTCACCTGGGTTAATGACATTTTTTGTACAATAAGACGTCTTCATAAAAAGTTTGGTGATTCTATAGTTGTTGAAATTATATTGAGAATCATTCCCAATAAGTTTGATGCAAAAGTTTTTTCATTGGATGATAGAGATCTAGAAACATTATCTCTTGATTATTTTCATATCACTCTCATTACTTATAACATGATAATGGAGAAATCTAACAAAATAAAATAAAAGTTGATAGGGAAATGTATTTCAAGGATGATAAGAATGAAAAGTCCAAGAATATTCTTATTGAAGATGATGGTGGTGATTTTAACTTCAAAAATGAGTTATGAAAATATCTTGAAAATATTTTATCCCTCTTTTATAAAAATTTTAGATGAGGTACATGGAAATTGAAATGGAAATTTACCTTGAAATTATTTAAAGGTGGAGGCATTCGTCACTTTGTAGAAAATTTTCAACAAAGAAAGAAATAAGATAATAGTGTTGAAGAAGAAAGAAAGCCCATAAAATCATGGAAGAAACGTGAATATAATGGAAAATTGTATTCCATAAGTAATGAAATAAAATTAATAAAATTCAAAAGAAGAAGATTCTTATCTAAAGATGATGAAGAAGAATAATTCTGTGTGGTTGAATATGAAAAATCTATTGAGTTTGGTATTGAAAATATTTTCAGTGGAAAAGTGAATGATGAAGAGTTCAGAATCAATTGTTCTGGAGAATAAGAAACTCAACTTTAATATCATTTTAAAGAAGAACTAAAAGAATTTCTGATAAATATTAAAAGAAAATAAGGTGGGAAGGTTAATGCGCTTTAATAGGAAACCGAGAAAATTTTACTATTGAAAAAGAGATGCTGGAAAAATAGATTAATGATCTGAAGAAATCTGTTGAGGAAGAAAAGAATCATAACGATCATTTGGAAGTGTAGTTGAAGGAAAAAGAAGAAGAGTTGGAACTTATCGAAAAAAAATTCCAAAGATGTCCAGAGAAATACTAGTTTAAAAAACACTGTTTGTCATGTTTTTGAAAGTTATCGAATAGATAAACCTCATAAAGATAAATAAAAGATACCTTCAAAGGTTCAAAAGAAAGATTTAATTGTTTTTGAAAATATTTTTTTGGAAAATTCATGTATATGTAAAAAACCAATAAAGCTGGAAATTTATAAGTCTCAATGAAACTTGATTACAAAAATGTTTTGAAACATTTTGGATCTAGAAATTATTCCAATACATATAGTTCTTATAAAGATGAAAAGAAAAAAAAATACTTTGACTAGAAATGGAAAGGATGGTGTCTCGGAGATGAAAGAGAAGAAGGTGGATGAAAAACATATTCACAATTCCAATCAATATAGAAATTTCAGAAGAAAATACTCATTATATAGATTTTTTTGGTATTATGGTGGATTCATACATGTGGAAAATATGTGTTAGTTTAACCAACACCATTACTATTATTCCACATGTTATTAAATACAATGGTTGAGGGGGAGTCAATCTCCATAGAGAAATAATTTTGAGAAGGGTGTTTTGAAGAAACCTAAAATTGTTAGAGTAATAATTTAAAATAGGTTCCAACCATTGTAAAATATTTGTGAAATATGTTATCAATTATGAAACCATGAAAAAAGGATATCTTTTTGTATTATCATCATAGAAAAAGTTCCTTAACAATCCTCAAAAGTAGGAGGTATAGAAAGAAAAGAAATATGAAAAATATCTTATTGTTGAAACTACATTGAAAGAAACAAAATAAGAATAAACATGGATTCTTGATACTATGTTTTCTCCTAATATTATAGGATATTGAATTTTTTTTAATAATTTGAAAGAATTTAAAGAATAAACAGTGACATTTGGAAATTATAAATGCTTGAAAATAAAAGTTGTTGGTTCAACCATCATTGGGAAAGAAAAGATGAAATCCAAGAATTATTTTTATATTGATGGGATGAAACAAAATTTAATAAGTGTTTCACAATTTTATGATGAAGGTAATAATTTTATTTTTTGAAAATATAGATTTATTGTGAAAAGTGAAGAAGATGGAAAAATTATTACAAGAGGCCAGCATACAAAAGAAACTTGTTTCAAGTTGGTGAAATACAAAACTATTGTTAAATGAGTATGGTGGAATAGAATAAATTATGGCATAAAAGGCTAGTAAACATTTTTCAAAAAAACATGAGAATGCTATCTAAAAATATTGTGTCTGAGAAATTCCTAATTTGTCAAGAAGAAGATATTGGTTTTGCATAATTTTTCAAAAAGGATAGATTATTTAATCAGGGCTTAAGAATGATGAGAATTTTTCAAGAAAATCCTTAGAGCAGATTTATTCTGATATTTGTTGGCTGATGAGAAAACATTCAACAATTGAAGATAAGTACTTAATCACTTTCACTGATTATTTTACTTGTATTACTTGTGTTATGTATATGAAATATAAATCAGATGCTTTGAAAATGTTTAAAAGTTCTATAAGTAAAGCTGATAAGGAATGTGATTATTTGGTGAAGAAGTTGAGAATGAAGAAAGGTTGGTAATAAAAAAGTAAAGATTTTGATTTTTAACTTTAAGAGCGTGGAATTTGGCATGATTATAGTTCCACATACCCTTCTATAAAAATTAGGTTTTCTGAAAGAAAGAATAAAAGTTTGGTGGAAATCAGAAGAATTATGTTACTTGAACATGGTCTACCTCAATAATTTTGGTGGTAAGTCATGATTAATTCTATTTATATCCAAAATATTTGTTTCTATATGACTCACCCATATATTACTCTATATGAATTGTTTTATGAAAAAATACAAGTTGAAACACTTAAGAGTATTTAGGAGCCCATGTATTATAAAGAAGAAAGGTTTAAACTATAGAATGTTTGAGTAGAATGGTGAAGATGGAAACTTTCTTAGCTATGATTTGGAAGGAAGAGATATAGATGATTCAAAAAAGAAAAAAAATTTATTGAATTTAATTGAAAATAATCAAAAAATTAGAGAAAGACAAACATTCTTAGGAAGACAGGGAAGTTGATATAGTTGAAGAAAATAATTCTGATAAGGATACAGACAATTTTATTCATACTCAATAAGAAGAAAAAAACTTATATATTTCCATTGATGATGAAAATATTCAAAAATCACATCCAAGGATGAGGAATCATGTGGAAGGTCAGAATATAATTGGTAATCAACATTAGAAGGTTAAAAAAAGATGAATAAAAAATGTTATTACACATGTTTCTTTATATTCAAAAGTGGAGCTAAAGGATGTGAATGATGATTTTTTTCATATATAATGGGTTTAATACATTAATAAAGAGTTTAATAAAATTGAAAAAATGATTCATGGGAACTAATACCCAATCTATAAAATAAGTAAATTATTGGAACAAAGTGGGTTTTCTAAAATAAGCTGAATGAAGAAGGTGAACTGATAAGATACAATGAAATATTAGTATACAAAGGGTTTGAAAAAATTGAAGGTATTTATTTTGAATAAAAATTTGATCTAGAGAAATGATTAGAAATAATAAGAATATTTCTTACTATTGCAGCATAACGAGGTTACATGGTCTTTCAAATGGATGTTAAATCCATATTATTAAATGGAGATATTGATTAGGAATTTTACATTGAACAACCATTTGGATTTGTTGTTAGGAGAGATAAATGTTATGTGTGAAGATTAGAGTAGGCCTTGTGTCGGATAAAATAGGATCCAATGGAATTGTACTCCAAATTGGATACATGCTTAAAAAAGTTGAATTTCATGATAGGAAGGGTGGATATGAATCTCTACGTCAGATAAAGTAAAGAGTATTCCCTTATTATTATTGTTTATGTTAATGGAATTATCCTTACTGGGAATGATAAAAGAAGTTGTGAAAGCTTTGTTAAAGAAATGAAAAGGGAATTTGAAATGTTTATGCTTGAGGAATTGAAGTACATTCATGGGTTACAAATACATCAAAGTGAGGAATACATTTTTATTTCTTAAGAAAAGTCTGCTAAGGAACTTCCGAAGTGGTTTTTCATGGAAAACACAAAACTTGTTTTCACACTAATATCAGTGGGAACAATGTTTTGTAAAGATGGAAGCAGAAAATAAATTTTTCAGAAAGAATTTAGATAGTTGATTGGAAGTTTAATATATTTAAATTCCTCAAGATACAACATTTTTTATTCTATTAGGTTATGTGAATGATTTAATAGTGCTCCAAAATAATCATATTTACTTCATAAAAATATAATTATCAGATACATCAAAGGAACAATAGAATTTGGGATCTGGTATGACATATTAGATAGTATTTAATTGATTGGGTATTCAGATACTGATTGGGAAGGAAATTTTGATGATTGAAGATCCACACTAGGTAGAGTATTCATTCTGGGAATGAATTTTTTTTTGGAATTAAAAGAAATAGAATTAATTCACTTATAGTTTGGATGAGGCTAAGTATGTTTTCACCCCTCAAGAATCTACTGTACTTTTGTTGATTAAAACTCATTTGGAAGATTTACTTGTTTATGTGAAGTAACCCTTGCTCTTGGGTTGTGAAACTAAAAAAAGTCAATCTCACCAGGAATATTATTCAACATTATAATTAAAAAAATATTGGTATCAAAAATCATTTCATGAAATATCATGTGGGGAGGAGTTAATTGAAACTAAATTATGTTCCAACATTAGAACAAGTTGCAGATATTTTCAAAAAATGATTACCAAAGGAATACTTTTCTAAATTGTGGTTAAACATTTTTTTTCCAAGCACTTTGTCATTAAAGTTTATCTATGTGTTTATGTCCCCTCTCTTATCTTAAATTTGGATAGTGTTGTGAATGGGGAGAATGAATTGTTTTATAAATCAATCCTACTGCATGTGAAAAGAGGGAGTTGCAGGTAATCTCTGAATTCTAAATTTTATTGTGTGTGAACTATTATAACTGTTTTTAGAGTGGTTATATGGAAAAAATGTATTCTTTTAAGGAAAATATAAGATACAAGAAAGGAAATATTAGGAAGATAAAGTAGGGTGTCAAAATTATTACTCTTGGACACCATGGTTTTGATGTCAATGATTATTTTTTCCTACAATGAGTTATCTCACGTAGGATTAGAATTATTGATAAGTAATATATTTCTCAAGGATACAAAGTTCAGTGGTTTATGAAACTTGGTTGGAAACAAAATCCAAAGGGGAATATTGTTAGGACCAAGATGACGATGAAGGTGATTGTTTTCAGGTGTTGTATTTTGTTGTCAATAATGTTTCTTTAAGGAAATAAAATCACCTCACTTTGTATTTGGGTGAAAAATAGAATCAAAATTTGTTTTCAGAAAATATCAAACTCACATCAAGTCTGATATTGGAAAAGAACATAATTATTGTAATCAGATTCACATTGAGTCCAGAAATAAAGGATCAATCATTTTGTGGACGAATATTTTTAAATGTAAATGGTTATTGGATTCACTCTGGATCTGATGTGGAATAAGTGTTTACATTGACAGAGAATCAGAGCCTACATGGCTATGATAAATACATGATGATGATTTCCTGATTTTTAATTCCCATAAATCCTAAGTATTTTGGGAAACTTATGATTCACGATTGATGAAAGAAAGGGGGAGTGAAATAGAAGCAGTCGATTGTTTTGAGATTGATCATGCCTAGAAGGAAATGAATAAGAGGTATTCAAATCAGTGTCCATATTTACTATATCTAGGTGGAAGAGAATAATTTGATGATGTTGATCAAAAAGGAATCGTACCCAGTTTAATCATATCTGGGTGAATAAGAATAAGAAGGATACTAAATATCATACTAAAAAAAGATCATCTCTAGGTTAATCATAATCAGGATAATCATATCTAGAATGACCATGCTCCAATTAATCATATCCAGAGTAGTCGAACCTGGAAAGATCATAATTTGAACAATTTTACTCAAGATGAGTTGGATAAGAAGCTGGAATCAATGGAAAGTTACGATACTTTCCAATTGAAGTCTGATGATGTTGAACCCATTCTCAAATGAATTGAATGTCATGAAATAATTCATGATACAAGCACATGTTTGTGAATAAAGGAATTTGTGGAAGTGGTGTTGAGGTTGATGAAAATTGTAATGAAAAAAATCGACCAACAATATAGTCAACTATTCAAAAGGGGTTGAATTACTTCGTTTTTTTTCAAATGAATTGTCAAGTGGGTGAAGAGAAAATTTGAAGTAGTAAAAGTGGTTCGAGAGTAGATATGAAGGAGTTTAATGAATGTTATTTCAAGGGGGAGCTTGGAATTCAAAAGAATGGTGGTATTCAGAATTAATTGTGGTATCCATTTCCTCATACATTTACATTCAATTGATACAGAGCTTTATTATGAAAATAAAAATAGATTGAGAAAATTGTATTAATAAATTCAATTTGAACTAGAATTTGAAAATAAAGTCTAGTGAAGGGATAGAGATTGTAGAATAATCGAGAAGCTTTCAGAATAGTTGATGATGTCAAAATACACCTAATATTTTAGGGTAAATTGAGATTTTGGTAAAAAATTTCAAGTGGTAAAGGTTTTGGGATTCATTCCAAAACTTATTATGGGTCACCTATAAAAGGAGAAAATTACATCATACTTTTCTAAAGACTAATGCACTATTCATTTTAGAAGAGAGGGAAGCACTATGTTTTTTGAGAGAAGAAGAAGTTTCTGTATTAAGTTTTTTTTGAAAATGTTTTGATAGATTGACGTGAAAGAGAAGATACAAGATCACAACATTGTATTCAGAAATTATCATAATCAGCTAATTACTGTATTATTCTCTTCAATTGTATTTGGATGATCATCATATCAGGATGGATTAATTGGATCGGGTATTTCCACATTGAAATTTCTGAAATGGGGAAAACGTTTTGAATTATCCCAATCGTACTCAACAAGTTGTATATCTTTTCTTATTTAGTTTTTTAGATTGGAAGAATCATATTGAGTTTTTCATACTCATAATTTAAGTGGTGTTGATTCAAATCTTCCATATTATGTCAAATTAATGTTTTTCATTCTGCGAAAAATCGTACCTAGACGAATCGTGTCTGGAAGAATCGTATGTGTGTAATCATACTCAGAGGAATTAGACTGGAAGAAACGTACGGGGAAAATCAGACTAGGGTTTTCCTTAACTAATTCTAGGAAGTTCTTACCATCTACTGGGTAAGAAATTGAAGAATTGTTTTCCAAATAATACATTTTTTGATATATAAAAGAAGAATGGGTTACATGAGTTTTTATAAAAACATCTTATTACCCTATTTGTGCTATGAGGGTGTACACGTACATTTGGATTGTCTTCAAAGTTCTACATGTGTGAAAGGGAATATGCTACTCATTGTAATATAAGGATATTTTTCCAATGGATTGGGTGGTATTTGATCATTTACATACCATACCAAGTACGTAGATATTCTTATTGAATAGTGAACCATGTAAATTCTTGTGTTCCTCTGGATGTGTGTTTGGTTTGCTTTCAAAATGGAAAGAAATATTTAAAATGAGGAGAAGGTTGTTTCAATTTCAAGGAAACATAAAAAGAAAAAGTATCACTTATTAACCCCCTCCCCCTCTCAGTGATACAATTATCTTGACTTGGCACTTTTTCCTCCAACTCTCTAGTCTCATCCAATACACATCCCTACTTCCATAGCACCTGAACGAGAAGAACTCATCAACCTTAGGCATTATTATTATTCTGATCAATGATGAGTATGATTGTTTACATAAGAGAAGCATCCATATCAAATTACACATCATCAAGATGGAAAAAATGAGACATATATAAATAGAAATTATGAAGATATGAAATAAGTATGATATTGAGAATGGCCTGAAACCAATGAGGTAATTGAAACCTCTAGGCTACTGTACTGACTCTTTTAATAATATCAATGGGCCTAATGAACCCAAGTTCTATATTCCCTTTATTCCTAAATTGTTGATTCCTTAGTCTAATAGAAATATGCAAGAATGCCCAATCCCCATCCTCGAACTCTATGGTTCTTTGATGATGATCGACGTAAGACTTTTGTCTTGACTGAGATGTAGCCATTAAATTCCTAATATGTTTTACATGCTTCTATGTTGCATAAATGGTTTGAGGTCCCAATAGTTATTTATCTCTTACTTATAACCAATATATGGGTTACTAGAAAGGATTAGCTTACATGGCCTTACAATGAACCAACTGTATAGTCTCTTGGAAGATATTATTGTAAGAATACTAATCGAGAGGTAAATTTTTACCCCAATAACCTCTAAAATAAAGGGCAATTTCCCTAATAATGTCCTTTAACAATAGTATCGTATGCTCAGAATATCTTTTGATCCATGGGTTATAAGTTGTACTCATAAGTACTGAAAACCTAGTGCCTTATGATACCCCTACTAGAATCATGATGTAAAACTAGAATCCATATCTGGTATGATGGTATGTGGAACTCCCTAAAGTTATATAATCTCCCTGACATATATCCCCCCTATTCCACCAACTAAAAAGGTCAATCTAATATACGAAGTGTGTGAACTATATCAATTTATTAATTATCACCCATAATACGTCACTACTATGAGTTGATCTCAAAAAACCAATCATGAAAACCATACATCATCCCATTTCCACTCAAGCATGGGTAATGACTTTAAAATCCTAAGTGGTCGCTGGTGTTCTACCTTTATATGCTGATAGGTGGAACACCGAGTTACAAATACATTTATATCATTTTTCATCTCTGAACACCAATAGTAGTGGCGTAAGTAATGATACATCTTCATAAGACTAGGATATAATTCCCAAGACAAGGCATGGGATTCTCATATCAATTCATCTCAGATTTTTGTAGGTACTTAGATGTTTCCATGAATTCACAAAACCTCAACCCTATCAAAATCCCATCAAGGAAGTGGTTATTTTCCCAAAGTAGTCTCCCTTGGCACAAAAGCCCTTGGGATCATAAAGATGTCTCATATTTAGTCATTCAATAAGTGTAGAGTTCACTTGAAAATATGTTTGAACAAGCTAACCATGGTTCACTTGAATCACCAGATGCATATGAAAAAACTAGTCCATCAACTAGAAATCACTACTTGCCTCTAGAAATACTTGTGTTTGATTCACCCAGGTTAGAGAGTCAACCAATTAATTTATTTTCCCAAGAATATAAGAAATATCAAAGTCAAATGAATTTAGTTATTCAACCCATGAAAAATGTCTACAATTCAGAATATTCTGAGTGAAAAAATATTTGAGACATTTATGATCAGTGTAAACTATAAACCACTCTCATAGAAGACGATTCCTTGAACAACACAAGGAATGAAAAACAATAGTATGCTCAAGATCATGTGTCCTATAATTACACTTCTGAGGTCTCGACTGGAAAGACCTATACCCCACAACTCCGTCAAAACACATTAGAACTACTCCCAACCAGATACCTAATATGTCACAATAAAAAATATGGATTCTTCCCTCCATAAGAAGAATTAGGATAAATTCAAAATTAATTTTTTTCATTTCATCTTTTAAAATTATTTCTCACATTCTTTATACCATATTAATCTCACACCCTTCTTTATCAAGACCATAAGAGGTGTTACAATGTGTGATAAATACTTGATTAAACTCTAACAATATCTAACTAGCCCAAATAATCTTCAAATTTCAAACAAGTTCTTACACTAATCCTAGGAAATTGCGAATCTCATCTTCCCTAGGTCCATGGATACTCTATATTCTAAGATAATTTGACAAAGAAAGTGAAACTTCTAGATCCAAAAGTGTATTTTTTAGCTTATCATACAGTTAGTTCTTTGTTAGCATACTAAAAACAATATCAATATTTTTTGAATGTTAATTATGAGCATGTGAGTACACTGATATGTATTCATTGAATAATAACAAAAAACAATCCAGATACAACTGAAAAAACAAATTCATTAGGTAAATGTGAACTCTTCTTCCGTCTGTAAGATTAAATGGGATTGAAAAATACTTATAAAATCCATACCTTCTTTGGGAAGTTGTAAAAAATATTTATGAGCATCAAAAATGAACTTCTTAATATACCAAAATAATATCAATATTTGAGAAGTTATCTCATATGAACTATTAAAAGAGTTCATCTATATTGGGTAAAGTTATTGGTTCTTTATAGTAATCCATATCATATTCTATTAATCAACTGTCAACTTAAGGGTCCCATATAACATATTGAAAAAATGTAAGGGTGAACCTGAAGGTGAAGCAATGGGTCATATAAAACCCTTCACTTACAAGTCCTCCATATAACTTTTTAATATCATGGTCCTTGGTAGTATCCATTCAATATGGTGGAATAGATATTGGTACTACTCTTAGAACAAGATCAATATTAAATTCCACCTCTATCTTAGGAGGTAACCTAGAAGTGTCATCATTAAAAATTTCCCTATGATTCTCCACTACATTATGGAAATTGATATATCATATTCCCTTGTCATCTAGATAGATACTAGAATGATATAATATCCAATACATACCATTCACCCTTTTGAATTTAATTACCAGCCCAAGGTGATGTGAAGGATACCCTCTTATGATTGAAATCAATATGAGAATAATAGGGTACTAACCATTCCATCATAAGAATGATGTAGAAGCCCATAATATCACTTATAAAATGGTTCTATGGGAAATGATAGCCTCTTATATTTATGGTAACTCCTTGTATTGGTGCACACATTCTGATTCGATTCCAAGTGGATTTTTAAGAGTCATCAATCCATATACATACTCAATTATAATACAAAGACTCTCTATGATATCCACAAATATAAATAAGTTGGAAGAAGCTATTTAAAATAATATAGATTCTAATTTTTAGGATTCTAAAATTGTACCCTGTATTGTATATGGGACAAAACCCATCTATTCAAGCTTAGAATGTACTGTATATTTATTTGGACTAACCTATATCTCAGATATGCACCATAACTATCTTGATCAAGCCTACTCTACTATAATTTCATCACAATGGTCTGGATACTGATTCCATGAAATCCTCCTTCAACCAAATGAATTGTAGTTATCTATCTCCTAGACTCACATGGAGCTAGTAATCATACACTAGAACATAGATTTGGTGTTGATCCCCTTCAACTATCCACTGGAAGAAAATATCTATAAATAATATTATGATGACCAATTATACTACCATATAATCACTTAAATGGATCTCTAGTAGATTGGTGTTTCATATTCCAAATATTCCTGTACTGGTGACATACCATACTACTACCGATGTAGATACTTTCACTACCACTACCCTAATGAGATGAATCTAGGTGACACTTTCTACCACATGGAAAACTGATTCCCTATCTAGTCACTGGGAAACTCTTGACTACACCTTATGGTTCTCTTAGGTCATTCTCAGTGACGAGAGAGTGTCTAACAATCTATAAAATAGACATTAGATAGAAAATGTTTACCTTTGATTGGATTTCATGGCTGATCCCATCCTCAAATCACCTGGATCTGGATAGAGCATTAACGATAAGAGCATGAACGAAATAATAAAACTTCATGAAAAGAGCTATGCATACTATAATAGCAAATGTTCCCCACATAATATGCATAAAATATGTAGATTAATCGAATATAAATATATCAGGAATGAAATAATCCTAGATACTATATTGGAAATCTCTCTAAACCATAACTCAATATTGATTAGCAGGGTTTACAACTTTTAACCATATCACGAATGATCCTCTATGCATGTAAGATTCATGCTTCACCATTATATATGGAGGTTTCTCTAAATGCTTAATGATCGTAAGCATAGCCACTATCCATTACCCAATAGCGTGGGGGACACCTTACCTAGAAATAGAAGGAGGGTGATGCTACATTAAATCTTGAGTAAAATCAGATATAGTAGATGTGGGGTGTAAAGCTAATATCATATATTATACTAAATATAGAAAACCCTCTCTAAGATGGTCTTCCATCCCCAATCCTAGAACAAATACTATTTCCGAAAGTGGAACATTCATAGGTATCACTGGTGCTTCAAGTCCTACCACCTCTAGATTAATGTCATCTCCACCCTCCTATTGCATGACTTGAGGCTTCCATGGTGGAATGATTCACAATTCAAAACACATACCCCATAACATGATTAACATAAAAAATATTAAAGAATAATGATTAGGACATGTACAAGGCATTCCAATATAGTTGTCACTACCCTTTTTCCTACTTTTAAAGTTGGGTCCAGTTGATTTATAATATCATAAGAAACGTGAGAGACACTCACAACACCTACTAATAATTTTAGGTCAAGGTCAAAGCATCCTATCTTATATTAGGGGTTTCAGTATATAGCATTCAATTGAAATTAATCGAGGAAAACACAATAGAGACCCACACTTATCATACATAGACATTACATCATTTTTTATGAATATTCATTACATTACATGGACACACACATGAGTACAATAATAGTTTAGTGTCTTTGGAAATGTGTAAACACAAACAACTAGTCTATAGGTAAACTAAATTTTCCCCCATTATGATATTAATAACAAGTATCCTTCTTTGAAATAACTTATAATTTTTTTTCATAACCTGTGGAAAGGAAACATAAGAAAATACATGTTTTTATACTCAGTAAGGGTAAAAAAGGGAGATATATAAGCATAACATGAACATAATTTTATGAAAAGATGATCATAACATTTTAATACCATACCCTGTATATCAGAGATCATAATATTATGTCATGGAATAAATATTGGAAGCTCAAATGGGATGAATCATAATATAAGAAAAGATCATGATCAATGAGTTCATAACATTGACATAAGACATATATTTTTCACATAAATATAAGAATAGAAAATAATTTCCATATTAGTTGGGGATCATTTCCAAGGTTATCATACTGGAATTTAATTCACTCAAAAAACTATCATTATAATAAAGGTTCACTCCCCAAACCATCATAATAGACAAAGTCCCTTACAACACCAGGTTCACTCCCCATTCCATTTCTTTCTATCTTATAAGATATAAATATTTTCCCAATTCACTATAGGAAGATATAGTTCCTACTAATTTCATAATGTAAACAATAATTATTTATGCTAGAAGATCAAGAAACATTCATCCTATCACAACCCATGAAATGAAATGGGCTTAATAAACATTTCATCGTATCATAACCTATATAAAAGAGAAAACTTTTGTAAACATGTCATCATCTCATCATGGCATAACCCATGGGAAAAGAAGAGGGTTTCATATGAATTTTATCATGGTATAAACCATTAAAGAGAAATAGGTTTCATAAACATCATGCTATAAAAAAAATAAATCGTTCAATTATATAAAAAGAATAGACTATGTGGATAATATCCCCAATAATCAATAGGCAACATAAACAGATGATATCTTAGATTGAAAATTATTTCGATCAATCATTTAAATTTTTTCTTGAGTAAAATATTCTTTCCACATTTCAAAAAACTTGTTAAAAAATAAAAAAATTTGAAAATATTTTTCATTGAAAATATCCATGAAAAATTATGAAGGAATCTTCAAAGAAAATAATGTTTAGGATGACATGACGTTTCTTTCATGACATAAAAATTAAAAAAATGATTGCTTTCACATTTTTGATAAAATCCATGTGGGAATTTTTTGGAAAACACATTGAATATTACATTTAAAATTTATTATAGAAGGTCAATCATGGGTAAAAATTTCTTATAAAAATCATATTAGAATAATGAAGCATTTTTGAATTTTTTTTAGAAAACATGGTTTTGGAAGAAAACAGATTTTCAATCGAAGAGAGAAATAATGTAAAATTTTATTGAGAACATTTTAGCAATTATTTTAAGTACTAAAGAGTGAAAAAATGGTACTATTACTTGAATATATCACGAATAACCATAGTTTACTAAAATTCATGAGTTTCATGAGATATATATATATATATATATCAAAATAAATAATCAATATGGATAAAATATTAGATTGTAACATAAAAGCATTACAACATTGGTATGTTTGAATCACAAGAATAATGAAGGAATCAAATAAAATAGAATAAAAAATATCATGAGAATAAATAAATTCAGGATTTTACTTGTTAATGTTAATTTATATACAAATTTTGAAATAATATAGGTGCCCAACATAATGTACATCTCAAAGAAGTAAAATTGAGCGAGAAATACCTTACTGCTTTTATAGGTTTTAAACAGTAAAACCCATGAAAGAGAGATAATAAAATTGATATGTAAATCCCAATATAATTTTGGAGAATTAAAAATAATATACAATCATGGGAATTATATACACTAAATAAAATAAATAGGTGGGGAATATGGAATGGGTCTCACAGAAGTAAAAAGTGAGACAAAAACCCTTTGCCATAAGTCCTAACTTCCTTCGCGATCATTCACAATTTAGGTATAAAAATATATTATTATTATAAAAATATTAATGAAACATATTTATATATATAATACCATATATTATTTTATTATGATTTTTTATTACCCTTTTATTAACAATTCCATGTTACAATCATTTTTCAGGCAAAAAATAATTTTTGTGTGTGAATGTTTTGACTTTTAATTTCTAGTCCTCTTACATAGATCCAAGGATTATCATCTTCAGAATGTAAAACATGATATAAATATCATATATTTTAATTATATATGTATTTAAAGTAATCCGTAAAATTTAGTGTTATGAATTGAAATACACCATTCATGAAGACGGTTGGTCGTATGTACGGGTGATCATTGTTTCAATTTTCTTGTCATATTGAAAGAATGAAATGTAAATGATATATATTATGATCCCAGAATCATCATTATTTTAAATATATAACATATTTTTGTTAAACCAATCCTTAATAACTTCCATGTAAATCATGAAAAAATCACATCACTTTGTGAGGTTGTAACCCGCCATACACACGAGCAGCATTATTATATTCTCACAAAATAGAGAGTATACAGGTATGTGTGACTTAATAATTAAACAATTATTCTAATATTATAAATATCATATATAAATAATTAATACTTCATTATGTTCATCCTTTATAGGTGATAATGGAAAAACTAATGACATCGGTTCGTGAGTCGGTAGTCTCCCAAACACACGAATTATGATTTCGCAACCCAATCAATGGAAGTGGATATGATTGTAGGTAATTAAAATAACATAAAAAATCCCAATATATTGAATATAATTATGTTATTATATCATAATGGTATAGTAATAACCTGAGGAGGAGGTAGAGGAAATAAAATAATAACAATCGTTTGTGGACGTTTCATCTTGTATGGGTGTCCTCCTTATGTTTGCAACAAAAGCCTTCCTTGGATGGAATTATATACAAAATAAGGATTATATGATAATAATATGGAAGTTTTAAAGTGATTTGGGAAGGTAATGGATGAACCAAATGGGTTTTCTAGTTTAAATAAGAGATGAGAAGGGGTGGCCTTTTAATAGGGAGGTGAGTGGCATACATTTAATTTATTGAAAGAATGAATTCCACCCATATTTGTTTTATAATAAAGGTATCAAATAATGTTCAATTGTTGATCCTAAAAAATATGAAATCTAAATAGTTCTATAAAATAATTATTAGAACATTTTATAGGTCATTTTAAACCTTAAAATTTTAGTTTGACCCCTTGGAAAACCAATTTTAACTATAATAATAGTAATTAAGGTTTACTATTTTTACTATTAATTTTGGTAAATAATAATTTACCTTTATTATATAACATATATTATTAAATTTAAAAATTTTAATCGATTGTTCTAAATTAAATTCACAAAATTGGAAAAATTTAATTTAAAATTAACCCCTTAGATGAGATGAGGAAGTGGGGGTTTAAGGTGAAAATGTTCAAAAGTTTACAATGTTTTTATATAAATATTAAATTTAAAATTGATTAACAAAAATATAATTTTTATTAGTTTATGTTTAATTGAACTAAAGTTACTTTAAAACTAATTTAAGTTTTAATTTAAATTTATAAATAAATTAAATGAAAAGGCAATTTTTTAAATAAAATTCTGTATTTTTCACTATTCATCAAAAAATGTAAATTTTCAGAAAAATATCAATAAATCACCATAAGATAATTCTGACATGATGTTTTCAAAAAGAAATTTTATCGTATACAATTAATTTTTTAAAAGTATCAAAAATAATTTTATTAATTTTCACAAAAATAAATAAGAAACATATTTTTAGAAAATAGTATTTTTAAAACATATATATATTTTACCAAATAATAATTTTTTTATCAATACGTATACTTTATATAAAAATATTATAATTAATATTCAAAAAGTAGATATTAATTTTCATACCACTAAGCCTAATGGCTAGGTAATAGTGGTCATGTTTAAATAACTATATTTGTAGTATATAACAGTTTTATTAAAACTTCATGTCGTGTGTAATGAAAACTAACCCAATGTTTTGTTTTCCGAAAGCAGAAATTGGCATTTTGTATAACTCCAGCTATCATAGAAATTTAATTTCATCGAATAAAATAATTCTTAAAAACTCATGTTGTTACATTATACCTATCTTAAAATGAATTTCACTCTTGAAATTTATCACATCAAAACAAACAGAAGAAGATAATTCTACCTCATCATATCCTCATGTTTGCACATAGCTTCTTAAAACTAGCAGTTTCACTAAACAATATTAACAAGGTAAGTGGTTTTATTTCATAGAATATTCTCTATAAAATCCATAATTTCTACCTGTTATTCCTTATAATAAATACCTTTCCCCATTGGTATGATATTTCAGTTCAACACATATGAAGGGATAAGTATATACTTCCTTAGGAGATATGCATGGAACAAATCATGGTCTTGAGAGAGATTTGGTGTAATTTATAATAGATAAGATTTTTTTTATATATGATCAATAATTTCAAAGGGACATATATAACAAGGGATCCGTTTTCCTTTATTCTTGAATCTTATAACATTATTCTGTGAAGAATTTCATAGAAAATTTTTTGTCACCGACTTCAAATTCTAGATCACACAGGTGATTATAAAAATAATGTTTTTTCTAACTCTAAGATTCCTTGATGTGTTTTTGAATAGGTCTAACCTTATTTTCTATTTTTATCTATCTCTAGTCCCAATAGATTTCATTATCCAACTTCATTATATCACATTAGACATCTACATTTATTTCTAAAGAGGTCTTCATAAGGAGGCATCTGAATGCTTAAGTGAAAGATATTATTATAAGAAAACACAACTAGAGGAATGTGATGATCCCAAACACATTTTAAATCCAAATAAAAATATATCAACATATCCTCTAGGGTTTTAAAATTTATCTCATAATGACTATATGTATGACTTTGATATATAGTTCTTAATCTCAACTCCACAATAAGATCTTATTGAAGAATTCACCAGAACATTGACGTAAACCTCAAATCCTAGTAAAAAACAACAGAATGTGGTTCTCTATGAAACCTTACCAATTAATTAGTATATATATATTTGAAAATTGATCCATAGAAAATTATTCTATGACAGTATTACACTATGCTGACTTATTAAGGGGATTGACTACAACCTGTTGGATTGTATGATTTTAAGATGGCTATAAGATGGTGGGTGTGAAATGTTGATTAAAATATTAAACTAAGACAAAAACAAAATTCCTATTTGAAGAAAAAGATCAGACTCAATGATCATCTGATGATCAGAGTATCAAAATCAGAACCACTAATAATCTGGTATATTAGATTACATTATTAGTCTCACAAACAATGTGATAAAAGTACTATTAAAAGATAGGTATAACCTATATTTGTAATGTATATGAATATCAGTAAATAAAACTCGTAATAATAAGTAAAAAAAAGTATTATAATAGTATGAATGGATTAATAAATTAATGAAATAATTTAATCATTAACCTTAAGAGTTAAGTAATTCATAAACCTTGACTTAAAGTATCAAGAGTTCTAGTACTTACTATAAAGGTGTGTCCTTCCTTGCCGAGAAATCTCTCGATATGATGATCATTATCTATCTTCAAATCCCCTAAAAGACCTCGATATGATGTCTGGTCTCTATCTCCCTGGCCCCTGAATCCCTTGATCAAATAGATTAGATTCACCTATCTTCCTATCCTTGAAATCCCTCTATCAATACCATTATCATACACAAAGAATAAAACAACAAATTATTTGATGGAATTTACAATCCTTACTCAGTTTCCTTATAATTAATCTCTCTAAAGGATTACAAGTCATATGAATGAGATGGTTATACAGATAAATATTTAAACAACTTTAGTTATTAATTGAATCATCTCTCATATCTTTACATAACCTCTTATTTATAGGAAATCCTTCAATATTCATATTTCATAGTTAGTTTCAATGGCCTCAGATAGATTTCACTTTTAAAGATCATAATTATATGGATATTCAACTTTATAGCTAATCATTTCTTTAATCAACATCATTTTTTAGCACCATTATAAATTATATTAAAGTATTCCATCCAATTGATATAATTCTAATCACTCTGAATATAAATTTTGAATATTATAATGGAATTGATTATTGATTGTCAATATGATAAACTAATCAATGGTTATTCTGATGTATAAGTACCAATTTCAGTACGATGATCAAGAATTTTTTCAGTCTGATTGAAAAGACATAAGTCTAACCACTGGTTAAAATAAAATTTGGTCCAATGCATCAAACACACATTCAAGATGATAGATCATATTGAATAAAAAATGTTTATATTCATTTGTTTTTAGAATAACTTTTAGGTTTGTTTTAAAAGAAATGTTTCTATAGAAACATACCGAAACAATTGGGACATAAAAATTAGTAATCACCATTATAATAATGTGTTTGTGATTTACAAAACTACATAAAGGAAAAGTAGAAAGTATAACATTCAAATAAATAATGTCCCCCTTTTTGGAATGTAGAAAATATAACACTTAAAAAGAAAAAATTAATAACTTTTAAATACATAAAAAACTTTTTACTTTTATAAATTTACAAGAGGATATTAATTGAAATTTCTTCCATATATATCTTAACTCCCCCTGAGTTTATGACTTCTTTATGATCAGATGAAAATTATTAGTAGTTTGGATTATTCCCTTTATAAAACCTAATCATTAAAATGATTAACTTCTTTTATATAATAAGTTCCACTTAAATAAATAATTTAATAAAATCTACTAAATTCTTATCAAAGACTTCTCATTTTATAAATCTCCCTCTTAAACATATATATATATATATACATTTATACCCTTTTTCTCAAAATGAAAAGGAAAATTATATAATCACATAATATTTTATGATTAATAACATACGGAACAATTGTATGTGAATTTATTATTCAACCAAGATTTAAAAGAAAAAATATACATCCAAAAAAAATTGGAAGACATTCAACCATAAATAATTTGGATAAACATCATTTAAATTCTACATTCTTTGAAAATGTTTTCAAATACATTATGAGCTAAAATAAAAAAATTTATTATTTCTTTAAAAAATATTCACGATCACCGTAATATTCTTAAAATAATCATGGAAGTTATGATATTATGTTATTTATTACTCAATATTGAAATTTTTTTCTTCCCTAACTATTTTCTTATGAACATATCCTTTTAGTCTTTCAAAATCATCACTTATCTTATTATTTTCTTCCTTCGTGATGAAAAAATAAATTTCACATGTTGGGAGTCTACTATTTTCAACATATAAGTTTTGGAATCTTTCTTTTAAATCTCTAATTTTCTTATCTTTATTTTCTATGAAGTCTTTGAAATATTCAATAAACATAACCCTATCATCAACATATGTTGATAAATTTTCAAAGGACTCGGGAATTTAAAGATAATGTATCTTCACTTATATAAATTGATCATAATGTTACTTGAGATTATTATCAACCTGTTTTGACCATTTTAACTTCTTATTTTAAGTTTTATTTTGTGACTTGGTTTTTTCAATGAAAGATTTTAAGTCTACCTCAATCTGAACAAATGATTCTGTCCAAACATTCATAGAATCCAATTTTTCATTTAGGTTGTTCTGATTTATTTTACCTCTATATACTATATTTGGATGATATGGTATTGAATCACATATCCATTTCAATATTTGGAAAAGGAAATAAAATATTTTCTGAGGTATGGTTTCCTTAGAGTCCAATGATTCTGATAAAGCCTAAGGAATAAGTTCCTGACTTGGTATGATGTCTAATTTTTCTTTCTTCTCACCTTTATCTTCACCTTTCTCAGAAAATTTTTCATCTTCTGAAGCATTTAAAATATATATTTCCTTATATTACTCAACCTTATCATATACATTTTTAAAAGAATTATAATCTTGTTCTTCCTCTTTTTATGATGACATTACTTATTCTGATTCATCCATGTATGGATCCTTATTAGATAGAGAAGGTAATAGATTTGATGATGATTATAACTCTAATGTACTTTAGTATCATTTTTCTCTTCCTCGTTTTCTATTTCTTCATTATATTCATATTCTTGTTCTTCTTCTTTCTCTTCTTATTCTTCCTCAAGTTATTTCTCTAAATTCGTTGTAGTTTTTGGAACACTTTTACTAACTTTATTAACATACACAGATTTCCCTTATCATCTTTATTCTGAATTTGTATTGGGACTGATATTATTGCCTCTTCAATAACATTTTATCTTATAACTTTAACAAAAAATAATGGAACTATTGAAGGAACTACTTATGGTTCTAAAAACTCAAAAAAAATATCAAGAAAAGTACGATCATTGTGGGGAATATTTTCAGTTTCTTGAAATTACTGTACAATTGATAATGGAGATACATATATAGTTGGATTATCTAAATAATTTTCAACATACTTTATTAAATTCTCAAGATTTTTTCCCTCATCTAATATCTTATTCTATTTTTTCCTTTGTTCTACTCATTTTAACTCATTAACTGTCTAAATATTCAAATATTTATTCTCATCTCTATCAATCCTAAAAATAGGTTCTCTTGGTCTTTTTTGAGCCTTATGTTCCATAAACTATTTGAATTTTTAATAAGTCATATTTTTCTATTTCTTTTGAATTTTTGGAGGATATTATTCATCTTTCCTCTTTTATTTTACAACTTCATTCCCATTTGGTTGTCCTACTTTGGAAACAGTTCCTTCCACTTTATGAATAAATGTTGTAAACTTTTTATAAAAAACTAACTTCATTATTTATATAGTTTCTTCAGCATGTATGGAAATATTTTTCCTCATAAAAAAATTCTGGTTATTTACTTTAAAATTTTTTATGTAGTTCACTAGTAACTTATTAATAAAATAAGGAAACATTAAGATCCCTAATATCATTAAAGAGTTCTTGATTCATTCCACTCCAATGAAAACAAAGTTCATAAGGATTATTTCCCTCATATTCAAAATATAATCTAAAAAAATGATGTTTAATAATTTTAGAGTATCCCTACCACCATTTCTCAGTATTATATAACCTTACACCCACAAAGTTACTACCCTTTAATTTGGCGCGAGGTGAATAACCTTTCTTGTTTTCTCAAAATAATTAAACAAAATACTTAAGCCATAAACTTTATAAAAGTTTCACATTTTTCCAGAAGTTTATGGGAAGAAAGATAGGTTTCACCCTCAAAGGGTAATTCTACCAAATATATAACTTGATTATAATAATTTTTGTATTTATACATAAAAAGTGTAAACAATATCTCTTAACTACTATATTCCACAATAAATTTTACTGAATCATAAATTTTTTTCACAATATCCATAGAATATTTATCGAAATCCTTATCTTGTTTTTCAATGAAAATTTTCTCCCAGCCATAAAAAGTAACAATATTTGTAATAATTGAGTAATTATTTTCAACATAAGATCTCTAGATGAGTATTCATCTAAAAAATTCTCTATGTGAAAAATATCAATCAATTCCCATCTTCCTGAAACTGATGCTAATGATTGGACACATGCCAAAATATCAAAATGAGCCCTCAAAGGAGTGGAAAGAGTTGGTAGAAAAATTATGAAAAATTGATGTGGTATATATAGTGACACATCATTATATAGTAATGTGAGTTGACAATTCATCTTCCAGATAAATCAATGGTTAATATTATAAATCCTTTTCTAATCTTATGATTTATATTTAATCAATGAATTTTTTTAACTTTTATATTTTATTAAAAACAATTTACCTTCAAGTTATGTATAATATTATTAGAAAAATTTTATTATGTGAAAAGATTTTTTTTTATAAAAACTAAAAGAATACGTAAAACAACGTGAATAAACTAAATTAGTGAATATGTTAAAAAAAATTAATAGAAGAACACCTTTCAGAGTAGAAAAATTTCATCAGTATCAGTAACTTATTCTTTCTTGGTATTTGTAATTGAAATTGAATTTGATATAGTGTATAAGAAACTATTTTCCAGAATTTTTATAAAAATTTTTGAGTCCAAATAATTTTATAAAAAAATTAATTTCTGAATAAATTTTGAATCAAAAAAATATTTTATTTAAAAATGTGGTTCTTAAGAGAATATTAAAATAATAACTCAGAATATTTTTATTAAAAATTTAATTCTAATAGTTTTTTTATGATAAAACGTTTTAAATAACAAAAAAACATTAGAAATAAATTTAATTTCATAAAAATATAATTTTTTAAAAATCCTAAAGTTTTATAAAAGTTAATGTTGATAAAAGTAAAAAAATTATAAAATAAAAGGTAAAAAATCATAACATATGTACACCCGCTTTAAAAAGATGGGATTAATAAAAAGACTTTTATATATGAAAGGATATTAGTAAACAAGAAGTAGGTATAAATATTCACTTGAAATTTGTCATTCGAAGATTCTTTTTAGTGTATTAAAATATATTGAAACTGATGGAATTAATAAAAATATCAAAAATTTGTTCTTTAATTTCAACGAATTGTAAAATTATATCTCATTTTTTGTTGGATCCTAAAGGAAATTGTGTATTATATCTATGTTATTAACAGGTGAGTGATTTGATGAGTTTTTAATTATGGAAATGGAACTTGTGTTACCACAAAAAATTTTAGTTTTAGTAAAACTCATTCCATAGTTAGTGAGTGTGCATTGCATCCAAAAAACTTGAGCACAACTATAACAACCTAGGTTTAACATACATGGATATTACATCATTTTAGATTAATATTCATAACATTACAACAATACATGATTGAGGACTGTAATAGTTCAGTGTCTTTGGAAACATGGAAACACAACCTTCTATCTTGGTGAAAAATCATCAAAATCTCCCTTAACGATCTTCTCCTTTTGTGCTCAAACTTTAAAATTTATTTCTAACCTAGTGAATATATACATAAGAAAGGGGTGAGATCAGATACTCAGTAATGGTAAATAAGGGAGATATGTAATAATAACATGATTATAATGGTATGAGAACATGATCCTAACATTAGAAGATCATACCCTACATATCAAAGATCATAATCAATAGTCAAGGCCTAAATATTTACCATTCATAATACATGAATCATAAGGCAATCAAAAGAATAATCCATTAGAGAATATTAGAGGAATTAGACATGGTATTGTGTCATATACATAAGAATATAAAAACCATTTTCATGGATTCCTACCTAGACATTTATAATATGTTAGGCTTCGGATAATCACGCATATACTAGCTTAATTCTTGGGATTCCCTCCTTTATACACTCTTGTTTAGGGCTTGGGAATCCCTACCATGTAACCTGTTGTTTTGGGCTCGGGATTCCCACCCATGTACCTTATTTTTTTGGGCTTTGGATTCCCTTATGTGTACCCTATTGTTTTGGTCTTGGGATATCCTCCCATTTACCCTCTTGTTTCAGGCTTTGGATTCCATGCCACATACCCTCTTTTTTTGGGGCTGGGATGCCCTCCCATGTACCCTATTATTTTGGGCTTGGGATAAAACGTATGTACCCTCTGAGATCATATAACATTTATTATTACCCAATGAATTGGAGGGAGATATAGGTCCTAAACATTACAAAATGAAATCATACAAACATGTTCCACAAGATAAGAAAACATGCATCATATTATGACCCAAAAAAGTGAAGGGTTTCATGAAAATCATATCATAACTTAGTAAATGAAATGGGTATCATAAAAATTTCATAATATCATAACCAATGTAAAAGTCGTAGCTTTCATAATCATTTAATCCTAGAATAACATGTGAAAGGAAGTGGGTTTCATAATCATTTATCATGGTATTACACATTGAAGTGAAGTGGATTTCATGTCAATCACTTTGAAACTTTATTTACTCATAGAAAAGAAAAGGGTTACATATAAATCATGCCATAAACTCATAGACCATTATGAAAAAGAATATTAATGGTATCCTTGGATCATATCCCTAATAAATCAAAACTATATCAAATTATGTACTATTATATGGAGAAGTATTTTGAAAGATCATCTGAAATAGTTCTTAAGGAAAATAATCTTTATTTGGAAATTATATAAAATTTTCAAAATCATTTTCTTTGAAAACCAAATTGAAAACAATTAATGTAAGATTTAAAAAATAATTTAAAAGATTTATTGAGAGGAATATCCTTTATATCTTAAAAAATTATTTTCCAAATTTAAAATATTTTGAAAACCTTTTCCTTTTAATATAAACATGAAAAATTATAAAGGAAGATTTTAAAACCATTTTAAATTGTATAAAACATAAAATATTTACTTAAAATTATTTTTCTGTGAAAATTAACTTAAGATATAATTTGAAAATATTTTAGAATTAATTTTTAGAATACATGGTTTGTGGATAAAAAATATGTCCAACCTAAGGGAGAAATAAAGTTATATTTTCTTAAAAACATTTTCTTAATCATATTATGTACTAGTGAGTGGAAAAATGGTACAACTATATGATGGTATCATGAATAACTGGGGGAGAAGAAATTTCATGAGAGTTTTTGAGATATTGATCATAATATTTCATTAATGGAAGCATAATCATAATCAATATTGATAACTATTGAGATTGTAGTAATAAACCGTTACTAATTCAGTAACCTTTAATCTGAATACTATGAAAATAATAAAATTACACAAATCATAAAATATCATGAAAATATGATGATTCATGATATAACATGTCAATGGGAAGAATATAAACTTCATAAAAAATTCTCTCTCCATTACTTGTCATGTGTCTCAATGAAGAAAAAATTGAGACAAAATTACATTATCCTATTGATAATTTTTGAACCATAAACATCATGAATGAAATATAATAAATTGAATATTTAAATACCCATATCTTTTAGTATAATAATCATAGAAGATATTCATGGGATGTATATAAACCACAGAAAAGAAAAGAGTGGTAAATTTGGAATAATACTCATAGCTAGAAATCCCCTTACTACTTAAGTAACTTTTCAATAATTATATACTTAGATAAAAATATTCAAAAAAGTTTTCCATTTTTAAATTTTGTTTTTAATCCCTTAAATTTGAAAAATTAAATGTTTATGAGGTTTATGAGGATGCTAATCGGTGTTCGGAGGGTTGAGGACATGAAATAAAGGGAATTTGGGCCAGCTAGTGCATGTTGAACGGTTCTCACATAGTTAGAGTAAATCGTGCAAGGGGGATGACCAAACCATTCGCCCCATTAAAAAGTGAAGAATTACCAAATTCCCATAACACATCTATATTTTATTATATATTTTATTTTAACTTCATTTATTTCTTGTGTTGTGTACTACACCATGATTATCTTGCACTATATGCAACACTATATTACCTTATAGTATACACAACACAATTCTTGTCTTGTGTTACACACATGTTCACGTTAGTTTGATAGAATTTATTTCATGCAACTATGATTTTAGATTGTGTTCAGTGTATAAATGAACTATGTTTGTATTATGTTATACATAATTCTAAAGTAATCTTGTAAAACATGCAACACTGACCTGGCTTGCATAACACACAAGAGAGACCTTCCTCGATAGCTTGCGTGGTACGCAATACCGAGTTTCACTAAATAACGATATATTATTAAAATATTATATAAAATAGCCTTTATGAATAATATTATCCAATTTTTTTCTTTTATATAACATTAGAAATCATCTTAGACATTTTATGAGAACAAAATATTTTTTTTTGATAAAAGAAGTATTTAAAAAAAATGCAGTTCTACCGCCTTTTGATGGACCACCCATTTTAAATATACATTTTGAAACTTGTATAATTTATATTTGAAATGAAAAATATATTATTTTTATATGGTTCATAAAAATTTACTTTGGATAAATTTTAGATATTTTATTATAACTTTCATTTTTTGAAGAATATTGAAAATACGGTAAATTTTAATTGAAAACAACTTTTTTCATGAAAAATATTTATATGGTTAAAATATATTATTTAATGGTTTTGGATTATAAATATAAGATAGTTTTATAATTTTAGTCAATTTAAGTCAATGTCATTAATTTTACATTGAATTCATATGTAAAAACAGTTCAATCTTTTGCAATGTTTTAAACAAAAACCCATTTTTTGACAACGAGATTAATATTAAATTAATTACTGCAACTTATGTGTTTTTAATTTGGGAAAAAAGGATTCCATATTTTAAATCATAAGGTTCAAATTGTGTAAATAGGTACTTTTTTATTTTTGGACATTATGTATAGTAAGTTCAGTAATTATTTCATTTACCATAGTTAAAGGCTAAATCTAGTAAATAAGGGTAAAACATAATATTATAATAATATTAAACTAACCTAAAACATTCCCTAATCATATTGGATGAGATATTTAAGACCATAGGAATCCTTTGGTCTATTTTGGGACCCCATGGATTCACATGGATGTGAAAATCACAATTTATAATAATTAATTTAAAGTAATGATAATTATAACCTAAACAAATATATTTTACTAAATCGATTTTAATATAGGGTAATATAACCGATCGTTATGTTTATCAACAGTAATTATATATCTAAAAATATTTCCTAAATCAGGGTATTATATTTATAATTTTCAGAGATTATATAAATAGTTTTATTTATGACACAAATATGATGTAGTGATTACCTCAATAATGAAAGATTCAAAAAAATGAATTTATAAAAAAATAGAATTTGGTTATTTTGATGTCATACACGAATTTATTGGAAGAAATTGACATATTATATTTTATTTAATGCCTTGTTTTTGGAGTAATAATGTATTTATGAATTTTTAAAAAGGCAAGTATGAATAGTTTCCAAAATTGACCCAATTCATAACTTAAAAAGTAAAATAGTTTATTAAATGAAATTAAATTCATAAAAATCTAATATATATAAAAATGGTTAATATAAGTCCAAATATGTCTTAAATAACATTTTTTGGGTCGTTTGACATGCTATGGTAATTACATTAACCCAAAATATGTAAATAACATGATATCACGATAGGATTAAAAAGGGTATAATTAGCATAAATCTAAAATGATAAGGGTAAAAAATATATTCAAAACTTGTAAAAAATTATTGGATGATGATTATTCGAACCAAAATTGTCTTATATTATAATTAAATAAGTTTTGGACCATTTTAAATAGAAATTTAATTTATAATAAATTATTATTTTGGAACATTCCTAAAGTGCCCCTCTCCTCTCTTATAAAAGGGTACCTCCTCCCTATCCTCCTCACTCCATTTTGATCCTTCAATATCGGAAAAAACCTATAAATTTATTTTATTAACTTTCATAGTTACATTCTAGATGTTATGGTCTTTCCAAAAGACTAACTCTACTTCCCTAAGGGGGATTTAAAGAGGCACGTCGAGGAAAAGGTAATCTCTTCTAAAGATTCTTTCAAATTTATTTCTTCTTCTACTTCCTATTATTTAGTTGTTTAATTATAAAGTAATAACATAAGTATAAATAATATTCTGATATATTATTATAAATAATAAACAACCCTATTTCACCTTCTATCCATCCTATGAAAAACAAAATCACCACGCGTGCGTACGTACGAATTATCGTCTCCACGTCGTGGTGTAATCTATTTTTTACCACCACCTTACTTGGATGGGTATAATTCTGGAAATAATATCTATATGTGATTATAATAAAATAATAATGATTATATTATATTATAAACCATCGACTTAAATTAAATTTAACAAATATAGAAATGATAATGTCGCTCATGCGTAGGTACGACTTACCGTCTCCACGACATGATGAGATTCATTCTCCATGTTAACCATTCAAGATTGATTATAAAATATGTATAAAAAATAATCATGAAATATATGAAATAATAATTCTTATGGATTTATATATATATACATTAAATTTACTTACTTCCATTCAATTTAATTAGAAAATGAAAATAGTGTTCATGCGTGCGTACGACCTACCATCTCCATGAACGGTGTATTTCATTATATTTATCGATCTATTATATATATTTATATACAGAATATATATGATATATAAATCATGTTTTACATTTCAGAAGTAAGTAAATCATGATCTATTCAATCATATGAATAATAATATGTCCAAACATGTACGATAAATGAAACGATTATTACCCAAAATGCTACTTTAAAATGGAATTAACACATGAACGGGTAATATAAAGTCGTAAGTGAATAATATATGATATCATAAATATTATTATGGTTTTTTCTAAAAAATAATAATATGTTTAAACCCACTATATAGAAGTTTTGGACTCATAAAGAAAAAATCAGACCTAAGCTACGGGATAATTTTTCGAATCTCATTTTTATCCGAGATTACTTATTCGTAAGTATTTACTGGGGTTATATTTGTCATCCAAGTCCATATCTTCTAGAAATGTTTTCATAAAATGTAAACTATTCTTCCATGTATGTTTAAAAGCATTTTTACCCCTTTTTTAATTTTACTATGGGGTATGGAAGGAATCTTTCTTTTGTTTACCATACGATGTACTTTTTGACTTTTTTGGTAAAAGTACGAAGATAATTTTTTTTAACTTATACAGCATTAATAGATTTTTACATCTTCTTAACAACTTATTTACATGAATATTATTATATAATATTTCACGTTTATTTTCAGCTAAATTTTATTATTTTAAAATTTCATGTAATTTTGAGAATAGAAAATATTTTTAAAGAAGAAATGATATTTTTCTGAAGAATTAAGTTCAAGTGTTTTATGAAAATTATTTTTCATCTAAGATGACATTGGGTTATGTTTCAATCCTGATTATTACTTTGGTTTTATTATTTTAGGATGGAATTATTTTTATTAATTCCATTTATCTTATATAGACTATGTTTTGATGGCCCGATGTTTAGGAATCACATTTTATTTCCTGGGTTCTTCTATGATGAATGATTTATGTTTTATGGCACATGTAAGAATGATTTTATTATGAGATGGGTGGGACCTATATCTTCCTCCAATTCATTGGGTAAAGATTTATATCTCTAGAGATATACATGTCTGGAGCTGCAGGTAAATTTGTTTCAGTAATATAGTGCTAGAAGGACAAGTGATCTCAGTTCAATAATGGACTTCGTCCACTATGATGGTCTTAGCAGCAATTCCTTGGATACTATAGAAATCATATTATGTTCCTAATGGTTTTACACAATTACATGTATTAATACCGTGATATGTTATCATGATTAATGTTCCATTATGATCTATGCCTTATATACTGACATGATTTATGTCATTGCTGAAGATTTTTATGATTAAACTTTATGTTCATGTTTTTATGTTCAAATATTTATGGGTTGATTTATGTTCTCCATGTTTACCCTTACTGAGCATTTAAGCCCACAATTTCTATGTTTTATTTTCCCTATGATATAATGATGTATTTTAGGTAGGAAAACAAAATAGGAAGATCTTTATGTGAATGTTGAAGATCTTTCACCATGATTAGAATATTATGTTCCATGTGTCCAAAGACACTAAACTAATAAGGTCTTTGGGAATATTTTTTAGTCTTGTATTAATTATTCCGATAAATAAATGTAATGTCCATGTACATCAAGCTTTGGTCTCTACAGTTGGTATTAGAGTGAAGGTTTAGTCAGCCTTAGGAAAATAGGATGTGAAAAATTTAGTGAAATCCCTAGAGATATTTCGAAGGTATGTATAGGGATGTAGAAGAGGGTAAGTATAACTATCGGTTTTGGTATGAGAATTAGGGAAACGATCATGAATAACTTAGGATTAAAGCTTTGATGTTATAGATTTAAATCACTCCCCTATGATTTGTTATTTTCCAAGTATGATTTTTTCCTCTCACACAATTCTTTTTGGGATTTAGAAAATGGTTGGAAATTAGAGGACTCGTGTTAATGGAGAATACGATGGACAATGGAATGATATTCTGCATGAGGAACCAAATAAAATGGGAGTTGGATGGAGAAACATCAATATTATGCCTAATTATAAATATCATAATATAACCAATAATATCAACTTTCGTGAGTTTTCGGAAGTAGCTAATAATAGAAATATGGAGTTTAATGGTGATCATAGAAGAAATAAAGTTCAATTTTCCTCATGTAAATCATTTGGGATGAGACATCATGGAGAATGCTTCAAAGAAACTGGAAGATGCTTTGGGCATGGAAAATAAGGACACAAACCCAGTAATTGCAAAGGAAAAGGTAATGTTAACACAATGGACAAGGATAATGGTATTACTAAGACATAAACAATGGTTAAATGCCTTAAAGGTGGAATGTACAGGCATTATGCAAATCAATTCCCTAATGGAAAATATCACGAAGAGATTCTTCATGGTCGTATGGGTAGTATTTATGTTGACGATGATGAAGAGACTAAAAATGGTATATGAGATGAAATAAGTGTTGAGGAATAAAATGGTGAAGCTCAGTCAATGGTTTAATAAGGTAGTGGACTGATTGCATGTTTATCAAGATTAATGTTGTATAAGTAATGATACTATAGAATAAATAATAATCTAAGGATTGTTACACTATTGTTTTTCCTCAAGTATTTGAAAGTATATATTGAATGGTACTGGTAATCATGAAATTTTTTTCAGATATTTTTGGAAAGAACATGATATACACATAATGAAGGGATAAGGAGATAATGAGATGTTTGATAGTATTAATGAGATCATGACTCGTATAAGGACAAAGTGATATCATGGTTTGAGTAAATAGATTTTTTTGGGGATTTTGGTGTGTGGACATAGTTATATTTTTATGGAATTCATGTTTCACTAATGTTCTATGGTAATTAATATTTCAAGAGAATAAATGATTAAGGTATTCACATGTTTGGAATGTGATCAACAAAATATATCTTATGATATATGTGGGATAAGTGATGGTATTCACATGCTTGTTATATGAACTTTCTCTTAATTTTTTTCATTGTACTGTGAGATTAGACAAAAGTATTTTGGATAAGCATAATGGTTGAAATATATTAAGTTAGACATCAGATAGTATTTTTTAAGGCTATAAATTTTTTTATATTATTTCGGGAATGCTATAATAGTATAGTTTTAGAAAAAGGACAACTCACAAGACCGGTGAGAACCTATCACGTCAGAAAAGGCTGTAGGAATCGAACCCACAACCGAATTGCGACAAGAATTTATCAACTACCACTGGCCTAGATGATGTTTTTGGTTATTATAAATTAGTTTTATTTTATTAAGTGCTATGATAGATGAAATATAAGTCTATTTTTGGAACCATATATTATTAATCTCACCATAGATAGAATTATGTATATTTGATAACTTGTACTAACCTTTTTGTGATAGAGATTGATTGAATGACCTGTCATTCTATATCATTATCTACTAACACTTCAATAATGAAAAATTCAACATTATTTCTTTAAATAAGAGTTGAAGTGGAAATTGGTTAGAGAACGATCAATGATATTGAAATCAAGTAAGTATTTCTTCTAATTAAAAAATTCTTAATCATTAGGGAAAGGATCTTGAAAACCAAAAATGTTATCCTAGTACCTTATTATCTGATGAATCATATGCTCCCTTATGTCATTTCATATTTATGGCTTTTCGGTAGTTAAATTTCTACAAACTTTATACTCTATCACTATCAATCAGAACTTGATGGTTAGATTTCTCTTCCATATCCGTGTTTTCACTTCCCACCTATGTTATCTTATGTGGAAACCCAGTGATGAGTTACATTGGGTAAGAATTACATTTCTAACTTTCCTATTTAAAATGATGTCTTAGTATCCCTTTTTACGACGTGAGTTTGCGTGAAAGAAACTTTCAAGTAGAAAACCATTTATAACCCCGACAAATTTTGAGGGCGAAATTAATTTTAAGGGAGGTATAATGTAACACCCAGATATTTTATTATATAGATTATTTTAATTTCTTTGATGTCTTGTGTTTTATAGTACACAAATATTATCTTGTTCTTTACGCAACACTATATTAGCTTACAATATACACAACACTATTCTTGGCTTATCTTACACACAATTTCAAGTTCCTTTTATAGAATTTATTTCACACAACACTGAGTATATAACTTGTTCTTTTTATAAATGAACTATGTTTGGAATATATTTTACAAAATTCCAAAGGAATCCTTCAAAAGACTCAATAATGAATTTTCTTGCGTTACACACAAGAGGGACCTTTCTCGATAGCTTGTGTGGTATGCAATACAGAGTTTCACTAAACAAGGATATATTTTTAAAATGTTTTATAAACAAGATGTTATGAATTTTATTAACCACATTTTTAATTTTATATAACATTATTATTCATCTTACACAATATGTGAGGATAAAATAATTTTTTTGGATAAAAGAAGTATTTTTCAAAAAAATGCAGTTTTACCGCCTTTTGATGGCGTATCCATTTTAAATCTAGTTTTGGACACTTTTATAAGTTATATTTTAAAATATAAACTTATTATTTTGAATATGGATATAAAAATTTAATTTCTATAATTTTTTTATATTTTTCTGATAACTTTTATATTATGATGAATAGTGAAAATAAGCTAAATTTTAATTTAAAAAACGTTTTTCATAGAAATAAGTTATATGGATAAAATATATTATTGAATGGTTTTAAAGTATACGTTGAATATATTTTTATATTTTAAGACAATTTATGTCATTTTCATTAATTATACATTGAATTCATATGTAAAAACATTTTAATCATTTGCAATGTTTTAAACATAAACCAGTTTTCTTCAACAACATGATTAATATTAAATTAATTTTTAAAACTTATGTGTTTTGAATATCAAAAAAATGATTCCATATTTGGAATCATAATGTTCAAATTATGTAAATAGGAACTTTTTATTTTTGGGCATTATCAATAGTAACTTCAGTAATTATTTGTTTACCCTGGTTAAAGGGTAAATATTGTAAATAAGGGTAAAGAATAATATTATAATAATATTAAACTACCCTATCACATACCCAAATCCTATTGGATGAGATATGTCCAACCATATAAATCCTTCGGTAGATTTTGGGACCACATGAATTCACTTGGATGTGAAAATGAAAATTTATAATAATTAATTTAAAGTAATGATAATTATAACCTAAACATATATCTTTTACTAAATCGATTTTAATATAGGTTTATACAAATGATCTGTATGATTATAAATATTCATTATAAATACAAAAATATTTCCCACATCATGGTATTTTATTTGTAATTTTTAGACATTATATAAATAGTTTTATTTATGACACAAATATGATGTAGTGATTACCTCATTAATGAAAAATTCAAATAAATAAATTAATAAAAAATATATAATTTGGTTATTTTGATGTCATACAAGAATTTTCTAAATGAAATTAAATATTATCTGTCTGTTAATACCATATTTCAAAAGTAATATAGTTTTTTGGAATTTTTAAAAAGGCAAGTATGAATAGTGTCTAAAATTGACACAATTGATAACTTAAAACATAAAATAGTTTATTAAATGATATTAAATTACTAAAAATATAAGATTAGTCCAAATTGTCAATATAAGTCCAAATATGTCATAAATAACTTTTTTTGGTCATTTGACATGATATGGTGATTACATTAACCCACAATATGTAAATAACTTGATATCACAGTAGGATTAAAATGGGTAAAATAAGCGTAAAACCAAAAAGGTAAGGATAAACAAATATTCAAAACATGTCAAAAAATTATTTTATGATGGGTATTCAAACAAAAATCAACTTATATTATAATTAAATAAGTTTTTGACCATTTAAAATGGAAATTTAATTTATAATTAATTATTATTTTGGAACATTCCTAAAGTGACACTATCCTCTCTTATAAAAGGGAACATCCTCCCTCTTCTCTTCACTCCATTTTGATCTTTCAAGCTAGGAAAAACCCTGACCATTTATCTTCTAAACTTCCCTAGTCACATCCTAGATGTTCTGGTCTTCTCAATATACCAACTCTAGTTCCCTAATGGTAAATTTAAAGGAGGCATGTGGAGGAGGAGGTAATCTCTTATACCGATTCTTTCTAATTTATTTCATCTTCAACTTCCTCTTCTTTAGTTATTTAATTATAAAGTATTAAAATCAGTATCACTAATATAATTATATGTTATTATAAATATTAAACAACCCTATTTCAGCTTCTATCCATCCTATGAAAAATGAAACCACCGCACAAGCGTATGTACGGCTTACCGTCTCCACGCCGTAGTGTAATCTATTTTTCACCACAACCTTACATGGATGGGTGTAATAGTGTAAATAATAGATATATATTATTATTATAACATGAAATTAATTCTGAGATATTATACACCATCAACTTCAATACCATTCAACAACTATGGAAATGATATCGTCGATCGTGCGTACGTACGACTTACCATCTCCACAAAGCGATAAGATTCATTCTCATTGTTAACCATTCAAGAATGATTATAAAGAATGTATAATAAATAATAATGAAATATATGAAATAATATTTATTTATTTTTATTTATTTATATATATTTCATTTACTTACTTCCATTCAATTAAATATGGAAACAAAAAAGCATTCATGCGTACATACGACCTACCGTCTCCATGAACGGTTTATTTCATTATACTTATAAATCTATTATATATATTTACATACTGAATATATATAATATATAAATACAGTTTTACATTCTGTATGTAGTTAAATCATAATATATATAACCATATGATGAATAACATGTCCAAAAATGTACGATAAATGTAACGATTATTACCCAAAACGTTGCTCTAACATGGAATTGACAAATAAATGGGTAATATAAAGTAGTAAGTGAATCATATATGATATAATAAATATTATTATGGTTATTTTACAAGTTAATAATATATTTAAACGAAATATACAAGATTTTATGACATATATAGATGAAATTAGACCTAAGGCAAGGGATAATGTTTCCAATATCGTTTTTATAAAATATTGTTTATCCGTAAGTATTTACTGGGGTTATATTTATCATATCTATCCATATTTTAAAAAAAATGTTTTCATAAAGTGTTTAATATTATTTTATTTATGTTTAAAGTCATTTTACCCCTTTTTTACTTTGACTTCGTGGTATGGAAGGAATCTTTCTTTTGTTTACCATATGAGGTAATTTTTGACTTTTCTGGTAAAAGTATGATGAAAATGTTTTTTAACTTATACAACATGAACAAATTTTTACATATTATTAATGCCTTATTTCCATGACTCTTCCTATAAAACAATTCATGTTTATTTTCAACTAAATTCTTATATTTTAAAATTTCACCTTATTTTGAGAAAAGAAAACGTTTTTAAAGAAGAAAGGATATTTTTCTCATGATTTAAGTTCAAGTGTTTTATCAAAAATTATTTTCCATCTAAGATGACATAGGGTTATGTTTATATCCCTATTATTAATTTTATTTGATTATTTTAATGATAAAATTATTTTTATGAAGTACATTAATCTTATATGGATTATTATATGATGGCATGATGTTTAAAAATATCATTTTATTTCATGGGTTATTCTATGATGAATGATTTATGTTTTGTGTAACTTGTATGGATGATTTAATTATGATATTGGTGGAACCTATATATACCTCAAATTAATTGGGTAAAGATTTATATCTCATGAGATAAACATGGCTAGAACGACAGGTAAATCCAGTTCTGTAATACAGGGCTAGAACAACAAGTAAACCCAATTCATTAAGGGACTTCCTCAACAATGATAGTCTTGGAAGAAATGACTTAGATACCATGGAATTAATATTTTGTGCATAATGGTTTTACACAATTCCATGATTTATTCCCATGCTATTTTATAATGATTAATGTTCCTTTACGATCAATGCCTTACGTACTGCCAAGATTTATGACACTGATCAAGATTTTTATGTTTACACTTTATGTCCATGTTTTTACGATAAAAGATTTATGGTTTGATTTATGTTCTATATGTTAACCCTTATTTAGCATTTGATCTCACCCTTTCTATGTTTTATTTTCCCCAGGATATAAAGAATGGTTTTAGGTAGGAAAATAAAAGGGGAAGATCATTATGGGAGATGTTTAAGATCTTTCAACATGATTAGAAGATTGTGTTCCAAGTTTCCAAAGACACTAAACTAATATGGTCTTTGGGAATATTTTTGTGTCTTTTATTAATTATTTTTGAAAAATAAATTTAATTTACATGTACATCAAGCTTGGGACTCTACAATTTCCCCCCCCCCAAAGATTAAGTTCCTCACTAGATTTTTTACCAATTTCATCCTCCTATATCACTAGTGATGAACCAAACTCCCTAAATCATCCCAAGGGATGATCTCCTTTATTTCTAGGAAATTTGGTTTTCCGTTGGATGCATATTGATGCTACTGGTATGAATAAAAATAATTTTAATTATATTTTATAAATTATGGATTTTGGTTTCATTATTATTCTTCTAAATCCTTAAAACCCTCTTTTTCTGGGGATTCTTTAGCTGAGGTTTCAATGTGTGCTGGAATCTAGATCTAATGATAAGGTTAAGGGTGCATTAATATTCGTATTAAAGGTTGGTGGTGTTCATGTTATATCACATAATATTGATTTTGATTTTTGCTTTCAGGGTTGTGTGTATTCTTACTTTTTTTTATTTTGATACCTTTAGTAATATTGGGTAAAATTGTAGGCTAAATGGTGCATTGAACCCTTTATCATCCCCGCAAGATTATTTGATGATAATTAGAACAGTTTATGGACACCCATGGTATAATGACCCAAGCTTGATGTATATGGACATTACATTGATTTTCTGAAATACTTAGTACTTTACCCACATAAATGTCCAAAGATCAAATTAGTTTAGTGTCTTTGGAATCTTGGAACACAATCTTCAATCTTGGTGAAAGATCTTCAAAATATCCTATATAGATGTTCCCCTTTTTCCTACCTATAAAATTTACTTATATCTTGGGGAAAAGAAAACATAAAAAGGGTGAGCTCAAATGCTCAGTAAGGGTAAGCATCGATAACATAAAACAAACCATAAAAATTTGAACTTAAAAACATGAACATAATGTTTAAACATCAAAATATTGAGTCATGAAATAAATCTTGGTAGTACATAAGAAATAGATCATAAAGGAACATTAACCATGATAGAATAACATTGGAATAAAACTTGTAATTATGAAAAGATAACACACACATAATATGATTTATATAGTAGCCAAGGCATAGCTTCCAAGACCATCATAGTGGACAAAGTCCATTATTGAACCGGGTTTACATGTCATTAAAGACATGTATTACTAAACCATATTTACATTCCATTATAGTTATGTTTATCTCTTAATATATAAATATTTACACAATTTATTAGAGCATGATATAGGTCCCACCCATCTCATAATGAAATAATTCTCACATATTCCACACAAATATAAATTATTCATCACAGCATAACCCATGAAATAAAATGGGATTATTTAACACTATTTAATCATAACTTAATACATATAAGGTAAATGGACTTCATAAAAATAATTCCATATTAAAAAAAATCAATTAAAATTATTAATAGTGATAGAAACATAACCCTATGTCATCTTAGATGGAAAATAATTTTGATAAAACACTTGAACTTAATTCCTGAGGAAAATATCCTTTCTTCTTCAATAACGATTTCTTTTCTCAAAATGGAAAGAAATTATAAAAGAAAATAATTTAATTTAAAATAAACTTGAAATATTTTAAATGAATATTTATTGAAATAATGCGTTATGAAAGCGTAAAAATATGTTTATGCCGTATAAGTTAAAAAACCATTCTCTTTATAATTTTGTTGGAAAAGTTGAAAAGTACCTCGTATGGTAAACGTAAGAAAGATTAATTCCAATCCTTGTAGTAAAATTCAAAATAGGTTAAATGAGTTAAAATATATATATAATAAAATATATAATTTTATGAAAATATTCTTATAAATAATCAAAATGGATGATAAATATACTCCCCTTAAATACTTACATATAAACAATCTCAGATAAAAATGAGTTTTGAACAGATATACATTACCTTGTACTTTTTGTTATTCGAGGGTGTGGTCAACTCATGTATAATATTTAAATAATGTTATTAAATTATACTAGGACCATATCTATATTTATTATATCATATATGATCCTATTATATCATTTTTTTAATAGTATTTCCATATTACAATTATTTCACGTGTTAACTACTTCATTTTTCCATTCCGATTTTTCTACATAAGTTATGTTTGTTATGAATATGATGTATTTTATTCATGAAATTATGTTTATATTTATTAATTTCACTCATCAAATAAGTTTTATAACCATTCTTGAGTTGTTTACGTAGAGAATGAATCTCACAGCGTCGTGGAGACGGAAGGCCGTATGTACGCACGAGCGATTGTATCAATCCCTTGATGGTTAGATGGTATGTAATTGGATCATATATTAATTATAAATAATAATTATAATGTTATATTCATTATTTAAGTCCACTATACTCATTATTATACCCATCATAAAAATTTATTTTTGAATAACAGATTACGCCACACCGTGGAGATGGTAAACCGTAGGTGCACACACATAGTGATATTGTTATTCATAGGATGAATAAAAATAGGTATAAGGTTGTACCATAATTATAATAAGATATAAGAATGCATTTTATACTATATATTACTTTAGTATTGAATTAATATAGAAATAGGTAGTATAAGAAGAAATGAAATTGAAATGAATTAGAAATGCAATTACCTCTTCTTTGTTGGATTTCCTATGGACCTCTTCTTAGGGACACTAGGGATGGACTTTTTTGGAAACCCAAACATCCAAAAGTTAACTAAGAATATTTATCGGATACTTTTATAGGTTTTGGTTGATATATTAGGCACAAGGTGGTGTGAGGAAAAGTAGGAGGGGATTCCTTTTTATAAGAGAGGAAGAGGGGCACTTTAGGAAGGTATTGAAATATTATTTTACATTAATATGGTTTTCGGTTTAAAAAGGTCCAAAAATAATTTAATTCAAAGATAAGATGTGGATATTTCTAAATCCTTTCAAACAATAAGTTTTAGACAAGTATAGAGCTCAAATATAACCATATCTTTTAGCTTTAACCCTTAGTTAACTAATTAAACTCTTCCCATGCCATCTTGTATATTCATAATATATAGTTAATATAGTTGTTATAAAATGACAATCAACCCTCAAGTAAATCATTAATGACATTTTATACATTATATAAGTCATTTTTATGAATCTTATATTTTTATTACTATTATATTATTTAATAAAGTAGTATTTGTTTTAAAAACTCATTTATGTCAATTTTTATACTATTCATATCATGACTTTTTTAAAATCCCCAATAACTTTATTGTTTCAAAAAACCATAATTAATTAAAATATTACAATTCATAATAATCCATAAAATTCCTGTATGGAATAAAAGGTTTCAAAATAAATTTATTTTAATATTTATTATCTCATTTCTTTAAATCATTGATTAATAAGGTAATCACTACATCATCATTGTGTCATAAATTAATTAATTTATTTGGTTTTTAAAAATTATAAATCGAAACCATGATTTAGGAAATATTTTTATCTTTATAATGACTATTTATAGTCTAATTTATCTTATGAATGTCCAAATATTAAATTTTTTTATTAAGAAGATACAAGTATATGTCATATTTCTCTTTACTTTAAATTAATTCTAATAAAATGTCATTTTTACATCCTAGTGGTTCCATGGGGTTTCAAAATCGACCCAAAGATGACCACAATTGTAAAAATATCATACAATAGGATTTGGACATGGTTTAGGGTAGTGTAAAATTATTATAATATTAATTTTACCCTTATTTACCATATTTACCCTTTTACCATGGTAAATAAAATAATTACTGAAGTTATTATTCATAAGGTCCAAAAATAAAAGGTCCCTATTTACAAAATTTGAACCTCATGATTCCAAATATGGAATCCATTTTTCTAAATTTAAAACACATAGTTTTTAGTAATTAATTTAAAATTAATTCTCGTTGTTAAAACCAAAAGGCGAGTTTCTAAGAAGTAATAACTATCAAAAGATCAACATTTGTTTATGTCCAATTTAAAAGGGAAATTACTTCCAATAAAAAAAATGTATTAAATGATAAAAATATAATCAAATTATGATTTTAAAAAAATTAAAAATATTATCAAACTATATAAATAAATTTGACAAAAAGGATGTTTTGAATTAAAATGCAGTATATTTTGATATTCATGAAAATATGAATTTCATTAGAAAAATACCAAAATTTCAACCAAGTTAAATATTTATGTACTTAGTACAAAGAAATTTTTTATTTTGTAAAAAATAATATATAAAATAGGTAAAAACTAGATTTAAAATTTGGTCACTATCAAAAGGTGGAAAAACTGCATTTATTGAAAACATACTTCTTTTATACAAAAAAATAAATTTGTTCTTATATCATGTTCTAGAAAATACATAAGATGAATGTTAATGTTATATAAAATTAAAAATGTTGTTAATAATATTTATAACAATTAGTTGATATCCCATTAAATAATAATATTTTAATAATATATCATTGTTTAGTGAAACTTGGTATTGCGTACAATGCAAGCTATCGAGGAAGGTCACTCTTGCATGTAACCCAAGCCAACAATAGTGTCGTGTATGGTGAAAGTTAAATTATTAATACTATAAATCAGAATTTAGTTTTTCAGTAAATTTAAAAAAATTTAAATCATAAATATGTCTTCATGATGTCACAAAAAATATCATATTTTAAAAAAAACTGTATTTTTTACTATTCACCCAAAATTAAACATTTTCAAACAAAAATTCCGAATTTCATACTATGATAATTTCATTATACCGAATTCAAAAATAAAAATATTTTGTTTAAAATTAATATTCTACAATTGAAAAATAATTTTTTTAAAAAAAAAATCATAAAAAAAATTATATATTTTAAAAATTATTTAATATAATGAACATAAATATTTAATTCAAGAATACTAATAATATAAAAACATATTATTCTATTTGTAATTAGGTTGATACACATAATTACTCTGAATAAGAAATTATGCGACATTAATAATAATAATAATAATAATAACAATAACAATAATAATAATAATAATAATAATAACAATAATAATAATAATAATAATAATAATAATAATAATAATAATAATAATATAAGACCCAAGGTGTAACCATGAACTACTTGACCGTATATGGTTTAAATAACTCGCGGTGGTAGCATATGAATTTTAGATATATGGGTATGGGTGTAATATAAGGTTGAACACTCAGTAGTGCACTCCTATAATAATAATGATCTAGATCCCTAGAACAAGTCCCTGGTATCCTTGAGCTAGACCTGATTGAAGAACCATGAGATAATCTGAGGCGCTCCGTATCATAAGACATTAAGATGAATCCATATAGATTATCTAAGGAATTATAAATATTTAAAAATTAATGGATGCTTATGTGGAACTACATCATGGAATTCACCGATATGAGATAAGGACCGAGTCCAAGAGGTGTATCATCTCTTGGAAAATGCATCCATGAATCAGGTTACATCCACTAGGTAGTCTAGGAAAACCAAAGGGGGGAATCTAAGAGATTACCAAGCAAGACATCATATATCTTTATATCACAGTCATATTGAAATCAAGGTGAATTATAATCCATTTTATATTTCATTTAATCTAATTTATAAATGAGAATAATTACTCATTTAATATGGTCCATATCATATATTTATTGAATTTCCATTTCCATTTAATCCCATTTAGTTATGGGAATAATTCATTATTTAGCATGGTCAAGTGACATGTTCTTTCCATTAAAATTCCATAAATTTCATTTAACAATCAAATCAATTTTATATACCCTTTTGAATTGAAAAAGTCATGAAAAAACACGCTTAGGAGGTGGTTAATGTTTTTAGTAATGGAGATATAATTCAAGAAAATAATAAACAATCCCATTGGGTTGGAACTAGTCATGGTGGAAAACCCCCGACAATATCATGAGTTTGTATATTTATATAAACAAGTTATACAAATTCTATAGGAATAAAAAAAATTGGGGTCAATTCATTGTATTTTTTGTGTGTTGTACAACAACACACTTTAGAGGAATCACTACTATCAGGGAAAATCATAATACCAACTGCCATATATTCAATGTAGACTCACCCTCTATTTTCATCCTTTAACTTAGGGTATTACGAAATAAATCATATAAATAAATGATTGACCTAAAAATAAGGAATATTAGTTGGTATAGTTTTATAATTCCATATGGTGAAATAAAAAAAGAAAGTATTGAAGGGGGTTGAATAACATACCAGTGGATATCCGATGAGACAAAGGGTGACTGAAAAGGAAACTAGATGAAGAAGAGGGATCAACGCCCAAATTGGTTGCCAAGGGGAGATCACAATAAAGGGGTTGGATGTTGTGCATGGATGAGAGAAGAAAAGGGGGAGGTAAAATAAATCAATGTATGGGAAAAGTGTTATTTACCTTATTTTTAAGGGTTACATAGTTTGGAATCATGGTTGGACAAACCATTCGCCAACCATTCTACTTAATTGTCCCAAAACACACTCCCCTCACATGGTTTGAAGAAAATTAGACAAAACATGCACACACCACATGAATAGCCTCTAAAATAGACCTTCATCATTTCTAATGTCCATGATACCTCCCTCAAATGGTTTTCCAAACTATTGTCTTTCTTCTTGTGGCCATATGGTTGAGTTGCACAGATATTACAAACTGTTTTCTATCCATACACCTCTATTTTCATCTCTAAAAATCAAATATTCATGCTCTGAATAAGCACCAAAATCTATTGATCAATTTCTTAAACTCTAGGGTAATTTTAGTTAGAAAAAATTAAATTGTTAAACCAAAATTTAAAGGATCAATATCTCACAAAAAAGTTTGTATGTTACAAAATACCACATATAAAACAACTCATCCTGAGGTTTCCCTTATATGGGTGGAAAAGAATAGTCTAAGAATAGATTCATCCACTAAGTACATATATAAAACTCATGTTAGGAACATTCTTATGAAGAAGGTGATTATTTTCACGTGTTGTATTTTTTTGTCAAGAAAGTTTTCTTGAAGAAATAAAATCACCTCACATTGTATTTTGGTGAAAATAGTACTCAATTTTTTTTCCAAAAAATATAGAACTCTCCTTTGGAATGGTATGTGAAAATATCATAATGAATGTAATCATATTCACATTGAGCCTAGAAAAAAGGATCTATCATTTATAGGAATAATATTTCTTTAAGTAAATGGTCATTTGATTCACTCTGGATTTGATGTGAAAGAAGTGTTTGAATTGATGGAGAATCAGAGCCTGCATTACTATGATAAGAATGTGACGATGCTTTGCTAATTTTAAATTCTCATAAATCATAAGTTTGGAAAATTATGATGTAAGATTAATGAAATAAAGGGGGAGCGATGGAGATACAACCAACAATTCTCAGATTGATCGGATATGGAAAGAAAGGAAAAGTGGTATTCCAAATCTAATCAAGATTTATCATATCTAGGTGGAAGAGAAGAAGGTGATGACACCCATTGATAAGGAATCATACCCAATTTAATCATATATTAGTGGAAAATAAGAATAAGTATGCTGAATATTTTACTCATAAAAGATCATATCTAGGACAATCATAATGATGATGATTGTATCCAGAATGATCATACTCTAGTTAATCATATCCAAGGAAATCGTACTTATAAATAATGTACTCTAAACAATTGTACTCAAGCTAAGTTGGAGATGATGATTGAATTAATGGAATGTCACAATACTTTCTAATTGATGTCTGATGATGCTAAAGATGTTCTCCATTGAATATACTTTCATGAGGGAGTCATGATAAAAGAAGAAGTTTGTGAATAAAGGATGTTTCTAAAGATGATATGAGGATGATGAAAATCATAATGACAAAAAACCAAACAATAATGTAGCCAACCATTCAAAAGGGGTTAAATTACTTTCTTCACTTTTCAAATGAATTGTTAATTATGTCCAGAGAGAGGGTGATGTAATAAAAGTGGATTGAGAGAATAGATGAAGGAATTTTAAAATGTGCTATCATGGGGGAGCTTGATATTCAAAAGAATGGTTGTATTTAGTATTCATAGTGGTATCCATTTCTTCATACATTTATATTCAATTGATACAATTATTTGTTATGAAAAAATTGGATTGAGAAAATTGTATTCAGAAATTTAATTCAAACTAGCTTTTGGAAAGAATTTCTGAAGAAGGGATGAATTTTTTAGAAGAAACTAGAAGCATCGAAGAGAGTTAACAATGTCTAAATAAACCCAAATGTTCAGGTGAAATTGAGATTTGGGTGAATTTATTCGAGTAGGAAAGGTTTTTGGGATTCCCACAAAAATTGCGTATGGATCACATATAAAAAGAGAAAATCACATCATACTTTTATAATGAATGATGTATTATTCAATGCATTAGAGAGAGACTATTCGAGTTTTTAAAAAGAATAATAATTTTCCATATTCATTTTTATTGAAAAATTTTAACCGATTGATGCGAAAGAGAAGATAAAAGATCGCAAAATTGTATTCCGTTGATCATCATATTTGGGGATTATCGTACATAGATGATTACTATATTATTCTGTTCAATTGTATTTGGATGATCATTCTATCAGGTTGGATTAATCAGATCCGGGATTTCTGTAATGGGATTTCCAGACTAATGAAAAAGTTCTAAATTGTCTCAATCATACTTAGCAAGTGCTATATCATTTTGTATTGAGTTATTCGAATTTGAAGAATCATACAATCTTTTTCTCACTCAGAATTTAAGTGGTTTCAATCCATCTCTACCATAATCTCTCAAAGTCATATTTTTCTTAATGGGAATAATTATACCTTGAAGAATCGTACCAGGAAGAATCATATCGAGGATAATCGTACTCAGATGAATTAGATTGGGAAAAACATACTAGGAAACTCATACCGGGTTATTAGTTAACAAATTCCATGAAGGTCTTACCATCATCTAGTTAAGAAATTTAAGAATTGCAATCCAAAAAATACATTTCTTGAAATTGAAAAGAAGTATAGGTATCATATGCTTTTACACAAACTTTTTATCACCCTATTTGTGCTAAGAGGGTGCAAACATACTTTTGGATTGTCTTAAAAGTACTACATTAGTAAAAGGTCATATCCTAATCATTTTAATCCAAGAATTTTTTTCTAGTGGATTGTGTGGTATTGGATCATTTCGATACCATTCCGAAGATGTAGTTGTTCTTATTAAATAGTGAACATTTTAAATTCATGTGTTCTTGTGGATGGGTGTTTGGTTTATTTTCAGTAGTGAAATAAATCTTTAATAGGAGGAAAATCCTGTTTTAATATCAGGGAAACATAATATGAAAAAATATCATTGAATCACCCCTCCCCCTCTTAGTGATACAATTATCCGAACTGGGCACTTTCAAGTGGTATCATAGGGTAGGTTCACTTTACCCAATCATTGATTAATCATTGAAGAGAAGTTGGGGGAGAATTTTAATTCTGTGAAGTGTAATGGTCTTCCAGTTTTTGATGGAATAAATTATCATATATGGAAAGATAGAAGATTTCCTTATCTTATTCCAATTGGATATGATTTTAGGAAGCTGAAACAGATGGGTTTCCTCCTATTGATTATATAAATCTTCTTACATTTTTTGAAAAGAAGAATCTTGAGAATGATTGAAGGGACAAGAATTATATAATACCATCTATCTCGAAAAGTGAATTCCTAAGGGTGAAAGGTGTTTCCACAACCAAAGGTATATGGGATAAATTAAAAAACATATGTGAAGGTAATACAAAAGTAAATATGGAAAGACTTCAAATATAGAGATTAAATTATGAAGAATGAAGATAAGTGAGTACAAATCTGTTGGGGACATCTTTACCAGGGTTAATGACATTTTAAGTACAATAATATTTCTTAGTGAATGGTTTTATGATTATACAGTTTTTGAAAACATATTGAGAATCCAACATGACAATTTTGATTCAAAAGTTTCTTCATTGGATAATATAGATCCAGAAACATTATCTCTTGATGATTTTCAAAGCACTCCCATTACTTATAAAATGAGAATGGAGAAAAATATGGAAAGAAAAACAAGAGTTGATGGAGTAATTTATTTTAAGGATGATAATAAGGAAAATTCAAAGAATATTTTTATTGAATATAAAGCTGGTTATTCTAAATTCAAAGGTGAGTTATGAAAAAATCTTTCTGATATTTTATCCTTGTTTTCTAAAAATGTTAGAAGAGGTACATGGAAATACAAAGGGATATTTCCCTTGAAATGATTTAAATGTGGAGGCATTGGTCACTTTTTGGCTATTTTTCCTCAAATAATGAAAGAAGAGAATAGTTTTTATGAATAAATATTTCTAATAAGATCATGGAAGAAACATGAAGACAAAAAATTTTATTCTATAGGGAAAGAAAGAAAATTCATCAAATCCTAAAGAAGAAGTTTCTTAACTAAAGATGATAAAGAAGAAGTCAGTGTGGTTGAATCTAAAAAATCTGTTGAGATTGGTGTTGAAAATAATTTTAGTGGAATTGTGAATGATGAAGAGTTTAAAATTAGTAGTTACAAAGAAGGAGAAATTCAACATGAATATCATTTTAAAGATGATATAAAAGAATGTCTGAGAAATATTTTGATACTTTAAAAGAAAAACAAAAGGTTATAAGGTTAATTATCTTCAAAAAGAAATCTATAAAGTTTTGAACCTGGAAAAATATATTGATGATCTAAAAAAATCTCTTGATGAATAAAAGAAACGTAATGAGTATTTGGAAGTGAAGGTGAAGGAAAGCGAAGTAGAGTTGGAAGTTCTTAAACAAAAAACATTCAAAAGCTAAAAAGAGAATTACTAGTTTCAAAAACACTATTTTGTGATAATGGATAAAGTTATTGAAAGGGGAAACCTGATAAAGATAAAAAAAAGATACCTACAAAGGTTCATAAGAATGATGGAGTTGTTTCTGAAAAGAAAAATTTTGGGAAAGTCATGTATATTGAAAAAACCAAAAAGTTGGAAATTTAGAAGTCTCAAAGAACCATGAGGCCGAAAATGTTTTGAAACATTTTTGGATCCAGAAAATATTCCAATAATTATAGTTTTGATAAAGATAAAAATAAAATAAATACTTAGATTGACAATAGAAAGACTGGTGGCTCGAAGAAGAAAGAGAATTAGGTGGCTGAGAAATGTATTCACAATTCCAATCCATATAGAAATTTAAGAGAAAATTAATAATTATATGGATATTGTTGGTATTGTGGTGGATTTAGACATATGAAAAATATGGGTTGGTTTAACCAACAAAATTAATATTATTCTACAGTTTATAGAAGGCAAAGGTTGTGGGGGAGTCAATCTTCATTTAGAAATAATTCTGAGAAGGGTGTTTTGAAGAAACCTAAAATGGTTGGAGTAATGATTGAAAATAGGTTCCAACAGTTCGAAACTATTTGTGAAATATGTTATCAACTAGTAAACCTTGAGAAAGGATGTCTTTTATTATTTTCATCATAAAAAAGTTCCTTTACAATATTTAGAAGAATGAGGTAATGAATGAAAAGAAAGAATAAAAAGATATTATTGTTGAAACTGCATTGAAATAAACAAAAGGAGAATGACCTTAGATTCTTTATACCGTGTGTCCTTATCATATTAAAGGATATTTAAATTTTTTTAAGAATATGAAAGACTTCAAGGAAGGAACCATGACATTTGGAAATGATGAATGCCTAAAAATCCAACGTATCAGTTTAACCATCATTGGGAAGGAAAAGATGAAATCCAAGAATGATTTGTATGTCGATGGGATGAAACAAAATTTCAAAGTTCTTTCACGATTTTGTGATGAAGGTAAAAAATTCATCTTTAGAAAAGATGAGTTTCTTATAAAAAAGTGAAGAAGATGGAAAAAATGTTACAAGAGGCCGGTGTATAAAAGTTAACTTGTTTCAAGTTGGAGAAATACAAAACTATTGTTACATGAGTATTGTGGAAGAGAATAAATTATGGCCTAAATGGATGGGAAACATTTTTCAAAGAAACATGATAATTTCATATAAAAGATATACTTTATGATAAATTCCTAATTTGTCAAGATGAAGAGATTGGTGTTGCACGATTTTTCAAAAAGGAAAGATTATAAACCTAGTGCATTAGAATGTTGAGAATTTTTCAAGACAACCCCTCAAGAAAATTCATTCTGATAATTTTCGGTGGATGAGAAAACATTCATAAAATTAAGATGAGTACTTCATCACTTTTATTGATTATTTTACTTGTATTACTTCTGTTATGTATATGAAACATAAATTATATGATTCGAAAATGTTAAAAAGTTCCAAAAAAAATGCTGAGAAGGAATGTCAGTATTTGGTGAAGAATTCAAGAATAAAGAAAGGATGTTAATAAAAAATTGAATAAGTCAATGGTTATCTTGAAGTTCATGGAATACGACATGAGTATAGTTCCCCATAGCCTCCTCAAAAAATTAGGGTTGCTAAAAGAATAAATATAATTTTGGTGGAAATCAGAAGAATTATATTACCTGAACGTGGTCTATCATAATACATTTGGAGGAGAGCCATGAGTAATTCAATTTATATCTAAAATCTTTGTTTATATATAACTAAATCAGATATGACTCCATATGAATTGTTTTATGAAAAAAGTCTATGTTAAAACACTTAAGAGTTTTATGGAGTCCAGGTATTATAAAGAAGAAAGGTTGAAACTATGGAAAGTTTGTGCAAAAAGGTGAAGATAGAATCTTTCTTGGCTATGATTTAGAAGGAAGAGGATATAAATGATTCAAAAAATAAACAGAAATAATTGGTTTTTCAATTTATGTGAAAATAATTGAAATATTAGAGAAACAAAAACATACTTAGCTAGACAAGGAAGTTGATAATGTTGAAGAAAACAATACTGATAAGGATACATACAATTGTATTCCAACTCAAGATGAATAAAAAAACATGTCTATTTCTAGTGATGATTAAGATATTTCAAAATAAAATCGAAGGATGATTAAGAAAGTGTAAGGTCAGAATATAATTGGTAATCAACATTATAAGGTTCAATTAAGAAGAACAAAAAATGCTATTACACATGAATCTTTATATTCAAAAGTTGAGATGAAGGATACGAAAGAAGATTTTGAGCATCCAAAATGGGTTGTAGACATGAATGAAGAGTTGGATAAAATTGAAAAAATGATACATGGGAAAAAATACCAAATCCAAGAAACAAAAACATTATTGGCACAAAGTGGGTTTTCTAGAACAAGCTGAATAAAGAAGGTGAAGTGATAAGAATCAAAGTAATATTGCTATTCCAAGGGTATGAAAAAATTTAAGATATTGATTTTGAAAAAAAACACTGAACTAGTGGAAAGATTAGAAAAAATCAGAGTCATTATTTCTGTTACTGCACAACAAGGTTACAATATCATTAAAATGGAAGTTAAATCCATATTATTAAATGGTGATCTTGATGAGGATGTTTACATTGAACAACCTTGTGACTTTTTTTAGGAAAGATGAATGTTATATATGTATATTGGAGTAGGCCTTGTATGGGGTAAAACAAGATCCAAGTACATGGTACTCCAAATTAGATACATTCTTAAAGAAGATGAATTTCATGAAAGGATGGGTGGATATGAATATCTACATCAGATAAAGTCAAGAGTATTCCTTCATTATGATTGTTTATGTTAATGACATTATCCTTACTGGGAATGATGGGAGAATTTGTGAAAGGTTTGTTGATGAAATAAAAATGTAATTTTAAATTTCAATTCTTGAGGAATTGAAGTACTTTTTTGGATTACGAATACATCAAAGGAAGGAATACAATTTTCTTTCTTAAGAAAAGTATGCTAAAAAAATTCCTTTGAGGTTTTTAATAGAAAACACAATACTTATTTCCACACCAATATCAATGGGAACAAATTTTTGTAAATATGGAAAAGGGAAGTAATTTTATGAGAATGAATTTAGAAATTTTATTATATTTGACTTCCTCAAAACCCAACATTTTTTATTCTGTTACCTTATGTGCAAGATTTTAGAGTTCTCCAAAATAATCTCATTTACTTGCTAGAAAAATAATTATGAGATACTACAAAGGGACAAAAAAAATTCCGAATTAGGTATGAAAGATCAAATATTATTTAATGTTTTGGGTATTCAGAAAATGATTGGGATGGAAATGTTGATGATAGAAGATCCACACCATGTGGAGTATTCTTTCTAGGAAAGAACTGTGTTTTATAGTATTCAAAGAAATATAATTCATTCACTCTTTGTATGGATGATGCTGAGTGTTTTGTTGTCACTCAATAAACTACCCATCTTTTGTGGATTAAAACTCAATTGTAAGATTTACTTGTTTAAGTGAATTTACCCTTGCTCTTGGGTTGTGAAATTCAAAGCATATTCAATCTCACCAGGAATACTATTTAACAATCTCATTAAAAACATATTGATATCCAATATAATTTCATCAAAGATAATGTGGAGAAGAGTGAATTGAAACAAAATTATGTTCCAACATCGGAAGAAGTTTCAGATATTTTCACAAAACCTTTTCCAAAGTAATACTTTTCTAAATTGAGGCTGAAAATTTGTGTCCAACCTATTTCTCATTAAGGTTGAGGTATGTGTTTCCATCCCCTCTCTCATCTTAACTTTGGATAGTGTTCTCATGGGGGAGAAATAATTGGTTCATAAATCAATCCTAATGCATGTAAAAAATGGGGGAGTTACAGGTAAGCTCTGAATTCAACATTTTATTGTGCGTGAACTATTATAACTATTTGTAAGAGTTGTTATAGGGAAAAAATTGTATTGTTTTTAAGGAAAAGAGAAGATATTATAATGAAAATATGATGATGATAATGAAGGGGGTCATAATCACTACTCTTGGACATCATGGTTTTGTTGTCAATGATTATTGTTTCCTATAATGATTTAGCTCATGTAGGATTAGATTTTTTGATAAGTAATCCATTGCTTTATGATACAGTGTTCAATGATTTATGAAACCTGGTTGAAAAGAAAATCTAAAGTGGGATATTGTTTTCAGGTGTTGCATTTTTTGTCAATAATGTTTCTTTAAAGAAATAAAATCACCTTAAATTGTATTTTGGTGAAAACCAGACCCACAATTAGTTTTCTAAAAAGAACGAACTCTCCTCGGGTCTGATATTGGAAAAGATCATAATGATTGTAATTAGATTCACACTGATTCCAGATATAAATGATCAATCATTTTGAGTAAGAATCATACTATAAATAAATGGTTTTTAGATTCACTCTAGAGCTAATGTTGAATATGTGTTTGTATTTTTAATGACACAATGTTTTATAAATGGAAACTCTTTTCTTATAAAGATGTCATAAAATCACATAAAAACACAACACAGTGAACTACTAAGTGCTAAGTGAACTTGAAGCATAAGTTTTTCACTTCTGAGTTTGGAATTTTGGAAATTTGACATACACGGTTGTAATCAGTAAGTTATTTGGAGTCCAAAAAGGAAAAATTAATTTTTTTTGTGAATAGTAACCTACCCTTATGAATAGTAACATAACCTTTTGAATAGTGATATAGCCTAATGAATAGTAACCTTACCCATGATAATATATAAATAATATTCATGTTGAAAGTACGATATACCTATATTTTAGAATAAGTAAATGAATGTTTTAAAACTGGTTTTTGATAATAAATTATGATTTTAATTAAATACTAATATTATCATATTTAGAAAATTAATTTTGAAAAATTTATTTCATTTTTGGATTCTACATGTCGAAAAATGGTTTGGGTGATTTTTTGAGATTTTTCTAAAATACTTGAATTTTTTATGAATAGTAATATATGAAAATTTATGTTTAAGGCTAAATAATGGATTTATTGAGTCATTGATGATGATCTGTTGATGTAAGACCATCTGGATCGAAGTCACATGAATTTATTACTATTCTTGGTCATATAATACTTACTATTCCTTGTCTTTTGAAGAAATAATAATCTAATGATTATAATATTATGAAAACCCTCCTCTCCTCCACTATAACCCCCCATCACTCCCTCTTCTCTTCACTACTCTCAAGCCTTCTGCCTTGCCAATAATCGGACCAAATCTCTTCCCAAGTTCCCCCCATGTCCAAAATCCATTAGCCTCTTCAAAATATAAAAACTTCTCCCATTAAGAGGTTCTAAAAATAGGAAGTCTCAAGAGGGAAATTCCTTATTCCAATTCCTTAATTTCTTTTAACTTCTTTTCTTTTTGATTCTTTCCTCACCTCAATTCACCCAAATAGTATGATAACACCAATAACATAAATGTATTGGGATTTTTTATGATAATTGGATATTTCATTATCTTCTCTCCTTTCCCCACCTTTTATTTGAATGAAATGAAATCCCCATTAGAGATGTGTTAATTTAGCACATTCAAGGATAACAGTTTATCAATTTGTATTATTCTCTTTAATTATGTTCATGAAAACATTTGTGTTATGGTTGAACCATATTATTATATATGTAATATATCCTATTTATTTCATGTAATCCTTTTGTAAAAATGGTATTAAGTTATAAATCAAAACATGTTCTTTGTAATCAAACCCACCAATTAATAAAAACAGTTATCATTATGGTTTTATTTAATAATTTGACATCACTCAAAGTAACCAAATTAAATTTAAAACCATGAAATCTCATGGATGTTACCTAATATAATATAACCTCAATTCTGTACTACCAATTACATCTTACATGTATATCCAAACATGAATATAAGCGAACCGGTCATTAAAACCAAGTAAACAAACGAGCCCGAACAATGAAATTGAACCTCATAACCAATAAAAACAGGTATAAATGAATTTAAAATTATTATACTAAACCAATTAAATATAGATAAGGATTTGGAATTATTAATTAATAAACCTAAATTTTTTATTCTGGTCTTTCATAACAAGAGGAGAACCCCAACAGATTTAAGTTAAGGGATCCTCTCCATTTCTCTCTTAATCAAGATTTTCCTCTATGCTCTGTCTTTTTATGTGTAAACCCAAATGATGGGGTATGTTTTTACACCTCCCCCATACTTCCCTCTTGATGTATAATTTACGAGAAACCACTTTTCCCTCTCATCAATCCCTCTTAGGTACACCAGACACCAGGTTGATAAACCGTAACGAATTCTACCCGAACCATCATTATTCTTTCAAGAAGACTTATCTTTCTTTATATCAAATTGGATTTATCTTATCTATTTATGTACATATTATAAATTATGTTTAGTTTTACAAAATTCATTTATTAATACCCTTTCAGCACTCTATTTTGGTGATATACATGTTTTTAAAAGATTCCCTACATAGAACATTCCAAAAAAAAAACTGTTTTAAGGGAACTTCCTAGTTTTTTACCCAATTTCAAGTGCACTCTATACTATAATTCAAGCCAATTTTGTCATTATAAAATTTTTCTTTTTATTATGAAAACCTTCTTGGTTCAATTCTTGTTTTATATAAAATATTTTCCTCTTTTCTATTTTAAAAGCTCTATTGTATTTTCCTTAAAACCACACAAAAAATCTTTTAATGCTAATGTTTATAAAATACATTTATTATATGCTGTCACTTATTTTTAACACCAAATACCATGTTATATGTCTATTTTACCTTAATAATGTCCATTTAGGTTTTAATCCTTTTCTTTCATGGACAGATTCATGATACACCCATTTTTTATGCTTTATGTCAATATTGAGGTACCCAATTCATTCCATTGGTACCCTTATGTTTATTTATGGTTGATTATGTATGATTATTTATGTGGAAAAAATATTATTAAAATTTTGAGATGGGTGTGCCTAGTTAGCACTCTAATGCATTGTTTAAATTTAAGTCTCATGATATGCGATGTGAAATGGGATTGGCGGTTAGCCTTAAACCATACTAAAATGGGAATCAGGATTGATAGTTAGCCTTGACCCAAACTAAAATGGGAAACGGGATTAGAGATTAGCCTTTACCCATAATAAAGACATGTTTTATGATTCATCCACACTTATATGATTCCATTTTTATATGATTCCATGATAATATGATATGATTTTTGTGTTCCATGCTCTGGATACCATTATGTCATGCCTCCAAACTCATGTGCTTATGACATATCCTTTTGTTCATTCCCTTACTGGGCTTTTCAGTTCATCCCTTTGTTCATGTGTTTCCTAGGGTACCCTATGTAGATGTTAGGGCCCAAAGGAAGTTAGGATAACTTTATAGAGATTAAATAAAGAAATAATTTTTTAGCCCCATGTTTTATGTTTTATGTACATAGTCTACCAATTAACTAAACTTAACAATCCTTTGATTCTACCCAAATGTATAATTATGCTTAAAATCAAGTAATGTTATATTTAGTAGTCTTGGATTTCTATAGTTGGTATTAGAGGATGGTGTAGTTATTTTTGGATATTAGGAATAGATAACCTTATTGAGAACCTTAAGGATGAGATAAAGTATAAGAAAACATCCATAAACATTGGTGAGTATTGAGTAAGTGGTTTATCAAAAAAATAAACCCCTTTCTAGATACGAGCAGGTAGATGCGGCTCTGAAACATATGTATCTAGGGGTAAAACCCAAAACACCATTTTGAGCTAGAATCAAATGGGAAATGGTGCATGACAATGGGCCTTTCTACACTCTTGGTTAGGACACTCCCAGGAGATATTTTCTTCTAGATTAATGAGATTAGTACAAACCATTATTAAGGTAAAAAATCTAATAAGAATATAAGTTAAGAATTATATCGAGCATAACCTAGATATAAACATAAGGAATCACAAGTTAGGATATAATTATTATTTATAAATTTATCCTTTTATGTTCAATGTTTTCTTTTATTCTCAATAGCTAAGTATTCAAGATATATAATTATACGTTCTTTTTCTTAGTTAATGGTGGGAATTAGAAGAACACGTTCCAAAGACCAATGTGATAGGAAATTTGAATATTTCCCAAATGATATGCTTGATATGACAGGAGCGAGTTCTCAAAACATCGTGATAGTACTTTCTTAGCTGGATAGAGTTATGAATAATAACTTGAATCATGTGGAATTCCCTCCTCCTCCAAGGAAAAAATAATGTTTCCATAGAATCATTCATTCTGGAAAATCCTCCCATTTTTAGCGGATCTTATGATCCCATCCTTATAGAAAAATGGATTAAATCCATTGAAAAGATATTCTCCGTCCTCCAGTGTTTGGAAGAAGAGAAGGTTGTACTGGCAGTTTATCGTTTTTTTAAGGAATGAGTTGTAATATTTGGGTCACGATTATGTGTACCATATGATACAGATATAAAGAAGGAGCTTCTAAAAGACACACATAGGTCAACCTTCTCTATCCTCCCAAGGATAAAAAAGATGTATTGAGATCTATGAGAATACATTTGGTGGGGCAATATGAAAATGGAGTTTTCTGAATATACTTCAATGTTCCTCGTATGTCAGTACGTGAAGGATGAGAGGAAAATGACTAAGGGGATGATGAAGCCACTACCCATAAAAACATGGATGTTGGAGAACATTACCATGGACATTTTCACTGGACTTCCAAGGATATCCAGGGGAAGTAATGCTATATGGGTTGTTGTGGATCGTCTTACAAATACATCTCACTTTGTCACGATTCGATAGAACTTCCAATTTGGTAAACTTGCATGGATTTACATCATAGAAGTGGTAAGGCTTTATAGAGTACCACTTTCTATTGTATTTGATCTTGATCTGAGATTTACCTCGAAGTTCTGTAAAACACTCCAACATGCTCTAAGAACTAAACTAATCTTTAGTACGACCTATCATCCCCAAATAGATGGCCAATATGAGCGAACTATTTAGACATTGGAATACATGTTGAGATAGTTTTCAATGGAATTCAATGGAGAATGGGACCACCATATTCCACGGGTTGAATTATCCTACAATAACAGTTTCCAATTGAGAATCCGAATGGCACCATATTAAGCCCTTTATGGGAAAATGTGAAGAAAATCAATGTCTTGGGTTGAAGTAGGTGACCATAAGCTTCTTGGACCTAAAATGTTCGAAGAAATAGTGGAGAAGGTGAAATCCATTAAGAAGCATATTAAGGCAGCCCAAAGTCGACAGAAGAGTTATGTAGATAACCGTCGGTGAGACCTTGAGTTCAATGTTAGAGAAATGGTATTCTATGCATATCCCTATAGAAGAAGGTCATGAGGTTCAGAAAGAAAGGGAAGTTAATTCCTAGGTACATCGGCCCCTTCAATATCCTTGTTTGAGTCAGATTTGTGGCCTATAGACTGGCACTTCCACCTACCATGTCGAGAGTACATGATGTCTTTCATGTATCCCTCTTAAGGAAGTATATACCAGACCCTTCACAGGTACTCTCTTCTAGGGTGAAATAGTTGGAGGATGATCCTTCCTATGAGGAGCATCCAGTAAAGATCTTGGATTGTAGAGACAAAGTTCTATGCCACAAGACTACTCATCTGGTCAAGATACTATGGAGAAACCATAAGTATAGAGAGGCAATATGGGAACTGGAAGAATCAATGAAGGAAAAGTATCCCCGCCTGTTTTTGTACTAGAATGTAAAATAAAATTTTGAGGGAGAAATTTCTTAATGGGGAAGAATATAAAGATCCAATTTTTTATAAATAGAAATTCCTTTCATATAAATATGTCATAAAATCACATGAAAACACAACATAATGAACTACTAAGTGCTATGTGACCTTTAAACATAAGTTCGTCACTTCTGTGTTTAAAATTTTGAGAATATGACATACACAGTTGCAATCAGAATGTTATTTGCAGTCTGATAAGGAAAACATAATTTTTGGTGAATAGTAACATACCATTATGAATAGTAACATACCCTTCTGAATAGTGATATACCCTAATGAAAGGTAACTTTACCTATGATAGTATATAAATAATATTCAAGTTGAAAGTACAATATACCTATATTTCAGAATAAATAAATGAATGTTTTAAAACTAGTTTTTGATAATAAATTATAGTTCTAATTAAATATTAAAATAATACTATTTATATAATAAATATTGAAAAATGGATTTCATTTTTGGTTTCTACACATCAAAAAATAGTTTGGGTGGTTTTTTGATATTTTTCTGAAATACGTGAATTTTTTATAAATAGTAAAATATGATAATTTATGATAAATGCTAAATAAAGGATTTATTATGTCATTGATGATGATCTGCTGATGTATGACCAATTGGTTCGAAGTCACATGAATTTATTACTATTCTTGGTCATGGAATACTTACTATTCCTTTTCTTGTTAAGAAATAATAAACTAATGATTATAATATTACGAAAACCGTCCTCTCCTCCACTATAACCCCCCCCCCCCCCACTCCCTCTTCTGTTCACTGCTTTCAAGCCTTTTTTCCTTTCCAATATTCTTCCCAAATCTCTCTCCCAAGTTCCTCCCCCATGTCCAATTTCCCCTAGCCTCTTCAAAAAACCAAAACCTATCCTCTTAAGATGTTCTCAAAGGAGGAATTCTCAAGAGGTAAATTCCTCTTTCCAATTCCTTCATTTCTTTTATGTTCGTTTGTTTTTGTTTTTGTTTCTTTTCTCACCTCACTTCACCCAAATAGTATGATAACTATAGTAACATAAATGTACTGGAATTTTTTTATGCTAATGGGATATTTTATTATTTTCTCTCTTTTCCCCGCCTTTTATTTGAAATAAATGGAAGCACTGTTTGAGATGTGCTTATTTTGCACATTCAAGGACAATAGTTTATAAAACTCTATAATTATCTTTAATTCGTTTCATGAAACCATTTGTGTTAAGGTTTAAATAGATTATTATATAGGTAATATATTCTAGTTTAGTTCAGTATTTCTTTTTTACAAGTCATATTATGTTATAAATAAAAACATATTCTTTTTAATCAAACCCACCGATTAACAAAAACAATTGTCACTATGGTTTTATATAATAATTTTACTTCACTATAAGTAACCAAATTGAATTCGAAACCATGAAATCTCTTGTATATTAACTAATATCATATAAATTCAATTATGGACAACCAATTTCATCTTACATGTTTATCCAAACATGAATATAAGTGAACTGATCATTAGAACCTACTAAACAAATGAGCCCGAACAGTGAAATTGAACCTCATAACCCATAAAAATGGTTATAAATGAACATAAAATGATTATACTTAACCAATTACATATATAAGAGTTTCTGGAATTGTTAATTAATAAACTTAATTTTATTATTGAGGTCCTTAATAACAAGAGGAGAACCCCAATAGATTTATAGTAGGGGATCCTCTCCATTTGTCTCTTAATCAAGATTGTCCTCTACGTTTTTCCTTTTCATGTGTAAAAAAAATTTATGGGTGTGTTTTAAAAGATCCCTCATACTTCACTCATGATTTATAAGTGATAAGAACCTCCTTTTCTCTCTCATAAATCCCTCTTATGTACATCTGACACCATGCCGATAAACCGTAATGAATTCTACCCAAACCTTCTTCGTTCTTTCTTGTATCCTAATATTTTTTTATATCAATGTGGATTTATCTTATCTATTTATGTACATAAGATAAATTATGTTTATTTTTACAAAATTCATTTATGAATATCCTTTAATTACTCTCTTTTGGGGATATACGTGTTTTTAAAAATATTCCCTCCATAGAACTTTCTGATAAGCAAACTTGTTTTAAATGAATTTCCCAAATTTTTACCCAATTTCAAGTGCACTATATCCAATGTTTTAAGCCAAACTTGTCTTTATAAAATCATACTTTTTATTATGAAAACCTTCTTGGTTAAATTATGGTTTTATATAAAATATTTTCCTCTTTTCTATTTTAAAATCTCTATAGTATTTTCTTTAAAACTGCACAAAAAATGTTATAATGCTATTGTTTCTAAAATAAATTTCTTATATGATGTAACTTATGTTTGACACCACATACTATTTTATATTCATATTTTACCTTAATAATTTCCATTTATGTTCTAATCCATTTCTTTCATAGATACATTCATGATACCCCCATTGGTTATGCTTTATGTCAAGATTGAGGTACCCAATTTCTTCCAGGGGTACCCTTATGTTTATGTATAGTTGATTATGTATGAATATTTATGTGGCCAGAATATTCATGTAAATTTTGAGATGGGTGTGCCCAGATAGCACTCCAATGCATTGGGTAATGTTAAGTCTCATGAGATGCGATGTGAAACGCTATAGGCGGTTATCCATGACCCGTACTAAAATGTGAATCAGTATTGGAGGTTAGCCTTGACCCGTACTAAAATGGAAAACGGTATTGGCGGTTATCCTTGACCATACTAAAGATAGGTTTTAGGATTATTCCACATTTATATGATTCAATTTTTTAATGATTCCATGCTTATATGATACAATTTTATGTGTTCCATGCTTTGGATACCATTATTTCATGCCTCCTAACTCATGTTCTTAAGGCACATCCTTATGTTCATTCCTTTACAGGTATTTGCAGCTCATCCCTTTGTTCATGTGTTCCCCTGGGTACCCAATGAATAATTAAGTGCTCAAAGGAAGTTATGAGCTCTTTATGGAGACTAAATAAAGAAATGTTTTTTTAGCCCCAAGACTTTAGTTTTAGGTACCTAGTATTCCAAGATACTAGACTTAACTGTCCTTGGCTTGTACACTGATGTATAATTATGTTTAAAATCATGTAATGTTATATGTAAAAGTATTGGGTTTATATAGTATTGATGGAGAACCAAATCATGTATTACTATGATAGAAACATGACGAGGATTTGTTGCATTGTAATTCACATATATCTTCAGTCTGTTGGGAAAATTATGATTCAATATTGATGAAAGAAATGGGGTGTGAAATAGATATGACCATTTTTTTATATTGATCAGACCTGGAAAGAATGAAATAAGAGGTATTCTAAATTATATCTAGATTTTCCGTATCTAGTTAGAAGAGAATAAAGAGTTGGTGTTGATCGAAAAGGAATTATACACAGTTTAATCATATCTAGGTAGAAAATAAGAAGAAGGATGATAAAGATAATACTCAGAAAATATCCTATCTAGGCTAATCATAATTGGTATAATCATATCTAGAATGATCATACTTAGGTTAATAATATACAGAGAAATCACACTCGAAATTATCATACCCTGAACAATTTTACTCAAGCTTAGTTGGAGAGGAATGTAGAATGAATAGAACATTATAATACTTTCCAATTGAAGTTTGATGATGTGGGAGCTATTCTAAAATGAATTTAAATTCATTATGGAAGTCATGAAACAAGCACAAGTTTTTGAATAAAGGAATTTTTTAAAGAGGAATTGAGGGTGATGAAAATCTTAATGACCAAAATAGAACAACAATATAGTCAACTATTCAAAAGGGTTTAATTAATTTGTTTTATTTTAAAACAATTGACATGTGGGACAAAAGAAAAGGTGAAGTAGTAAATGTGGTTTGAGAGAAGATATGAAGGAGTTTGATGAATTTTATTTCAAGGGGGATATTGAAATTAAAAATAATGGTTGTATTCAAAATTTAGAGTAGTATCCTTTTAATCATACATTTAAATTCTATTGATACAGAACTCTATTTTGAAAAATAAAATTGAGAAAATTGTATCCAGAAATTGGATTTGAACTAGAATTTGAAAAGAATTTCTAGAGAAGGGATGAATATTATAGAATAATATAGAAACTTTGAGAAGTGTATGTGAAGTAAAAATACACCAGATATTTTAGGTTAAATTGAGATTTTGGTGAATTTTTTCATGCGGGAATGTTTTTTGGATTCATGCTAAAACCGCTTATGGGTAACCTATAAAAGGAAAAAATTATATCATAATTTTCTAATGATAGATGTACTATTTATTGCACATGAGATAGAAGCACTATGTTTTTAGAGAAAATAATAAGTTTTCTAATTCCTTTTTGTTGAAAATGTTTTGACAGATTGAAGTGAAAAAATAATTCAAGATCACATAATTGTATTCAGCTGATCATCATAATCAGTGATTATCTTAAATATCTAATCACCATATTCATCTCTTCAATTGTATTTGGATAATCATTGTATCATGATGGATTATTTGGATCAGGTATTTCTACATTGGGATTTCTGGACTGTGGAAAAAGTTTTGAACTATATCAATTGTAGTCATCCAGTGCTATATCTTTTTGTATGTAGTTTTTTAGACTGGAAGAATCATACTAACTTTTTCATACTCAGAATTGAAGTTGTGTTGATTTATCTCAACCATATTGTGTCAAAGTCATATTTTTATTACTATGAATAATTTTACCTAGAAGAAACGTACTAAGAGGAATCGTTTCAAGGGGAATTGTACTCAGAGGAATCAGACTGGGAAAAACGTATGGGGAAAATCAGGCTGGGTTTGTTCATAACAAATTCCAGGAAGTTCTTACCATCTTCATGGAAAAAAACTGAAGAATTATTTTCCAAAGAATAAATTTGTTGATATATAAATGAATAATGGGTAACACAATTTGTTATAAAAACTTTTTATTACTCTATTTTTTCTAATAGGGTGCACCCATACTTTTGGATTGTCTTTAAAGTGGAACATGAGTGAAAAGGAATAGCATACCCATTATAATCTAAGGATTATTTTCTAGTGTATTGTGTGGTATTAGATCATTCCCATACCATACCAAGGATGTAAATATTCAAATTTAATAGTGAACCTTGTAAATTATTGAGTTCTTGTGGATGAGTGTTTTGGATTGTTTTCAATAGGGAAATAAATCCTTAACATGAGGTGAAGGTTGTTTCAATTGCAAGGAAACTTAAAATGAAGAAGTATAACTGATTCACCCCTCCCCCTATCAGTGATACAATTATCTTGACTTGACACTTTTCCCTGTCACTCCCTAGCCTCATCCTATACAAATCTCTACTTCCATAACATATGAATGAGAATAATAGATCAACCTTAGGAATTATTCTTATTCTGATCAATGATGCATATGATTTGTTATTTAAAAGAGCCATCCATATCAAATTCCACCTCACCAAGATGAAAAAAAGTGAGACAGATATAAATATATATTTTAAAGATATAAAACATATATGATGTTGAGAATGGTCCAAACCAATGAGGTAATTGAAACCTCTAGGGTATTATAATGACTCTCTCAACAATATCAATTGGTCTAATGAACCTAGGTTCTATCTCCCATTTCTTCCTAAACCGTTGATTCCCTAGTCTAATATAGATATGAAAGAAGACACAATCCTAATCCTTGAAATATAGAGTTCTTAAATGATGATCAATATATAACTTTTTCCTAGATAAAGACATATCCATTCAATTATAATAATTTTTACAAGATTTAATGTTTCATAAATGGTTTAAGGTCCCAATAGTTCTTTATTTCTTACCTATAAAGAACACAGGGGTGACTAGAATGGACTAGATTGTAGGGCCTCATAATGAACCAACTATATAGTGTCTTGGAAGCTATTATTATAAGAAGACTTATCAAGAGGTAAATTTTTACCCCAATAACCTCTAAAATCAACGTCATATTCTTTGAGCATGTCCTCAAACACTCTTTTCGTATGCTCATACTATCTTTCGACCTATTAGTTATAAGTTGTACTCCTAAGTGCCGACGAACCTAGTGCCTTATGATACCCGTACTAGAATAATGATGTTAAACTAGGATCCATATCTAATACAATGGTATGTGGAACTTGATGAAGTTATAAAATCTCCCTGACTTATATCCTCCCTATTCCACCAACTAAAAAGGTCTATACTATATGTAAGAAGTGTGTGGACTATTTTAGTTTATTAATTATCACCCACAATACATCACTACAAAGAGTTGATATCAAAAAACCAATCATGAAAACCAGATGCCATCCCATTTCCACTCAAGGATGTGTAATGACATCAAAAGCCCCGCTGATCGCTGGTGTTCTACCTTCACCTACTGACAGGTGGAACACTGAGTAACAAATCCATTTATCTCATTTTCATCCCTAACAACCAATAGTAGGGGCGTACATCATGATACATCTTCTAAATACTAGGATGTACATATCAATCCAAGGAATGATATTATCACATCAATTCATTCAGATTTTTGTAGGTACATAGATGTTTCCAGGAATGTGTAGGACCTCAACCCAATCATCAACCCATCAAGGAAGTGGTTATTTGCCTGAAGTTTTCTCCCTTGGCACCAATACCTAGGGATCATAAATATGAATCATCTTTACTCATTCAATAAGTATAGAGTTCACTTCCAAATATTTATGAAAATGCTGACCATGGTGCACCTGAATCCCCAGATGCATATGGAAAAACTAGGCCATCAACTGGAAATCACTATTAGCCTCTATAAATACTTGTGTTTGATTCTCACTAGTTAGAGTGTCAACTAATGCATTTACTTTCCCAAGAATATAAGAAAGCTCAAAGTCAAATGACTTTAGTTATTCCACCCATGAACAATGTTTAAAATTCATGACATTCTGAGTGAAAACATATTTGAGTATTTTATGATTACTATAAACTATAATCCACTCTCCCAAAAGATGATTCCTCCAACAACACAAAGAATGGACCACTATAGTAAGCTCAAGATTATTTGTTCGATAATTACACTCATGAGGTCTCAACTAGAAAGACTCGTATATATCCCACAACTCCATCCTAGAAAATCAGATCTACTCCCAGTCTGATACCTAATAAAACACAATAAAAAGTATACATTCTTCCCTCCCTAGGGAAAATTTGGATCGAAGTTAAATTCATTTTTTCCTTTCATCTTTTAAAAGTATTTCTCAAATTATTTAGAATATAGTAATCTCACACCCTTCTTTTCCAAGAATATAAGAGGTTTTATAATGTGTGATAAATAATAGAAAAAACTTTTATAATTTCTAGATAGCCCCAAGAATCTTCATATTTATGAAAAGTTTTTACACTACTCATAGGAGACTATGAATCTGATCTTCCCTAGGTCTATGGTTACTCCAGATTCTTAGATAATGTGACTCAGGAAGTGAATCTTCTTGATCCAAAAGATAATTTCTTTAGCTTATCATACAGTTAGTTCTCTCTCACCATACTAAAAAATATATCAATGGGTTCTGAATGTTCATTTAGATTATGTGATTACACCATGATTTATTCTATGAATACTATGAAAAAAGAATCCGGATTTGAGTTGAAAACCAAATTCATTAAGGAAATGTGAACTATTCTTCCATCTCTAAGATCTAATAGGATTGAAAAATACTTTTAATGGACATACATTTTTTGAGAAGTTGTACAAGGTATATAGGAGCATCTAAGATGCACCTGTTGATATACTAACCTCATATCAATTTTTGAGAAGAATCTCTCTTATATGAGCTAGTCAAAGAGGACATCTATATGGAGTAAATGTATTGGTTCTTAATAGTGAGCCAGATCATATTCTAGTAATCAAAAGTCAACCTAAGGGTCCCATATACCTTCTTGAAAAAATGTAAGGGTGATCCCGAAGGTGAAGTACTAGTTCATAAAAAATCCTTTACATCTAGGTCCTCCAATAGCCTTTTTAGATCATGATCCTTTGTAGTATCCATTAAATAAGGTGGAATATATATTGGTACTACTCTTATAACTAGATCAATTGTAAATTCCACCTCTGTCTTCGGAGGTAACCTAGAAGTTTCATCATAAAAAATTTCCTTAAGCTTCTCCACTACTTGATGGAAATTGATATTTAAAATTCCCAGGTCATCTAGATAGATACTACAAAGATATAATATCATATACATAACATTAAAACTTTTGAACTTAATTACCTCCCCTGGGTGATTTGAAGGATACCCTCTTGTGATAGAAATCAATATGAGACGAATAGGGTACTATCTTTTCCATCATTAGAATGACATAAAATCCCATAATCTCACTAATGTAATGGTTTTATGGGAAATGAGAGCCTCATTTATCTAGGGGAACTCCTTGTATTGGCTCACACATTCTGATTGGATTCCCAGTAGAGTGTTAAGAGTCATTAATCCATAGAAATACTCGATTACAATAAAAAGACTCTCCATGATAGCCAAAAATATAAGGGAGTGGGAAGAAACTATGTAAAATAATGTAGATACTAATGCTGAGGCATCAAAAATTGTACCTCGAATTGTATATGGGACATAACACTTCACTTCAAGAATAGAATGTACTATATATTTATTTGGCCTAATCTATATCCTTGAGATACACCATAAATATGCTGAGCATACCTACTCTACTATAATTTCATATCATTGGTATGGAAAACTTTTCCATGAAAACCTCCTCGAACCAAATGAATTGTAATTCTCCATCTTCTAGACTCACTTGGAGCTACTAATCGTGCACTAGAACCTAGATTTGGTGTTGATCCCCTCCCAATAACCACTAGAGGAAAATATCTTCAAAAAATCTTATGATGACCTATTATATTACATGATATTCACTAAAATGGATCTCTAGTAAATTGGGGTTTCATATGCCCAAGCCTGGTGCACTGGTGACATACCACGCTACTACCGACATAGATACTTTCACTACCACAACCCTAATAAGATGAATCAAGGTGACAATTTCTACCACTAGGAAAACTGATTCCCTGTCTGGTCATTTAAAAACATTGGAACACACTTTCTACTTCCCTTATGTCCTGATCAGTGATGAGGGAGTGGTTAAAAATCTCAAAAATAGCCATTAGACATAAAATATTTACCTTTGAATGGATTTCAAGCCTTATCCCATCTTCAAATCACCTTAATCTAGAAATATCATTACCAACAAGAGAAGGAATGAAGCAATGGAAGTTCATGAAGAGAGTAGTGTAGTCTATAATAGAAAAGTTTCCCCACATAATATGTATAAAATATCTAGATCAGTCGAACATAAATATATCTAGAATGAAATAATCATAGAAACTATATTGGAAATCTCTATAAACCATAACTCAATGCTGATTAGCGTGGTTCAAAACTTTTAAAAATATCTTGAATGATCCTCTAAGCATGTAAGATTCAAGATTCACCATTATCTATGGAGGTTTCTCTAAATTCCTAATGATGGTAAGCATAGCCTCTAGCCAATACACAATAGCTTGGGGAATGACTTACCTAGAAATGGTAGGCGGGTGATGCTACTATAACTCTTAAGTCAAATCTGATATATTTGGTTTGGGTTGTGAAGGTAACATCATAGATCAAAGTAACTATAGAAAACCCTCTCAAAAATGGTCTCTAATACCCAATCCAAGAACAACTACTGGTGCCGAAAGTGTAACCTTCATAGGTATCACTGGTGGTTCAAGTCCCACCACCTCCAGAGCAAGGTCATCTCTACCCTCATGGTGCATGAATTGAGGCTTCCATGGTAGAATGCTTCTACAATTCCAACCGCATACCCCCCTAACAAGTCTAACATAAAAAAGATTATAGAATAATGAATAGGACATGTACAAGGCCTTCCAATATAATGGTCACTGCCCTTCTTCATACTTCTAAAGTTGGGTCTAGTTGATTTATGATATCATAAGGAAAATGAGGGACACTCACAATACCAACTACTAATGTCAGGTATAGGTCAATACATCATATCTTATTTTAGATGTTTTAGAATGTAGTGTTTAAATTTAAAGTTATTGAGGAAAACACTATAGACACCGACACTTATCATATATAGACATTACAACATTTTTACGAATATGCATTACATTATATGGACACACTCATGAGTACCATAATAGTTTAGTGTCTTTGGGAATATAGAAACACAAACTACTAGTCCCTAGATAAACTACATATTCTCCCACTGTGATATTAATAAATAGGATACTTCTTAGAAATAACATAAGCAAAACATTTCTTCATAACCTGGGGAAAGGAATCATAAGAAAAGGCATTATTACATGCTCAGTAAGGGTAAAAAAGGGAGATATGTAAGAATAAAATTAACAAAATGTTATAAAAACATGATCATAACATTTTAATACCATACCCTGTATATCAAAGATGACAATATTATGTCATGGACTAAATATTGGAAGCTCAAATGGCATGAATACTAAGGGAATCAAAGAACATTATCAATGAGTTCATAACATTAACATAAGACATATATTTTTCACATACACATAAGAAGAAAGAATCATTTCCACATTAGTCATGAATCATTTCCAAGGCTATCATAGTTGAATTTATTTCACAAAAAACTATCATAGTAGTAAAGGTTAAATCCCAAGACAATCATAATGGACAAAGTCCCTTACTAAATCAGGTTCAATCCCCATTCAATCCTTTCTATCTCATAAGATATAAATATTTACCCAATTCATTGGAGAGAGATATAGGTCCAACTAATTTCATAATGAAAAAAATATTTTCATGTTCTATAATATCATAAAACATTAATCATATCACAACCCATGAAATTAATTGGGCTTAAAAAACATTTAATCATATCATAACTTATATAAAAGATACAACTTTTTTATGTATGTCATCATATCATCATGGAATAACCCATGGAAAAAGAAGTGGCTTTCATAAAATTTTATCTTGGTATAACTCATTAAAGAGAAATAGTTTTCATAAACATCATGAAATCATAATAATAAAACATTAAATGAAATAAAAAGAATATAATCCAAGGATAATATCCCTAATAAGTCCTAGGGAACATTAGCAGATGTCATCATAGAGGGAAACTGATTCCGATTGATCATTTAAAATATTTCTTGAGTAAAATAATCTTTCCACCTTGAAAAACCTTTTTAAAAGGTAAAAAGATTTGAGAAAAAATTTCATTGAAAATATCTAATAAAATTTATAAAGTGATCCTCAATGAAAATAATGGTCATGATGATAGGATGTTTCAGTCATGACATACACATTAACAAAAATATTCCATTCACATTTTTGATAAAATCCAAACATAATTTTTCTAGAAAATGAATTGAAGATTCATTCAAATTTTTTTATAGATAGTAAATCATGGCTAAAAATTTCTTATAAAAATCAAAGAATAATAATGAATCATTTTTTAAAATATTTTTATAAATCATTGTTTTGGAAGAAAACAGATTTTCAATCGAAGAGAGAAATAAAGTCTTATTTTATTAAGAACATTTTATCAATTATATTAAGTACTAAAGATTGGAAAATGGTATTTTACTTGAATATATCATGAATAAAAATATTAGAATAAAATTCAACAGTTTCATGAGATATGTATCAAAATACATAAATAATCCTGATAAAATATTAGATTGTTACATAAAATCATTACAACATTGGTGTATTTGAATCACAAGACTAATAAACGAATAAAATAAAATAAAACATACAATATCATGAGGATAAATATATTTATGATATTACATGTCAATATTTATCTATATACACCTCTTTAGAGAATATAGGTGCACAACATAACATACATCTCAAAGTAGTAAAATTGAGACAAAAATCGCTTACCACTTTTGTAGATTTTAAACCGTAAACCCCATGAAAGAGATATACTAAAATGGATATGTAAACCCCAATTTTTTCAGGAGAATAAAAATAATATAAAATCATGGGAATTATATACACCACATGAAATAAATAGGTGGTGAATATGGAATGGGTCTCACAGAAGTAAAAAAGTAAGACCTAAATCCCATGTCATAAGTCCTAACTTCCATCATGCTCAATCAAAATTCAGTTATATAAATATAAAATTAATATAAATATATTAAATAATTATATATATATATATATCATACCATATATTATTTTATTATGATATTTTATTACCCATTTGTTAAAAATTCCATGTTATAGTGATGTTTTAGGCAATAACTACTTTTGTGTGTGTGTGTGTTTTGACTTTTTATTTCTAGTACTCATTCATATATCATTGTATTATCAGCTTCAGAATTTAAAACATGATATAAATATCATATTCATTATATATTCATTTAGTTTAATCCATAAAATTTAGTGTTAGGAATTGAAATTCACTATTCATGGAGATGGTTGGTCGTACGTACGGATGAACACTGTTTTCATTTTCTTATCATATTAAAAGAATGAAAAGTAAATGATATATATTATGATCCTAGAATAATTATTATTTTTAATATATCACTCATTTTTATTAAACCAATCCTTAATACCTTCCATGTAAATCATGAAAAAATTAGACTGTTTCGTGAGGCGGTAGCCCGCTGTATACACGAGTAATGTTATCATATTCTCACAAAATAGAGAGTATGAATGTATGTGTGATATAGTAATTCAAGAATTATAATAATATTATAAATATAATATATAAATTATAAATCCATAATTTAGTTAATCCTTGAGAGGTGATAATGGAAAAATGAATGACATCAGTTCGTGAGGCGGTAGTCCGCTATACATAGGAATTATGAATTCAAAACCCAATCGATGGAAGTGGAGATGATTTTATGTAATTACCATATCATAAAAAATACTAGTATATTGAATATAATGAGGTTATTATATCATAATGTTATTATAATAATCAAAGGATGAGTTTGATGAAATAAAATAATAACATTCATTGGTGGATGTTTCATCATTTATGGGCGTCCTCCTTAGGTTTGAAGAAAAATCCTTCCTTGGAAAGATTTATATCCAAAATATGTATTCTATGATAAGAATATATATGTTTTAAAGTGATTTGGGAAAGAAATGGATGAACCAAATGGTTTTTAAAGGTTTAATAAGAGAGGATAAGGGGTGACCTTTTTTAAGTGAGGTGAGTGGCATACATTTAATTTATTAAAAGAATAAATTCCACCCATATTTGATTCATCTTAAAGGGATCAAATAATGGACCAATGTTGATCCTAAAAGTCCTAATTTCCTAATAGTTCTATAAAATATTTGTTAGACAATTTAATAGATCATTTTAACCCTTAAAGTTGTAGTTTAACACTATGGTAAACTAACTTTTACAACAATCATGGTAATTAAGTTTTACTATTTTTACTATTGATTTTGGTAAAAAATACACTAACTTTATTAAATAACCAAATTTATTCTATTTAAAATTTATTAATCCATTATTTTAAATTAAATTCACAAAATTAGAAAAATATAAATTAAAATTAACCATGTAAATGATATTAGGAAGTGGGTTTTTAAGGGGAAATTGATCAAAATTTATAATGTTTTTATATAAATATTAAATATGTAATTGATTAAAAAGAAATAAATTTTATTAGTTTATGTTTAATTTAACTAAAGTTACTTTAAAACTAATTTATTTTATAATTTAAAATTATAAATAAAATAAATTAAAAGGCAGTTTTCAATTGAAAGTCAGTATTTTTGACTATTCATCAAAAAATGAAATTTTTCGGAACAATATCAATAATTTTCCATAAGATAATTAGGACATGATGTTTCAAAAAATATATTTTATTGAATCAAATTAATTTTCAAAATGTTTCAAAAATATTTTTATTAATTTTCAAAAAAAATAAATAATTTTTTTTGAGAAAATAGTATTTAAAAAACATATAAATACTTTACCAAATATTAATTTTTTATCAATACGTTTAATTTATATAAAAATATTATAATTAATATTAAAAACATATTTATTACTATTCAGTTCACTAAGCCTAATGGATAGGTAATAGTGGTAATGTTTAAATAAATATATTAATATTATATCTGGTTTTCCTAAAACTTCCTATCATGTGTATTGAAAACTAACTAAATGTTTCATATAGAGAATGAAAAAATTGGTGTTGTGTGTAACTCAAGATATCATCGAAATTTAATTTCTTCGAGTAAAATAATTCTTTAAAACTCATGTTGTTACATTATACCTATCTTAGAATAAATTTCACCCTTGAAATTCAGCACATCGAAACAAATAAATGGGGATAATTCTACCTCATCATATCCTCATGTTTCCTTATAGATTACTCAAACTAGTGGTTTCACTAAAAATTATTGACAAGGTAATTGGTTTTATTTCATTATACATTCTCTATAAAATCCATAAATTTGACCGGTTATTCCCCATAAGAATGATCTTTCTCCATTGGTGGGATCTTTCAGTTCAACACATGTAAAGGGTTAGGCATGTACATTCTTAAGTGAAATACATAGAAGAAATCATGGTCTTGAGAGAGATTTGGTGTAATTTCTAAGAGATAATATATAATCTTGATATGATAAAAAATTTCAAAGGGACTACTATACCCACATATTAGTTTTCCTTTATTCCTGAATCTCATAACCTTATTTTGTGGATAATTTCATGGAAAAACTTTGTCGGAAACTTCAAATTATAGATCACACAATCAATTATCAGAATACATTTTTTCTAACTCTGAGATTCCTTGATGTGTTTCTGAATTGGTATAACCTTATTTTCTATTTCCTCATCAATCTATGGTCCTAATAGATTTCTTTCTCAAACTTCATTATATCACATTGGAGATATACATTTATATCTAAAGAGAGATTCATAAGGAGCCATATGAATGCTTAGGTGAAAGATATTATTATAAGAAAACACAACTAGAGGAAGGTGATAATCCCAAACATATTTTAAATCCAAAGAGAAATATATAAACATATCCTCAAGGGTTCTAATATTTCTCTCATAATGACTATCTGTATGAGGACGATATAGAGTTATTAAGATCAACTCCATATCAAGATCTTATTGAAGACTTCATTGAAACATTGAGGAAAACCTTGAATACTAATAAAAAACAATTGAATGTGGTACTACATGAAACCATACCAATTAAACAGTATATATATCTTGGTAAACTGATCCAAAGAGAAGTCTTATATGACACCAATACACTATGCTAACTTAGTAAGGAGATCAACTAGAACCTATTAGATTGTAGCAGTTTATGATGGATATATGAGGGTAGGGGTGGGGGTGAATTGAAGATTAAAATTTTAAACTAAGAAAAAAAAATTCCACTTTGATCAAAATGATCAGAGTTAAGGATCATAAGATGATCAGAGTTTCAAAATCATAACCACTAATCATCTGATATATTAGATTACTTTATTTTTCTCACGAACATTGTGATAAAAGTATTATAACAAGTTAATCAAAAACATTCTCTATAAACTATATTCTTATCATTAAATAAAACTTGTAATGATATGTAAAAATATATTATAATAGTAAAATGGTTTAAAAAATTAATAAAATAATTTACTCATTAACCTTAAGAGTTAAGGATTTCATAATCTTTGACTTAAGGTATCTATATTTTAAGTACTTACTATAATGTTTTGTCCATCCTTACCCATAAATCTCTCGATATGATGATCATTATCTATCTTACAATCCCCTAAAAGACCTCGATACGATGTCTGGTCTCTATCTACTTGGCCCTAGAATCCCTCAATACAATAGATAATATTCACCTATCTTCTTATCCCTGGAATCCTTTGATCAATACCATGATCAGACACAAAAAATAAAACAAAAAATTTATCGATTGAATTTACAATCCTTGCTCATATTCCTTATAATTCAACTCTCTAAAGGATTACAAGTCTTAGGAATGACATGGTCACATAGATCAATCTTTAGACGACTTGAGTTTTGAATTTCAAAATCTCCCATATCTTTACATAACCTCTTATTTTTAGGAAATACTTCAATATTCATATTTTAGAGTTAGTTACAATGCCCTCAGATAGATTTCACTTTGAAAAATCATAATGATATAGATCTTCAACTTGATAGCTAATGTTTTTATTACCCGAAATCATTTTGTTTTCACAATTACAACTCTATTAAAGTATTCTGTCCAATAGACAAAATTGTAATCAATCTAACTATAACATTTTAATATTACAATGGAATTTATTTTTGATTGTCAATATGATAAAATAATCCATGGTTAGTCTAATGTATCTGTACCAATTTCATAATGATGATCATGAATTTTTCATTCTGATATAAAATACATAATTCTATCCACTAGTCAAAAAATGGTTGGTCCAATACATCAAACATACATTCAATATGATGGATTAGATTTAATAATTAAACTTAATATTCATTTTTTAGAATAATTTCTAGGTTTTTTGTAAAATAATTTTTTTCTATAGAAAAATAACGAAACAATTGGTATATAAAATGTATTTAATCACAATTATAATAACATATTTTTGATTTAAAAAACTACAAAAAGAATAATTAGAAAGTATAAATTTCAAATCAACAATGTCTCCCTTTTTGAAAATCACAAAAAACAACAATTAAAATGAAAATATTAATAACATTGAAATACATACAAACATTTTTACTTTATTGAATTTCAAAGAGGATATTAACAAAAAATTATTCCATATAATATCTTAACTTATCCTAAGTTTATGACTTCATTATGATCTAATAAAAAGTATAAGTATGTTGGATTATTCCATTTATAAAAATATTCATTAAAAGGACTATCCCCTTTTAGATAATAAGTTACACTTAATGAAATATTTTTTTAAAGTCTCTTATGGACTTATCAAATAATTCTCCTTTTAGAACTCTCCCTCTTAAACATAAAAATATACAGTTATACCCATTTTTATTTTTAAAAAGAATAGGGAAATTATATAATAAGCTAAAATTTTTGGATTAATAACATACGAAACAATTTTATGTGAAATAACTATGCAACAAAGATTTAGAAGAAATAACATACATCCAAAAAAATTTGGAATAAATTCAACAATATCGAATTTGGATAAACTTCATTTAAATTAAATATTGATTGAAAATGTTTCAAAATAAATTAAGATATAAAATAAAAAAGTTTATTATTTCTTAAAAAAAATTCACGACCTCCTTTATCTTCTCAAAATATTCATGGTCCTTATGATCTTATGTGATTGATGACTCAAGATTCACAATTTTTTCTCCCATAACTATTTTCTTCTAAACATATCCTTTAAATATTTATACCTTCTCACTTATCTTCTTATTCTCTTCCTTGATGATAAGGAAATAACCTTCACATTATTTGAGTTTACTATTTTTAACTTATAAGTTGTGGACTCTTTCTTTTAAATCTCTAATTTCCCTATCATGATTATCTGTAAAGTCATTGAAATATTCAATAAACTTAACCCTATAAAAAACATACACTGATAACTTGTCAAAGGACTCAGCCATATCAAGAGAATTTTTATTTACTTATATAAACTTATCATCATGTTACTTGAGATCATTATAAACTTGTTTTTGACCATTTTACCTTATTATTGTACGATCTCTTTTGTGTATTGGTTTATTCTATGAAATATTTTAAGTATACCTCATTCTAAACTACCAATTCATTCTAAACAATTATTGAATCCAATTTTTCATGTAGACTATTATAAATTCTTTTACATCTATATTCTATATTTGGATGATATGTTATCGAATAAGTTATCCATTTCAATGTTTGGAAAATGCAATCAAATCCTTTCTGAGGTATGGTTTCTTTAGAGTATGATGATTCTGATAAATCTTTTTGGAACAAGTGATAGACTTGGTATGATGTCTGATTTTTCTTTCATTTCAATTTTAACTTCACCTTTCTCTAAAACGTTTAATTCTTTTGAAACTTTTAAAATATATATTTATTTATATGACTCAACCTTATCAGATTCTTTTGTAAAAGAATTTTGATATTTTTTCCCTCTTTTTATGATTACATTACATATTAGGATTATTTTATATATGAATCCTTATCAGGATGAGAAGTTAATCAAGTTGAAAATGATCATTACTCTAATGAACTTTAGTATCCTTTTTCTATTCATCAGTTTCTATTTATTCATCCTCTATGTATTCATGTTATTTTTATTTCTCTTCTTTTTCTTCCTCTAGTTCTTTATCTAACTTATTTATAGTTTTTGGAACACCTTTACTACCTTTATTAACATAATCTAATTTTTCCTTATCAACTTTATTCATAATTTTTATTGGGACTGATCGCATTGGTTCTTAAATAACTTTTTCCCAATATCCTTAACATAAAATGATGGAACAATTTAATGAACAAATGAAGAATTAGAAAACTCCAAAAAACATCTGGAAAAGTATGATAAATGTAAGGAATGGTTTCGGATTCTTGAACATATTATACCATTGATAATGGAGATTCATATATAATTGGATTCATTGAATATTTTTCAACATCCTTCATTAAATTATCAACAATTATTTCCTCATCTAATATCTTATTATATTTTTTTTCTTTTTTCTACTTCATCTAACTCATCAATTATCTAAGTATTCAAATATTTCTCCTCAACCCTATCAAGGATAAAAGAAGGTTCTCAAGGTATTTTTTGATCCTTCTGTTCCATGAACTCTTTGAATTCTTAATTTGTTATTTTTTTCTATTTGTTTTTTATTTTTGGGGGATATGATTCATCTTTAATATTTTATTTTACAACATCTTTCTCATTTGGTGGTCCTTCATTGTACGTAGTTCATTCTACTTTATCAATAAATGTTTTAAAATTTTAATTAAAAACTAACTTCATTATTGATATAGTGTAACGCCCCGACCCTAGTTACCCAGAGTCGGTGTATTATTACATAACATTGGCATGATCACAAGAAAGATCAAATCTCGAAAGACCGATTGGTTTAATAGCCTTGGAAACACTAGATATATTCATAAGTTTTACATTACATCATAAAATGAAAAACTACTACAACAACATAATGTCTCCACAGTCCACACTATTATCCGCTCATAATATCCCTGCAGGTCATTCATAACTTACTTCTTCACATCCTGGGGAAAGTAAAACATAGAAAAGGGGTGAGATCAAATGCCCAGTAAGGATAACAATATAGCGGAACATTCAAAATAAGCATAAACATTTAAGGCAATGCATTACTAAAACAAAAGCCTTTTAAACTTGAACTTCAACATAGTATGGCAAAAGTAAAATGAAATAATGCCATTTACTTATTCACATGGATATTCTACTATTCGAATAATCACATGAAAAATCAATAACCACTTTCATAATGATGGAATGCATAATGCTAAAATTTAATTTCTTTTCAAGGCCTCGTCCCAAGACCTTTGGGCTAACTGTAACCGGAACCCAACCCGGAGTGCCTCTAATAACCGGACACGAACCCGGAGTGCCTCTAATAACCGGACACCAACCCGGAGTGCCTCTAATAACCGGACACCAACCCGGAGTGCCTCTAATAACCGGAGACCAAACCGGAGGGCTTACGTTTACCAGTCCCTAACCTGGAGGGCTTACTTTTACCAGTCCCCAACCTGGAGGGCATACTTTAACCAGTCCCCAACCTGGAACATACTTGTCCAACACATTCATATGAAGTAAAGGTTGAAATATAACTTAAACATTCTTATTGGAAATAGCATACAAAATGTCAATACTTTACTCATAAACCATGAATGCTATATAAATGACACATCTACAGTCAAACATATCACAAAACTTCATTACAATATGGAAGTTTTAAATCATAATAAATCAACTTCAAATAATCTTAAAATCCATCAAAGGATGTTGACAGAGATGAAAATGTTTTTTTTTAAAAATTATTGAGAGAAATATCCCTCTTTCATGAAAACATTTTAATGTTACACAATTTAGAAAGTAAGGCATTTAAATACATTTTTGAATCAAAGTGTCCCATACCACTTTGAAATTTTTGAATGGAATTAATACTTTTAAAACATTCATTTTCATATAAATAAATCCTTACAAACTATTTTGAAAACGTGGACCTAAATGAGGATCATTTAGAAGAATAAATATTTAAAACATTTAAAATGATGTTTTAGTAAAAGTTCCATTAGAAATAATCCCTTTGAAAACTCTTTTATGAAATATGGACATGGATAGTAAATATGTCCCTGTAGATACTTACGTAAAGACAACCTCGGATATTAAAGAGATTGTGAAGTAAACCCTTATCAATTTGGTAACTTATGAAACATACAACCCATGAAAGAGGTATCATACAATGAAAATGTAAATACACATAAGGTAAAGTTTATTACACAAAGAATACAATTATGGGTAGTACATACACCACACAAAAGATAATAGTGGAAATATGGCATGAATCTCACGGAAATAAAGAGTGAGATGAAAACCCCTTACCACGTTAATCAACTGAGTCGTATGGCCAAAAGTTAATAACCAACAAATTATTTACAGAATAACATGAATATAAAGATAATCATGATAATATATATCAAATTTCAGTACACAATACACCACTTTCAATAATTTAGTGGCGAATAATGGAAATCTCACGGAATTGAATGTGAGATAAGAAAATCCCTTACCTTGTACTTTTACTTGGTTGGGGTAGGTTAACCTCCTGTATAATAGTGAAATAATTGTTATTAAATTATACAAGAATCATATATATTTATATGATATCATATATGATCTTTTAACTTTTCTTTGTTAATAATGTCTTAGTATTATCGTTGTTTCGGGTGTTAACTTACTCATTTTATTTAATATGTTTTATTACGTAAGCCATGTTTGTAATGTATAGGTTGTATATTATTCATATCCAGAATGATATCAAGTCCTTAAACATCATTTTTAAATCAGAAAATTATAGTTATACTTCAATGGATATGATGGAGAATGAATCTCATCGCGTTCGTGGAGACGGTAGTCCGTACGTACGAACGAGCGACAATATCATTATTTTGATATTAAAATAATATATAAATGGATGGTATATCATATATACAGAATAATTAACATGTTATATTTATTATTTACATGAGTTACATGTCATTATTATACCCATCCAAATAATAATATATTGAATAACAATTACACCACGACGTGGAGATGGTAATCCGTACGTACGCACGTATGGTGACATGTTATTCAAAGGGTGGATAGAATACTTAATATGGTTGTACCATATTTATAATAACATCACAGTATATATATGATACTGAAGTTATTATTTTAGAATGGTAACAACAAAGGAAGAAGAAGTGGAAGAAGAAATGAACTTGGAAAATGGTGGTGAAATCATTACCTCTTCTTCAGGTTCTTCCTTTTGATTTGATCAAAAGGGATCCTTAGGATGGCTTTCTGATCAAACTAAGGCCTCTAGGTTGTAGTGATGGATGTTTGGAGAGTATTTGGGTAGAGGTTGGCCGAACCAAAAGGCTTTGAAGGTGTGAATAAATGAGAAGGAGGAGTGCCCTTTTATAAGAGGGGTGAGGGGCACCTTTGGAAAAGCCAGAAATATTAATTTATAATAAATTCATATTCGGTTTCCAATGGCTCCAAAGTTGATTATTAAAATGGTAAGGTGGGGATAGGTCGAAAACCACTCAAAAAATAGAATTTAGACAGGTTTCGGTACTTATATGTACCTTATCTTTAAGTATTAACTTTAAGTTAATTAGTTTCACTTTTACAATGTCTCTTTGTATTTTTATATAATATGGTTAATAAACTTACTATATACATCCAAGAGACCCCCAAGTGTTCCATTAATGATGAACCTATCATGATATAAGTCTCTTGGCCGAGCCTTAGATTTTTAGGAATTTAATATCAATTAATAATATAATATTTGTTTTAAGAAATCTTTTTTGTCAATTTTGACACTATTCAATAGTTGATTTTTGTGAATCTCATAACAGATTGATTAATTCGAAAAAAGTCAAATAAATAAATCCTAATATATCATATTATCCTATAAAATTAGTTTAATTCATTAAAAGTTTCATATTATATTTATTTGGGTATTTATAATATCAATTATTTTAATTTTTCACTATTATAGTAATTACTGCATCATCATTATGTAATAAATAAAATAAATTATTTAATGTCTAAAAATTATAAATAAACTATAATTATGTAGGAAATATATTTTTCTTTCTAATTAATATTTATAATCTAAAATCCAACATATATAACCCTATGTAACAATTGTTTTTCTAAAAGATATATGTTTGTGTCATTTTTGTATTCATTTTAACTTAATTAAAATAAAGTGTCATTATCACTTACAAGTGGATCCATGGGGTCCCAAAATTGACCCAAAGATGCCCATGGTCGACCATGTATCAACCAATAGGGTTAAGACACGTTTTAGGTTAATTTAGTATTATTATTATATTATTTTTTTAACCCTTACTTACAGGATTTACCCTTAACCATGGTAAATAAAATATTTACCGCAGTAATTATTCAAAATGTCTAAAAATAAAAGTTACCTATTTACACAATTTGAACATCCTGATTCCAAATATGGAATCCATTTTCCTAAATTCAAAACACAGAAGTGGCAGAAATTAATTTAAAATTAATTCCCGCTGTCAAAACAAAAAGCGTGTTTTTTAAGTGATAATAACTATCAAAAGATTGACACTTGTTTATGTTCGGTTTAATTGTAAAATTATTTCCAATGACCAACATTATATTAAATGGTAAAAATATATTCTAAATATACTTTAAAACCACTCAAATTCAAAATTTATCACTATTAATTATTTTGATTAAAAAAGATGTTTTTAATTAAAATTTAGTAATTTTCACTATTCATCAAAATATGAAAGTTATCCGAAATGTACCAAAATTTCAACTTAGGCTAAATTTTATATTCCGAATCCAAAAATGAAGTCCATTTTCAAATATAAAATATATATAATTTCAAAAATTAGGTATTACTATTCATAACGGCTAGTTTGATCGGTTGTGATGTGTGTTAAAACTCGAAGTTGCGTACAACACACGCTACTGTTTTATTCAAAGGAAAGCGTACCGTGTAAGCTTGGGATGTTTCATTTTAAATTTTTTTATGTCCCCATTTAGTCAAAATGTTTAAAATATTGTATTTAAAAAGGGTTCACTATTAAAAGTTGATAAAAGTGCAATACTGAAAATGAATTTGTTCTTGCATTGTATCTAAGAAACTCATAATATGGATTCTAAAATTATAAAGATTATATAAAGTTTAAAATTTAGATAATACTATTCATAACCTCTTTTGAATGGCTTTTTTTTGTAAGTCATGGTGTGATTGAACTCGGTGTTGCGTGTAGTGCAAGTTATTGAATTATTTTGAAGAAATAACACACTATGAAATCTTGGGGTGTTACATTCTCCCCTCCATCAATAAGTTGTGTCCTCGCAATTTGAAATTGTTCTTCAAAAATAAAAGGTTGAAAATAGAAAATATATTTGTGGGAAAACCCACATCAGAAATTGGGTTACTAAAATTTAGTCTTAATATGAGGAAAAGAGAAATGAAAGGGTCACCACCAAATTATGATATCGATTAGGAGAACATTGGTGGAATTTAGAGACATATAATTGGAGGAAAAACGTAAATATTTATAGGTAGTGATTGAGGTCATCAATCACAAACAAGTATGAAATTGAGGTCCTTAAACTCATCAATCTATTATGATTTAAAATACCATCGGTTCAACAAAACATAGGGTATTAGGATAACACATTTTTGACATTTCAAAATATCTTAGTTGAAATCCCACATCGAAAAATGAATTAACAAGGCCTCTATTTAAAATAAAGAGTGGAAAGTATGAAGATTACCGAAAATAACACATACTAGGGTTCCATGTAGGAAAATATGGATATGGAAGAGAAATCTAACCATCAATTATCTGATGGAGAGTGGTAGAGAACATGGCTATGAAAAGGCCAACAATCCCAAATCCATAAATTAGTGATGATTTAAGGTACCATCTAGGAAAACATTTTTGTTCTAAGTTCCTTTTATTAATGTTGAGGAATTTATTTATGAGATTGGCTAAGATCATAAGGAGATATACTTACTTTATAATTAGAGTTTTATCCATTAATAAATTTCTACCACAAACTCATCTTTCACTCTAAAAGATAATAGAATGTAATTTTTTTTTCTATTTATACTATTCGTGCAGGGTTCCAAAATAAATGAATTTATAATTCATCTACCAGATCTTTTAAAAAAACTACATTATTTAATCCAGGACATCTCGTGGGCCAGTGGTTGGTGATACACCCTCGTCGCCCTTCGGTTGTGGGTTCAAGTCTCGCAGCCTTGCCGGACGCGACGAGTTGCCGCCCGACCTCCGGGTTGTCCTTTTATGGCAATCCAAAATGATCCAAACTAGAACTATCCAAAATACTTCTCTCCAAACTCACAGTCCAACATTTATAAGGAAGGTAAACATAAATTAGATCCTTTTTACCCCGTAATAGCATATGAATACCTTCATCATGTATTCTTTTAATACACTGAAACATCCTGATTTACCATAATATTTATTGATTACATTCATGCTCCCTTATTCCATATAGAATGCTGGATATACTTCATCAATCCAAAAATGTTTTAAACCCCAACAATGATGGAATAGACAAATCATTAATCAGTTCCAAGGTAGTCAAGAATATCCAATATAATTTATCCAAAATAATCACATATTATTCCAAAATCACTACCTCAGTATCAGAACTATATTATGATTTATCATTCTCTCAACCATTTATTTTCCAACAATTTACCCTGCTATTGAGTCACTTTTCTTTGTTCCACACAATCTCAAGTCCTTAATGAAATAATACTGCTAACAATCCTTATATACTCCATAATTATTATAACAAGTACATTGTTGATACAACACTCAATTGACATAATCAGCATAAGAACTCTAATCATTCCTCTTCATCTGTGGTAGTATCATAACTTGATTATTATCCAATAGAATCATTTGTGGCATAGTCTGATGACTGGGACATAGGTTCGCGTAGTGTCCAAACTCCTTGCAAATGAAGCATTGTACATTTAAAACCATTTTCTTACCCTTGCAGTCACGTACTTTGTGCCCTTGTCCTCCACACTTATAACAAACTCCCATTCCTTTCAGGAAAGTTCCAGGGTGTTTCTTTCCACAGTCACCACATATGGGAAAATTATTCTTTTCCCTCTTACCTTTATCCATCTTTCTCTCTTCCATCCTTTTCTTCTCTTACTTCCTTTCAATGCCATAGGACTCAGTAAACTCTTTACTTATCTTATCAACACATGATATTATTTCTTCATATGATGATAATACATGCGAGACTATTTCTATTATAAATTCTAGCTTAAGACCATGAAAGATATGATCCTTCCTTCTCTTTGGATCATGTGCAATGCTAGAGTTCTCATTCCTTCTACTGGGCGCCATTTCTAAACAATGGCATACACTAGATCAGTTTATGAATCAAAATACATAATCCCATACTTATAAAACACTTAACATAAATTGAACTATTTATGGATATAATCCATAATCATAAAAATGTTTCCTTTGAGGAAGTATATACTCATAAACCCTTCATAATGATTTGTAAAGAAAATGAGAGTTATCCTAAGCATATCCCCCGGGAGTGTCGTAACCAAGAGTGCAGCAAGGCCCGTTGTTGTGCACCAGTTCCCGTTCGAGTCTAGCTCAAAGCTGTGTTTTCGGGTTTTACCCCTAGGTATATCTGTTCCAGAGCCGCCTCTACCTGCTCGTATCCAGACAGGGATGTATTGCTCGGAAAACTCAAAAAATCTCTACAATACCAAAATTCTAGGAAGTTCTTCTATACTAATCCTCAAAGATTATCTTAGGTCTATGTGCTCTAATCATAGTTTATCTAAATCTAGCTTCCAAGGATTGTACTAAACTTCCTCTGATACCAACTGTAACGCCCTGACCCTAGTTACCCAGAGTCGGTGTATTATTACATAACATTGGCATGATCACAAGAAAGATCAAATCTCGAAAGACCGATTGGTTTAGTAGCCTTGGAAACACTAGGTATATTCATAAGTTTTACATTACATCATAAAATGAAAAACTACTACAACAACATAATGTCTCCACAGTCCACACTATTATCCTCTCATAATATCCCTGCAGGTCATTCATAACTTACTTCTTCACATCTTGGGGAAAATAAAACATAGAAAAGGGGTGAGCTCAAATGCCCAGTAAGGATAAAAATATAGCGGAACATTCAAAATAAGCATAAACATTTAAGGAAATGCATTACTAAAACAAAAGCCTTTTAAACTTGAACTTCAACATAGTATGGCAAAAGTAAAATGAAATAATGCTATTTACTTATTCACATGGATATTCTACTAATCGAATAATCACATGAAAAATAAATAACCACTTTCATAATTATGGAATGCATAATGCTAAACTTTAATTCCTTTTCAAGGCCTCATCCCAAGACCTTGGGGCTAACTGTAACCGGAACCCAACCCGGAGTACCTCTAATAACCGGACACCAACCCGGAGTGCCTCTAATAACCGGACACCAACCCGGAGTGCCTCTAATAACCGGACACCAACCCGGAGTGCCTCTAATAACCGGAGACCAAACCGGAGGGCTTACTTTTACCAGTACCTAACCTGGAGGGCTTACTTTTACCAGTCCCCAACCTGGAGGGCTTACTTTAACCAGTCCCCAACCTGGAACATACTTGTCCATCACATTCATATGAAGTAAAGGTTGAAATATAACTTAAACATTCTTATTGGAACTAGCATACGAAATGTCAATACTTTACTCATAAACCATGAATGCTATATAAATGACACATCTACAGTCAAACATATCACAAAAATTCATTACAATATGGAAGTTTTAAATCATAATAAATCAACTTCAAATAATCTTAAAATCCATCAAAGGATGTTGACATAGATGAAAATGTTTTTTTAAAAAATTATTGAGAGAAATATCCTTTTTTCATGAAAACATTTTAATGTTACACAATTTAGAAAGTAAGGCATTTAAATACATTTTTGAATCAAAGTGTCCCATACCACTTTGAAATTTTTGAATGGAATTAACACTTTTAAAACATTCATTTTCATATAAATAAATCCTTACAAACTATTTTGAAAACGTGGACATAAATGAGGATGATTTAGAAGAATAAATATTTAAAACATTTAAAATGATGTTTTAGTAAAAGTTCCATTAGAAATAATCCCTTTAAAAACTCTTTTATGAAATATGGACATGGATAGTAAATATGTCCCTGTAGATACTTACGTAAAGAAAACCTCGGATATTAAAGAGATTGTGAAGTAAACCCTTATCAATTTGGTAACTTATGAAACATACAACCCATGAAAGAGGTATCATACAATGAAAATGTAAATACACATAAGGTAAAGTGTATTACACAAAGAATACAATTATGGGCAGTACATACACCACACAAAAGATAATAGTGGAAATATGGCATGAATCTCACGGAAATAAAGAGTGAGATGAAAACCCCTTACCACGTTAATCAACTGAGTCGTATGGCCAAAAGTTAATAACCACCAAATTATTTACAGTTTAACATGAATATAAAGATAATCATGATAATATATATCAAATGTCAGTACACAATACACCACTTTCAATAATTTAGTGGCGAATAATGGAAATCTCACGGAATTGAATGTGAGATAAGAAAATCCCTTACCTTGTACTTTTACTTGGTTGGGGTAGGTTAACCTCTTGTATAATAGTGAAATAATTGTTATTAAATTATACAAGAATCATATATATTTATATGATATCATATACGATCTTTTAACTTTTCTTTGTTAATAATGTCTTAGTATTATCGTTGTTTCGGGTGTTAACTTACTCATTTTATTTAATATGTTTTATTACGTAAGCCATGTTTGTAATGTATAGGTTGTATATTATTCATATCCAGAATGATATCAAGTCCTTAAACATCATTTTTAAATCAGAAAATTATAATTATACTTGAATGGATATGATGGAGAACGAATCTCATCGCGTTCGTGGAGACGGTAGTCCGTACGTACGAACGAGCGACAATATCATTATTTTGATATTAAAATAATATATAAATGGATGGTATATCATATATACAGAATCATTAACATGTTATATTTATTATTTACATGAGTTACATATCATTATTATACCCATCCAAATAATAATATATTGAATAACAATTACACCACGACGTGGAGACGGTAAGCCGTACGTACGCACGTATGGTGACATGTTATTCAAAGGGTGGATAGAATACTTAATATGGTTGTACCATATTTATAATAACATCACAGTATATATATGATACTGAAGTTATTATTTTATAATGGTAACAACAAAGGAAGAAGAAGTGGAAGAAGAAATGAACTTGGAAAATGGTGGTGAAATCATTACCTCTTCTTCGGGTTCTTCCTTTTGATTTGATCAAAATGGCTCCTTAGGTTGGCTTTCTGATCCAACTAAGGCCTCTAGGTTGTAGTGAGGGATGTTGGGAGAGTATTTGGGCAGAGTTTGGCCGAACAAAAAGGCTTTTAAGGTGTGAAGAAATGAGAAGGAGGAGTGCCCTTTTATAAGAGGGGTGAGGGGCACCTTTGGAAAAGCTAGAAATATTAATTTATAATAAATTTATATTCGGTTTATAATGGCTCAAAAGTTGATTATTAAAATGTTAAGGTGTGGATAGGTCGAAAACCACTCAACCAATAGAATTTAGACAGGTTTGGGTACTTATATTAACCTTATCTTTAAGTATTAACTCTAAGTTAATTAGTTCCACTTTTACAATGTCTCTTTGTATTTTTATATAATATGGTTAATAAACTTACTATATACATCCAAGAGACCCCAAAGTGGTCCATTAATAATGAACCTATCATGATATAAGTCTCTTGGACTAACCTTAGATTTTTAGGAATTTAATATCAATTAATAATATAATATTTGTTTTAAGAACTCTTTTATGTCAATTTTGACACTATTCAATAGTTGATTTTTGTGAAACTCATAACAGATTGATTACTTCGAACAAAGTAAAATAAATCAATCCTAATATATCATATTATCCTATAAAAGTAGTTTAATTCATTAAAAGTTTCATATTATATTTATTTGGGTATTTATAAAATCAATTATTTTAATTTTTCACTATTATAGTAATTACTGCATCATCATTGTGTCATAAATAAAATAAATTATTTAATGTATAAAAATTATAAATAAACTATAATTATGTATGAAATCTTTTTATCTTTCTAATGAATATTTATAATCTAAAATATAACATATATAACCCTATGTAACAATTTCTTTTCTAAAAGATATATGTTTGTGTCATTTTTGTATTCATTTTAACTTAATTAAAATAAAGTGTCATTATCACTTACAAGTGGATCCATGGGGTCCCAAAATTGACCCAAAGATGCCCATGGTAGACCATGTATCAACCAATAGGGTTAAGACACGTTTTAGGGTAATTTAGTATTATTATAATATTATTTAGTTAACCCTTACTTACCGGATTTACCCTTAACCATGGTAAATAAAATATTTACCGCCGTAATTATTCAAAATGTCTAAAAATAAAAGTTACCTATTTACACAATTTGAACATACTGATTCCAAATATGGAATCCATTTTCCTAAATTCAAAACACATAAGTGGCAGAAATTAATTTAAAATTAATTCTCGCTGTCAAAACAAAAAGCGTGTTTTTTAAGTGATAATAACTATCAAAAGATTGACACTTGTTGATGTTCGGTTTAATTGTAAAATTATTTCCAATGACCAACATTATATTAAATGGTAAAAATATATTCTAAATATACTTTAAAACCACTCAAATTAATAATTTATCACTATTAATTATTTTGATTAAAAAAGTTGTTTTTAATTAAAATTTAGTAATTTTCACTATTCATCAAAATATGAAAGTTATCCGAAATGTACCAAAATTTCACCTCAGGATAAATTTGATATTCCGAATCCAAAAATGAAGTCCATTTTCAAATATAAAATATATATAATTTCAAAAAGTAGGTATTGCTATTCATAACGGCTAGTTTGATCGGTTTTGATGTGTGTTAAAACTCGATGTTGCGTACAACACACGCTACTGTTTTATTCAAAGGAAAGCGTACCGTGTAAGCTTGGGATGTTTCATTTTAAATTTTTTTATGTCCCCATTTAGTCAAAAAGTTTAAAATATTGTATTTAAAAAGGGTTCACTATTAAAAGTTGATAAAAGTGCAATACTGAAAATGAATTTGTTCTTGCATTATATCTAAGAAACTCATAATATGGATTCTAAAATTATAAAGATTATATAAAGTTTAAAATTTAGATAATACTATTCATAACCTCTTTTGAATGGCTTTTTTTTTGTAAGTCATGGTGTGATTGAACTCGGTGTTGCGTGTAGTGAAAGTTATTGAATTATTTTGAAGAAATAACACACTATGAAATCTTGGGGTGTTACATATAGTTTATTCACCATGTAGGTAAATATACTCCCTCATAACATAATTTTTGTTCTTTACTTTAAAAAAATTCATGCAGTTCACTAGTATCTTATTAGTAAAACATGGAGACATTAAAATCACTGATATCATTGAAGATTTATTTATTGATTACACTATAATTTAAACAATTTTCACAAGGTTTAGTTTTCTCATATTCATTAGATAATCTAAAAAAATAATGTCTAATACTTTTAGGTTATCCCTACCACCATTTCTTAGTATTATATAACCTTAAATCATCAAATTTATGACCCTTTCATTTTGTGTGTGGTGAATAACCTTTCTTAGTTTCTCAAAAGAAGTAAACAAGGATACTTGAGCCTTTAACTTTATAAAAGTTCCACATTTTTCAATAGTTTATAGGTAGAATGATAAGCTTAACCCTCCAAGGGTAGTTCTACTAAATCTACGAATTATTGATAAGAAAGTTTGTATTATTAAATAAAAAGTGTAAAAACTATCTATTTATTATAATTATACATAATAAATTGTACTAAATCATAAAATTATCTCACAATATCAAGATAATATTTATCGGAATCCTTATCTGGTTTTTCAATGAAAATTTTCTCTCAGCCTTAAAAAGTAATGATATTTGTAAGAATTGAATTGGTATTTTCATACTAAGACCTTTGGATGAGACTTTATCTAAAAATTCTCTCTGTGAAAAAACTTAATCAATGGCCATCATCTTGAAACCAATTCTAGAGATTGGGCACATTCTAGGAAAATCAAAATGAGGACTAAAATAAATTGAAAGAGTCGATAGAAAAAAATGAAAAATTTATGTGGGACATATTGTGACACACATTTATATATAAATGGAGGTGAAAATTTAACTTCCATATAAATCAATGGTTGATATTAAAAATCATTTTCTAATCCTATGATTGATATTTAATATATAAATGATTTTTTTCAACTTATATATTTTTTAAGAAAACATTCCATCAGTGTTATGTATGATATTATTAGAAACATTTCCATGTTTGAAAATAAAAAAGTTATAAAAAATTATAGAATATGTAAAACAACATTAATAAAATAAATTAATGAATATGTTCAAAAAATTAAATTAATATCACCTTTTGGAGTAGAAAATTTTCAACAGTATGTGTAACTAATTATTTTTGGATTTTGTAATTGAAATTGAATTTGATATAGTGTATAAAAAAACTATTTTCTTGATTTTTTATAAATTTTTTTAGTCCTAAAATATTTTATAAAAAAATGTATTTTTGAAAAAAATTGACTCTGAAGAATATTTTATAAAACATTTTGGTTCTGAGGAGTTTATGAAAATAACAAATCTAAATATTTTTATAAATTTTATGAAGTTGATAAAGTTATTATGATAAAACTTTTTAAAGAAAAAAAATTTAGAAGTCAAATTTATATCTTAGAAAAGTATTTTTTTGATAAATCTAAATGTTTTATAATTGTTAATGTTTAGAAAATTAAAAAAGATTTATAAAACAAAAGGTGAAAAAAACATAGCTTATGTACAACCCCTTGGAATAGGAGTTTATATGTTCAAGGATATTAGTAAACAAGAAGTAGATATAAATAATAACTTAATATTTATCATTCCTAGAATCTATTTAATGTATTCAAAATATATTGGAACTAATGGGTTTAATATAAATATCAGTAATTTGTTCTTGAATTTCGATTAATTGTAAAATTATATATCATTTTTTGTGGGATCCAAAAGGAAATTGTGTATTATATCTATGTGCTTATCACATGAGTCATTTGATGAGTTTTTAATTATGGAAATGGAACTTGTGTTACCACACAAAATTTGAGTTTTAGTAAAACTCATTCCATTGTTAGTGAGTGTGCATTGCATCCAAAACATTTGAGAACAACTATAATAACCTAGGCTTAACATATATGGATATTACATCATTTTTGATGTATATTCATAATATTAAAAAAATAAATGCTCAAGGACTGTAATAAATTACTGTCTTCAGAAACATGGAAACATAACCTTCTAAAACGGTGAATGATCATCGAAATCTCCCTTAAATATCTTCCCCTATTTTACTCATACATTAAACCCTTCTTCGTAACCTGGAGTATGAAATCATCAGAAAGGGGTGAGATCAGACACTCAGTAAGGGTAAATATGGGAGATATATAAGAATAATATGAGTATAAGGGTATGATAACATTATCATAACATTTTAATATCGTACCATGCATATAAATGATCATAATAATGATTTGTGGGATAAAGATTGACCATTCAAAAAACATGAATCATAAGGGAATCAAGAGCATAATCCATGAGAGAATAATAGAGGAATTAGATATGGTATGTTGTCATACACATAAGAATATAAAAACCCTTTTCAAGGATACCTACAAAGAGATTTATAACATGTTGGGCATGGGATAATCAACTATATTCTAGCTCCATGTTTGGGATTCCCTCCTTTATACCCTCTTGTTTCAGGCTTGGGATGCCCTCCCATGTACCCTATTATTTTGGACTTGGGATTCCCTCCCATGTACCTTCTTGTTTCGGGCATGGGATACCCTCACGTGTACCTTATTGTTTTGTTCATGGGATATCATCCCATTTACCATCTTGTTTCGAGCTTGGGATTCCTTCCAACAAATTCTATTTTTTGGGATTGGGATTCCCGCCCGTGTACCCTATTATTTCGGGATTGTTCTACAACCCATGTACCCTATAAGATCATTTAAAATTTATCATTACCCAATGGATTTTAGTGAGATATAGTTATTACACTTTACAAAATGAAATCATACATACATGTTACATAAGATAATAAAAAATTCATCATACTATGACCCATAAAAAGTGATGGGTTTCATAAACATCATATCATTACTCATGAAATGAAATGGGTATCAGAAAAATTTCATATTATCATAAAATATGAAAAATAGGTAGATTTCATAATCATTTAATTCTAGAATAACCCCTGAAAGTAAGTGGGTTTCATAAGTATGAATCATGGTATTACCCATGGAAGTGAAACGAGTTTCATGTCAATCTCTTTGAAACATTATTTACTCTTAGAATAGAAAATGGATCCATAAACATCAGGCCATAAAAATATAGACCATTTAGAAAAATAATACTAATGGAATCCTTGGATCATATCCCTAGTAAATCATAACTATATCAAAGTGTGTCATCTTAGATGGAGAATGATTTTTAAAGATCACCTAGAATAGTTCTTAAAGAAAATGGACTTTACTTGGAAATTATATAACATTTTCAAAATCTTTTTCATTAAAAACATCATTGAAAACTAATGAAGTAATATTTTAAAAAATAATTTAAAACATTTATGGAGAGAAATAATATTTCCAAATTAAAAAATTCTTTTTAATATTTAAAACATTTTGAAAAACTTTTCATTGGAAAATAAACAAGAAAACTTATCAAGTCATATTTAAAACCCATTTAAAATAGTCTTAAACAAAAAAAATCATTAAAATAATTTTCCTTGAAAATTAACTTCAGATATAATTTTAAAATATTTTTGAAATAATTTTTTGAAAACATGATTTGTGAAAAAAATATGTTCAGGCAAAGAGATAAATAATATCATATTTTCTTAAAAACATATTCATAATCATATTAAGTTATAATGAGTAAATAAATGGAACAAATATATTATGATATAATGAATAACCAAAAGAGAAAAAATTTAATGATAGTTTTTGAGATATGGATCACAATATTTTATCAATAGAAGCTTAATCATAAACAATATTGATAAATGTTTGATTATTGAAATAAACCATTACCAATTTGGTAATATTGACTCTTAAAACAATGAAAGGAATTAAATTACACGAATATTAAAATATCATGAAAATTATAAGATTCACGATATAAAATTTCAAAGGGATGTATATACATCACATAAAAAAAATATTTGCATTACACGACATGTGTCTCAAAGAAGGAAAAATTGGTACAAAATTACATTATCCATTTGGTAATTTTTGAACCATTAAACTCATGAAAGAAATATCATAAATTGAATATGTAAATACCCATATATTTTATTATAATAATCATAGAATATATTAATGGGTAGTATATACACCACACAAAATAAATGAGTGGTGAATATGGCATAAGTATCACAGTAATAAAAGCGAGACTAGAAATCCCATTATTACTTAAGTAACTTTTGAATCTTGAGACACCTAAATCAAAAAATTCATGGAGGTAATTTCTTGTTTAAATTTTTGTTTGAATCCCTTAAATTTGAAAAATAAAACTTTTACCAGGTGTATGAGGAATCTTGGAGGTGTTCTGAGGGTTCAGTACATGAAAGAAAGGGAATTAGGGCCATCTAGTGCATGTTGAACGGTTGGCACGCAATTAGAGTAAATAGTGTGAAAGGGGGGATGACCAAACCATTTTCCCCATTAAAAAGTGAAAAATTACCAAATTCCCCCCCACATTATTTTATGTTCTTTATCCAATTTGCTCCCCATTTCTTCCTCCTCCACCCTTAGTAATGAACCAAACTCCCTCCAATCATCCCAAGGGTTGATCTCTTTTATTTCAAGGAAATTTGGAGTCCAGTTGGATGCATATCGATGAATTGTGTATGAATAAAAAGCCTCTTGATTATATTTTACAAATTAGGGTTTTTGGTTTCATTTTTATTCTTCAAAATCCCTAAATACCTCTTTTTCTACGAGTTCTTAGGCAGGGGTTTCAATGAGTGCTTGAATCCAGATCAAATGCTATGGTTTATGGTGCATTAATCTTCGGATTCGAGGTAGGTGGGGTACATTTTATATCCCATAATATTAATATTCATTTTTTTCTTTCGTGGTTGTGTGTTTTATTCCTTTTATTTGTGAATTTTATACCTTTAGTAATGTTGGGTAAAATGGTGGGGTAAATGGTGCATTGAACCCATTATAATCCCCATGAGATTATTTGATGATTATTAGACCAGTTTAGGGCCACCCATGGTATAACGAACCTAGATTTATTCCCATGGACATTACATTATTTTTTTAGATTATAAAATACAAGATACAAATAGATTCCCATAGATCATATGATTTTAGTGTCTTTGGAAACTTAGATCATAATCTTCTATCTTGGTGAATGATCTTCAACATCTCCCATAAAGATCTTCCCCTTTTTTTCCTACCTAAAATCTTTCTTTATTTCCTAGGAAAAATAAAACCTAAAATGGTGAACTAAAATTCCCAGTAAGGGTAAACATGGAAAATATAAAACAAACCATAAACATTTGAACGTAAAAACATGAACATTAAGTTTAAACATCAAAATCCTGAGTCATGACATAACTCTTGGAATTACATAAGACATAGATCATAAAAAAATATTAACCATGATAGATTGGCATTGAAAAAAAACATGTAATTGTGGAAAACTAATAATCACATAATTTGATTTCTATAGTACCCAAGTCATGGTTTCCAAGACCATCATAGTAGAAAATGTCCATTACTAAAGCGGGGTTACTTTCCATTACAGCCTTGTATTACTGAACTAGATTTACATGTCGTTCCAATAATGTATATCCCATGAGATATTAATCATTATATAATGCACTGGTAGGAGATATAGGTCCCACACATCTCATAATGAAATAATTCTCACATGTTCCATACAAACATAAATCATTCATCATAGCATAAACCATGAAATAAAACGGGATTCTTAAACATCATTTCATCATAACATAATCCATAAAAGGTAAATAGACTTCATAAATATAATTCCTTCAGAAAATGAATAATATAAAAGTATTAATAGGGATAGAAACCTATCCCTATGTCATTTTATATGAAAAATAATTTTGATAAAACACTTGAACGTAATTCCTATGGAAAATATCCTTTCTTCTTCAAAAACATTTTCTTTTCTCAAAATGTCATGAAATTTTAAAAGAAAATAATTAAATTTAAAATAAACAAGAAATATTGTAATTTAAGATTCATGGAAATAATGTGTTATAAAAGCATAAAAATCCTTTCATGTCGTATAAGTTAAAAAACATTCTCCATGTACTTTTTTCGGAAATATCAAAAAGTACCTCATGTGGTAAACGTAAGAGAGATTTCTTCCAAAACATGTAGTAGAAGTAAAAATGGGTAAAATGACTTTAAACATACATAGAATAATAATAAAAATTTTATGAGAATATTATTATAAAACATGGAAATGGATGATAAATATACCCCCAGTAAATACTTATGTATAAAAAATATCGGATAAAAAATAGATTTTCAAAGTTATCCATTACCTAGTACTTGTCATTATTAGAGGGTGTGTTCACCTCTTATATAATGGTTAAATCATGTTATTAAATTATAAAAGGACCATATATATATATGATATTAGATATGATCCTATTTTATCATTTTTTAATAGTATTTCCATATAACCACTATTTTGGGGGTTAACTGCTTCATTTTCCAATTCATGTTTCCATGTTATTCATGTTTTTTATGAATAGGATGTATTTTATTCATTAAATTAAATTAATATTTATTATTTTTACTCATAATATAAATTTCATAATCATTATTGAATTGTTAACGTGGATAACGAATCTCACCGTGTCGCACAGATAGTAGGTTGTACGTACGCACGAGCAATGGTATCAATATTTTGATGGTTAAATGGTATGTAATTGGATGGTATATTAATTCTACATAATATTTATCATGTTACATTTATTATTTAAATCCATTATAATCATCATTATACCCATCCTAATAGAGTATTTTTGAATAACAAATCACACCACAGCATGGAGATGGTAAGTCGTACGTACGCACACTTGGTGATATTATTATTAGTAGGATAAATAAAAGGAGGTATATGGTTGTCCCATAATTATAATAACATCTAAGCATCTAGAATATACTATATTTATTAATTTAGTATATAATCAATATAGAAAGAGTAAGTAGAAGAAGAAAATAAATTGAATTGAATTAGTAATGAAATAACCTCTTCTTCGTTGTATTTCCTTTAGATCTCTTATTAGGGACACTAGGGTTGGAATTTTCGGAAAACCAGGACCTCAAAAAGTTAACTAAAAATGTTTTTAGGAGAATTGGTCAGGGTTAGGTTAATCTAGAAGGCTCAAGGTGGTGTGAGGAAATGTGGGAAGAGATGTCTTTTATAAGTGAGGATGAGGGGAACTTTAGGAAGGTATTGAAATATTATTTTACTATACAATGATATTCCAGTTCAAAAGGTCCAAAACACATTTAATTAAAAGTTTAGATGAGTATTTTTAGAATTCCTTTCATCAAATAGGTTTTAGACAAGTTTAGGTCTCAAATGAAATCTTTTCTTTTATCTTTTACACTTAGTTTACTAATTAAACACTTACCATGTCTTCTAGTATATTCACACTATATGGTTAATATAGTTACTATTAAATGAAAATATAAAATAAATTAATTCATTAATGATATTTTCAACATTATCTAAGTCAATTTTCCAAATCATATATTTTTAAGAATATTATATTTTTTTAATAAAAGTGTATTTATTTTAAAACTCATTTATGTTAATTTTTATACTATTCATATCATGACTTTTTAAAAATCCATAACAACTTGATTAATTAAAAAAAAATTCAAAAATTTATAGATAACAATTCATAAGCATCCATAAAAATTGTGAATGAAATAAAAAGTTTCAAAATAAATTTATTTTTATATTTATAATCTCATTTATTTAAATCATTCATTAATAATTCAATCACTACATCATCATTGTGTCATAAATAAATTTATTTATTTGGTGTCTAAAAATTATAAATAAAATAGAATGATATAGGAAATTTTTTTAAATTTCCAATTATATTTTTAGAATAATTTATCTTATGTATAACCCCATATTAAAATTATTTTATTAAGAAGATAAAAGTTTATTTCATATTTCTTTTTACGTTAAATTAATTCTTATAAAATGTCATTTTCTCATCCAAGTGGTTCCATGGGATCCAAAAATCGACCCAAGAATTTACATGGTCGTAAATATCTCATACAATAGGATTAAGAAATCTGTTAGGGTAGTTTAATATTATTATAATATTATTTTTTACCCTTATTTCCAGATTTACCATTTAACCACGGTAAACAAAATAATTACTAAAGTTACTATTCAAAACGTCCAAGAATAAAAGGTACATATTTAAAAAATTTGAACCTTATAATTACTAATATATAATCCTTTTTTCCAAAATTTAAAACAAAACTAATGCAATAATTAATTTAAAAAAAATTCTCACATTCAAAACCAAAAAGCGGATTTTTTAGAAGTAATAACTATTAAAAGATCAACATGTGTTTATGTACAATTTAAAGGTGAAATTACTTATAATGACCAAAATTGTATTAAATGATAAGAATATAATCCAATTAAACTCTAAATCAAATTAAAAAGATAATCTAAATATATAAATAAATTTGATGAAAAGACAGTTTTCAATTAAAAGGCTGTATTTTTCACCATTCATCAAAATACTAATTTAATCAGATAATACCAAAATTTAAACCATGTTAATTTTTTAATTTATGATTCCAAATAAGATGTTTATTTTTTAAAATAGAATATATAAAATTGTTAAAAACTAGATTTATGTTTGGTGCGCCATAAAAAGGCAGAAAAACTACCATTTTTTTGAAAAAGGCCTTCTTTTATCCAAAAAATTAAATTTATTCTTATATCATGTTCCATAAAATAAATAATATGAATGATAATGTTATATAAAATTCATAATGTTGCTCATAAAATTCATAACATATAGTTTATATCCCACTAAATAATAATTTTTTAATAATATATCATTGTTTAGTGAAACTTAGTATTGCGTGTAAAGCAAGCTATCGAGGAAGGTCACTCTTGTGTGTAAAGAAAGACAAGAATATTTTTGTGTATTTTTCAATATAATATGGTGTTGTGTATAGTGAAAATTAATATTGGTGTACTGTACATCACAACATGTAAAATAAATTAAAAATAATCTGTCTCATAAAATCTCGGGGTGTCACACATGAGGCGTGTCAATATTCCCAAACATGGAAAATTATAATGTTAAGAATAAGGATAATTAGTGTTGAAATATATCCCATGATATACATGCTGAAATACTAGTTTGGATTATTAGAAAATGAATTATTACTATTTGTGTTTAGTTTTTTCCAATAGATTAATGTATTGTTTGAAAAAATGTGAAAAATGGGGGAATGGAAATAAGGGAATGTTTCAAAAGACATATGAGTTTGTAGATGATTTTCATAAAAGGGTTAGTGCAAGTGAATTGATGAATTATGTAAAATGGGTTAATGTATGGAAATTGGTGAATATGAAAAATGGGTTAAGATATGAAAAGGGAAATAGGTTAAATGGTCTATGTAATATAAATGGTAAATGTGCCAATGAGTTAAGGTTTGATATTGAGTTATTTGAGAATGAATATGAATTGTGAATGTTATGTGTGTTGAATATGTATGGTTTCTGATATGGTATATATGGTTAAAGGATAAATAATCATGTTCACAAGGCTTGGAAGTTGTGGGGTATTAAATATGATGATCTATGCCGATGGTCCAGGTTATACTGAAGCTCTAAACCCCACCCCATAATTAATAAGTTAGGTAAGGGGATAGAGGATCTATACCCATAACAGTTTCATTTGATGATTCTACTTGGGTTGAGGACCCAAGGTAAGTTTATTGCATTTTTTTGTGAAATTTTTATCACCAGTGAGAGAGGGAACTTGATTATCCCCTTATTCATGATAATGAACCAGCTTTGGTCATTGGGTAAATGATGTAATTTCTTAACCCATGAAACAGGTGATGAAAATGAATTTAGTAATGAATATGGTATATGTGATGAAAATGGAAGAAATGATTGAAATGGTTTAATTGAATATTTTTAAATACTTAAACATTCATTATCTTTTATTTATCTTGTCATTTATTTAGTACTTTCATGCAATATCTTTTTAGACTGAATATTTTTATAGACACTGTTGGTTGTGGCATATTGAGTTATACTAACACCCAACTGAGTTCACCGTTGTATAGCCGAGAATATTCCATGGTTGTATGTCAGGACAAGCGAAAAGGCCCTATTCTACGATTTGAGTTGGGATTAGTATGGGCATAGTTGAGGATCTAGACATGGAGTTAGGACCCATTTTGGGGATTCATCTTATAGCATTTATTTTGGGGTTTCCTTCACTTGGTCACTGTTACCGTGACATGACATATTTGTTATTTTTTTGTGGTTGTACCCTGTTTGGGATTTGGTTAGTAAATCATTGTTCTGAGTTATTTTTATTTGTTTCCTGTATTTTATATATTAATTTTTTAGATTAATATTGTAAATAGGTTATATTATCCAATCATGTTCCATTATACCCTCGCTACTAGTCGGTAACCATTGATGTACATGGAGGAGCACTTATGGTCATGTGGTGACCCAGCTCGGGGCATGAGTTTTGTGGCTTCTGAGTCGGGGAAGTTATAAAGTGGTATTGTAGCACAATTATTTTATGTAATATTACAATTTGGTATGGTAGAGTGGAGATTAGGAAGTTTTAGGCTTGGTAATGAGTCATTTCATGGGAGTATCTAACCCATGTATAAGGGAAATCCCAAGTAATCAGGGTGGGAATTATTGTTCTTAATTTGTGTTGTTACAGTTGAACGATATGTCACCATTGAGTGATGAAATTTTTGTGTGATATGACTATTTTATGATATTTTTTTGTGGATGGAGTGGAATAATGTTTTTAATTCATTCCTCATTATAGTCACCTTGGGATATAGGTTTCATGCATCATGATAAGTGAAGCGGCCAGAGGTCGTCACGGCCCTCAAAATTACATTTATATTCATACACTAGTACAACAGTGCAGGGTCGATCCACAGAGAAGGCAGATGAGTTGTCAAAGGTTCTAAGAAAAATATACTCCACTGTTGTCAGTAGTGGAGAGAGTGAAAATCTTTTTACCTTTTATATTTTGTTTTATTTTTAAAAGATGAGATAGAAAGAGTAGGAGGAAACAAGATTCTTTACAAAGAAACTAAATTTTCTACAAAGGGAATAAAATTGCACTAGGTACTGTTAAACTAAGAAATTAAGCTAACTACTTTAAGCAGCAAAGACAAGGAGCTAAGAACAAAAATTTTCTCGGGAATTCCAAACTTGATGATTAAAAGGATAACTATACACTAAACATAATTGAATCACACCCTAGAAATTCTTTGATATATCTTCCTCGCCAGAAGAAACATCAAACAGAAGTATGAATTTTAGAGTTCGCCACTCTAAAGATCATCGTCTGGTAGAATTTTGAAAAAAAATACAGTCGAAGTTAAACTCACCGTAAAACTCCAACTGTAATGACATTAACGCTTGAAAAAATTGAAGATCAAGTTCAACCTCGCCAATTGAACTTGAAACTATGACATTTTTTTACATTAAGGTGTGAAAAAATTTACTTAACATCAGAGTTGATCTCGCCGATTAATTATGATGTCAATCAATGAGTTAGTGAACAATTTAACAGATAAACCAACAAATCTTGAAGATCCCGAGATGGAAAATCAACTCATGTTTATAATGAAATATATCATTGAAAACAATCCAAAAAAAAAGTACAAGACGTTAAGAAAAGAGGGAGAAAGACTCCCTAAATATCGCTCTGCCTTCGGGCTCCTTAGTCTCCAGTTTGACTCTATCATCTCCCGGGAGTTCTGCTCTCGTATTGTCTGGCGTGGAATGTCGAATGAGAGTCCCCTCTAAAATTCTGTTGTTGCTCTTCTTTAACTACCCTACTGTCATCTACTGCATGTCACCGCCACATCTTTCACCGACTTCAAAAGTTCTTTACCCACGCACTGCAAAATGTGCGTTTTTTTTTCGCGACAGACACGTCGTACTAATCTTTCCCTCGTAACTATCTCCCGGTGAGTTAGTTAGATGAACCTGGACTCATTTAAGTCCCTAAGCTGAACCTGCATAGTTAGAAAAGAGAAATAAATAAAAACGAACATAAAATAATGAACGATGGTTATTTATTAGGTTAAGTGTTAAATGACATGAAACAAGTTAACTTGAGTTAATAGATAATTATTATCCTTTATATTATTAATTACACCAAAACATAACTTATTAACAAGTTATTAATTAAATTTAGTCAATATATATACTTAATAAGTTATAAATTTTATTATTTTTAACTAAGTTATTAAAAATTAAGAACATAAATAAATAAGTAATTAGGAAAACAATTTATATTGAATTAATAATTTAATTATTACTATAAAAGAAATCAAATCATTAGATTAATTAATTAGTTATTTTGTTTTAGTAATTAAAATTATTAAAAATCATTAAATTAAAAAGAAAGTTTTATCATTATTTATAGTTATTATTAATTCTAAATTAATACTATTAACAATTTATTAATTTATTATTGTTCATTTATAATTAATTTAGTTTCACATTTTAATTTATAATTTATCTATTAAAGTTTCAATAGTTTAAAAAACTTAACTTTTATAAATTATGTTAATTTGACTTAGTAAAGTTAACTTTGAGAAAAGTTAACTTTATTTTTAATTAAGCTTTTTCTTTTCATTTTTTTTCTTTTGTCCTACTTTACTTTTATTATTATATTTTATCTATTTATTACTTAGTTTATTTTATTCCGTCTTTCTCCCAAACCCCACGGCGCAACCCTAGGGAGGGTCTTCTTCCTCCTGGAAACTGGAGGCTCCCTCCTCTTGCAGTGTGGCGCGTAGCGGCTCGGCTCAAGTAGATGGTGTAGTTTCCCTCTTCGTCTTGACCCTCTTCATCTCTGGCGCGGCCCTTGGCTCCAGTAGCGTCGAGCTCCTCCTCTCACGGCGTCTTAAGTAGATGGTGTAGTTTCCTTCGGAAGGACAGTATCAGCTTTCTCCTCTATAGCACAAAACCCTCCTCTCACCTTGGCGTCTTCAGTGGCGATGCAACAAAGAGTGGTACTTAGCTCTGCTCTTCCTTCTTCAGCGATTGGGAGAGTTCGCGAGTCCACATGTCTCCACTTCTAGCAAATAGGGGGCAAGGAATCAGCGGCGGAATGCTGATTGTGAATCTGATTTCTATCATATCTGAATTCAGTGATGTAATTTTGTAAAAATCCTTTATAGTTTGTATCGATGGCGGTGGTGAGTTGAGAGAATGGTTGCCACTGGATGAGAAGACCGGCGTTGGTGGGTGATTTAGGGGAGGTGAGGTAGAGAGACCAATAAAAGAGATAAATCGGTGAGAAGAAAAGTGGAAAGTAGGGGAGGCCCAAGCTAATGGTAGCATGAAGTAGGGAAAAAGATTAAGCATCGGTATCAAGGGGAGAAATCTATTGGTGCGTGGTAAGAGCATCGATAGGAGAAAATGAGAGACCGATGAGGACCGGTATCAGAAAATAAAAAGGAAAAAGTAACGGTAGTAGGGGAGGAAAATAAAAATAAAAAAAATAAAAATGGGTGAGTGAAAGGACAATCGGCAGGAGGGTAAAACGGTGCCACCGATGTTGAGAAAATAGGGAGTCGCCATGGGGTAATGAGAAGCTATGAAACCGATAGAGGAAATTTCAATCGGTGAGTCTCGACTCACCGAAAATAAGACATCGATAAATATAAAATTGAAGAGAAAATGGTGCGACGTGAAACCGATGATGATGTAATGGATCAGTACGTCGATGACTGACCGATAGTTTAAAATAAATGAGACCGAAACCGATGGAAGAAACGGTGCGTTACAACAACGGTGTGATGACCTACCGATAGTTATAAAAAAATTTTGGTGTGACATAACATCGGTGTGACACTCACCGACAGTTAAAAATTAAAAACATTAACAATAAATATTAATTTAAAACCAATAATAAAATGAATAAAACATTAACTAACTAAATTAAAAAAACAAAATAACTAGATTGTAAAAGACTAATTAATTAACTATAACTAAAAACTAACCAAATTATTTAGAAAACTAAAAATAGAAGAGACTAATTATTAAATAAGAAAATAAAAGTTAAGAGTAATTTAAAATAAGTATAAACAAATGCGGAACACCTACAATTAATTAACTGCAAACATATAATTAAAATAATTAGGATTAACTAAACATATTAAACAACAAACTCAATTAGTTAGATGATAAAATGAAACTCGGCATTATTTTATTAAACTCTAACTAAAACTTAAACACAACTTAGGTTATTAATTAAATAACACTTAAGTGAAAAACTAATTAAATAATAAACTGCAATTATGAAAGACTTAAATTATAATTACTTAAAGAAAAATTACAAGGTAGAAGCAGGTGAAAAGAGAAGCAATAGTGACTCTTTATTTCACCTAAAACTATTATCTACCTCACTAGTAGACTAAAATAAAATAAAAAATGAATTTAAAAATCAATCTGCAAACATAAAATAATAAAATTAATGTTTAAAAACTATTAAATAATTAATTATTTAACTATTTGAACTAATAAAATTAAAAGAAAACAATTTAATCTTAATTTGAATGACATATTATTTAATTAAATAGTTTTCAGGATGACTAAATAAATTAATTAACAAATTTAATCTATTTTAATGTAACTAAATTAAAAGATTAGATATTAAAATAAGGTCTAAGTTAATTAAATTGAATTACATAGATTAAATAATTGTTTGTAATAAATATTAACTATTAAAAAGTTAAGCAGATTTAAATTAACCAAACTAAATAAGACATAATTAAAGTTGAATAGTTTAGTAAGATTAAAATTATCAATTTAAAGACTAAAAATACATAATTAATTATAAAAAATGATTAATTAACATATTTAGTGATAAAATTATAAAAGTGCCAATATTAATTAAAAAGTGTCAAAATAATTAATTAAATTGATAAAAATTAAATAAAATATGTGGAAAAACTATGTAAAAATATAGCCACATCAATAAGAACACACAAGATGGGTGTGTAGGATGTGAAGGGTAGCATTCATTTTAAATTCATTAAGAATTTGAATAAAATAATTTCTAAAAAATATGATACAAATGGGTTAATGAAAAAAACAATAAATTATGGTTAAAGAAAATGTGCCTAATAAATGGGTCATAAATGAGTTAAAATCATGGTTGTAACAAGTTATATGATGTAAAATGTGCCTAAGAAGAGGATTTAAATTTTGAGTGTGGAAATGGTTGAATAAGGGTGTATAATGGAAGAACCATGACTATGTAAGTTTGATTACCCCATGTTTACCTTGTTTTATGGTAATTATGGTCTAGGGTAGTGTTCTAAGTGTGAATATTTTCTTTGGGATATTGTATGCCAAATGGGTTTTTTTATTTCTAGTAGAGAGTCTTATTTTTATAAAAAAATTGAAATATTTATTTTATTTGTTCTAAGACTAGTGTTTGGCATTTTTGAGAAATTCCTCCACAATGACATGTTCCAGTTAGTCGATAGGTGGATATCACTGAGAATGATCCACCTGCTATAGAGTAGGAAAATCCATTGGTCCAAGAAAAACGAGATAAAGATCAGTTCCATGAGATCTTTGGTCACTTTATGAAAATGATAGAATGGGATCTAGGGCGGGTTATATTGAGTATGTTTGATCTGACCAGAGTGTTTTAGTGGCATCACCCTCCAACAATTTCCATAGAGTGTGGACCCGAGGCTGTATATTTATGGATAGATTCTATCCAGATGATTTTGGATCAATTGGAGACTCCTATAGAGAAGAGAGTCTAGTTGGAAGCTTATATGCTGCGTGGAACAAAAAAGTGATGGTGGGATATTTTGGTTCAGACTCAGAAGGTAGATGGTAAGTTATGGAATGAATTCCAAGAGAAGTTTATATAGAATTTCTAATGATAGAGATTCAGACGGGGGGGGGGGGTTAAGAGTTTATGATGTTAACATAGGGAAAGATGTTATTAATGGATTATGATGGTTATTTCAAATAATTTTAACGATTTGTTCCATCATTGGAAAGGGATGAGGATGCTATAATGAAAAATTTTTTAGATGGACTTAGAAATGAGATTATGTCCCATGTGAACATATTCGGTTTAAAGAGGTTTGTAGAAGTGGGGGATCATGACTTTTTAAAAAGGGAACATAAAGGAGGCTTCAGGTAGTGAGTTTTTTGTTTCAGTTTGATGGACCAGTGGTTCACATTTTGAGGGAAGGAAGTATTGTTTTGGGAATATCCACCAAGGATAAAGTCTAAAGAGTAGTAAAAAGAGAGGATAAGCCACTCAAGGTATTGACTGGGTGTTTTTCTATCAGTGTTGTAGGTCAAAAAACATTCACGGCACCACCCCCAACAAACAGTTTACTACTGAGTGTGTAACAGAATGGGGAATGTGAAGAGGTTCTGTAGGAAACCTCGATATCTAGACATAATGGGGGATTGAGGTAGATGTCATGTGTAGGAAGGGTGTTGGTTACCCCATACCAGGCAGCCATTTGGAGCTCTACTGGCCATACTGATAGTGGTGTAGGATGTGTGTCACACCCCAACTTTTAAATTTATTTTTATTTTACTAATTCTTGGATTTCGGTTCTCTCGTCAAGGCTTAGTTTGAGAACGAGTGTAAAATTTTGGACATCTAATAATTTTAGTGGGTTTCAGACCTATGTACAGTCAGCACATGGTGGGTGATAGCTGCACGGTCAGCATGAGTGCCCGCGCAAACATCTAACGTTTAGAATAAATAAATATTAATTAAATAAAATGAGTTTAATGTTTAAATCATAAAAATAATACTGTTATTATGATGATAATAATATTTTTATTATTTAGAATTGTTAATAATATTTTTATTATTTAAAATTTGTTGTTAAAATAATAATAATAATAATAATAATAATAATAATAACAATAATAATTGCCATTAATATTATTATTATTTATATTATTTTATTAATATTATTATTATAGTATAAATATTTTTATTATTGTCATTTATTATTATTATTATATTTATTATTATTATTATTATTATTGTAATTGAATTAAGAAAATGAAAACCCTGGGCTACCCAGCACTCCCCCTTCCCCCTTACCCTCACTGCACACAACGCTCCCCAGCCTCACCGGCCTCCGGGACCCCTCACCATCCACTCCATCCTTCACTCTTCTAATCTTTCTACCCTCCATGTCCCCTCTCCCTCACACTCTCAGCTTCTCCCCTCCACTCCCAGCCTCTCCATCACACTCCCAAGCCCCACCCCTCTTTCGCACAGTGCTCCTGACCCACATGCCCCCATCAGCCGACTCCTGGCCTTGTCTCACATTGCCCCCACACTTCCCTCCATCTCTAGCACCGACCTCACCATCTCCCAATCCATCCGACCACCACCCTTCACATAGAACACCAGGATTCTACAGACAACCACCACTTCACCTCCTCACTGGAGCTCCGACCTCGCCTCTTCCTTGCGCCGACCAACAATGCACTCGGACCCCATGCTCTCTCTTACGACATGCACCAGTGAACCCTCTCAGCGCTACTCTTACCACCTTCCCCCTGTCTTCACCAAACCCCCGACTCAAGTATATTTATTTATTTATTATTTTTTCCCTTTCATTTCATCTTTGGCGTTTTTATTCAATTTGGATAAATCCTAATACCAAGGGTTGTGTGTCGAGTGTTTTTCTCACTATTTAGCATATAAGGCCCCAGCCTTAAACCATACTTAATCTTGAGTTACTACAAGATTACACATTGAGGATCTTTTCAGGTTTAGAGTTTTAGAGAATTAGATCATAAAACTTGAATTACATTCCACATTTAACCAAAGTGGTTACATAAAAGATAGTATTCATTTTTCCCATCAATGGAAACATATTTAAAATAAAACATGGATTCTTTCTTGACACTTCCTTGAAACTATCATAATATCATGTACCCTTCCATTGACCTGTGAAAAAAATTTCAAAAACTTGGGATGAGAATAAAAAGCTCAGTAAGGGATATAAAAATATGGAAAGGAAACATGAGTAAATGTATACAAAATAATGAAATCATACTTTACCCATAAAACATAAGCACTTTAACATACCTCATAAAATCATCAATAAATCATAGAAATCATAAGACATAAAGGTAACTTGAGGAATTCATAACATTCTTACATAGGGAGTAACCCTCTTAGTTATGTTTGGAATACCCACCACAGTATATTCCCTAAATCTCTTCGGAGAAACCTTAACATTTCACTCCTTCACGTTACCCAATGCATTGGAGAGCTATATCGGGCTCACCCGCCCTTAGTTTATCACGGAACCACCTGTTTTCATAACAATGCCCATGAACCATAACATAAATGTATCGCATAAAACATGCATAAAGGAAACATAAAATTTCCACATTTCAATCACAATATAACATTTTAGTATATTTAAATAATGAATCCATTCAAAAATAAACCATTTCCAAAACCATTTAAAATATTTAATAAAGAGATTTTTGAATCAAAGTGTCCTATACCACCTTGAAGCTTTTAAAAATTTAAACCATTAATATCTATATAAATAAATCCTTAAAACCATTTTGAAAACATGGATATTAATAAGAACAAATAATTAAAACATTTAAAGCGATATTTTGGTTAAAGGGGTTCTACCAAAATTAGAGATGCTTGAATACAATAATTAAGGAATAACATTTAGTCAGAACTTTATAATATCATGAGAATAGATGGATTCATGATATAATATTCCAAAGGACAGTATATACACCACATAAGAGTTAATTGGTGCATAACAACAAAGAAGTCTCAATAGAAATGTCAAATGTGATGAATTCACTTATAAAGAAGGTATCCTTAAATTAAGGATAATTCAATCTCAAAATTATGTGTGACAAATATAAATACACCCAATATAAGTGTATATTAAGTTTAAAACAATAAAAGGTAATTCACACATATTCAAAAGATGAAATATTCAATAACTATATGTTGAACCCAAAGAAATCGAAAATGGGTTAAAAAGTTCCCTTGGTAAAATTCGACAGCCTAACGACATCACTTCAAAATTCAGAAAATGAGTTGATGAGCGATAAAAAGGGAATATCATCACTTGGAAAAAAAATTTACATAAATAAGGATATAAAATAACATCTCCCAACATAATAGTATGTGAATTAAAAGACATAAAAAAAGTCTTTTAAAAAGAGGAGGGTGAAAGGTCCCCTTACCGAGTTGGGTAACATTTGAAACGTACACCCCATGGAAGAAGGGTCATACAATGAAGATGAGAATACCCATAAATGAAATTATACTACAAAAAGTGTATAATAATGGTCTGTACATACACCACTCATTGGAAATTGTGGAAAATGTAGCATAAATTTCACGGGAATAAAAGTGAGATGAAAAACCCCTTATGAAAACTCGGCAGCCTAACGGCGCCACTTAAAACTTCTAAAATGGATTGATGAGAGGAAGTATGGTCTCTCATCATATGAACATAAAAATTAAAGTAATATTAATATAAAATAACATCCCAATCACAAGAAATATGAGCTTAAAAGGAATGACATAAAAGAGTGTACTTAAAAAGAAAGAGAGGAGTAGGATCTCTTACTCAAGTCCGACTTGTCTTGTTCGTTTCATTATATTCCTGAATAATAAACTTGAGTTAATTTATACTTCCTTAAGAACCATTTTCAAGTTCATTATTCCTTTTATATCACTTATTACCATGTCATAAACATTATTTAATCATTTAAGTTAATAATGTTTGTTTTGTCGACATTTGGTTCTTAAGTCAAAAGTGGACTTCTTACAATTACATTTTGTTCGTGTGGTCAAAGGCTCATTATATCCAGAATTATATTCATGATTTTGATATCATATATATCATATATATTCAGAATATACACGTATTTATAATACATAATCAGTTAGGGGTAAGAAATGAAATACACCGTTCATGGAGACGGTAAGTCGTACGTATGCATGAATGCTAATTTCATTTCTATGTCATATTAATGGAATTAAAACTAAATGAGGAATAAGTATATTTTAATTAGAGAATTATATTAATAGTTTAGATGTAACATACATCATATATATCTATTATATATATGTACTTATAATAGTACATTACATTTGCGGATAAGAAATGAAATGCACCGTTCATGGAGACAGTAAGCCGTACGTACGCATGAACGCTACTTTCATTTATATCTCATACATTAATGGAAAGTAAATAATAATGATATAAAGTTATATTATAATTCCAGTATAACATCATATATAATAACTTTAAATCCATCCTTTATACGTCCCACATATGGCATTAACGAATCAAATCACTTTGAGGGGGCGGTAGTCCGCACTTCCTAAAATGAAATTATCGTGTTTACCCACAATGGAAACCATAAAGGTTTGACACAAAAGAAAAATACAGAAACATAAACATATTATATATCATATATAAATATAGTGACATCTTAATGGCCACCTTTTAAGGTGTTATATGAGTGTTGAACAATCATCGTTTCGTGAGGCGAAAATTTTCCATCCACAGAAACAATATGTTTTTTAACCATTTGATGTAGGTGTGTGTAAGTGTAGCTAGAATTCTTCTTATAAAAACAACCTAGTATATTTAAGATACTGTATTTGTTACAAAATAAATGAATAAAAATAGTTTAGGGGGTTGGAGAAGCAAAATAAAACAAAAGAACACAAGTGAAGACATTACCATAAAATCGAGTAACTCCCTTTGGTTTGAGCTCAAAGGCTTCCTTGGGAAGACTTATGCCCAAAGCGAGGCTTAAAGGAGTTATAGAGGGATGTGGAGAGACAAAATGGGCAGGGGTTGGCCAAGCCAAAGGCTTTGGAAGTGTGGGTAAGGAGGTAGAGCTGGGGGCCTTCTATAAGAGGAGAGGAGGGGCACTCTTGGAAAGTAAGCAAATGTTACTTTATTTGAAAATGAGTTTCGGATTTAAAAGGTCCCACATTGATATAATTCGTGGATAAGGTGATAAGGGTTTGAAATCCACCCATACAATAGGTTTTGGACATGTGTAGGTCTAAGATATTACATTATCATTCCATTTTATTTAAATAATGAGGTCATCGATGCATCATCATGATGTCATAAATAATTTAATTTATGTAATGTGTAAAAATTATAAAAAAATACTATGATGTATGAAATATCTTTATCTTCAAAATTACTATTTAAAGTCAAAAATATGACTTGTATAACCTCATGTAAAAATTGTTTTAGTAAAACATCTCATGTTTGTGTCATTTTTACTTTAACATTAAATAAAAAGATATTTATGTCATTTTCCAACCAAAGTGGCTCCATGGGGTCCCCATGCTTACCCATGGATTGTCTTGGTCGACCATGACACATCCAATGAGGGTAGGACATGTGTCTAGGTCATTTCATTTTATTAAAACATTATTCTTACCATAAACTACACTAATTACCTCTAATCGTGATTAAAAACTTAATAAGTTACTATTCACCAAAACATTATTTTTATCCCATTGAACCACATTTTACTTCTTAATGACAACCATTTATGTCGGATTTTTGAAATTCAAAACACAAAGATGGCAAAATTTCATTTAAACGGAAAAATCAGTTTTTATAAGTACCACTTAGTGGTTTCACTATTCATCAAAAATTGAAGTTTTTCAGAAAAATCACAAAAATTCACCTTAAGCTATATTTGATATTCTGAATTCAAAAAAGAAGTCTATTTTACAAAATTCAAAACATATAAGTCACATTAATTAATTTAATAATTAATTCCAGCTGTCAGAGCAAATAGCGTGTTTTTATGAAACAATAAGTATCAAAAGATTGACACTAGTTTAAGTCTGATTTCAAAGTGAAATTAATTCCAACAACCACAATTGAGATTAATGGTAAAAATATATTATAATTTCACATTAAAACAAATTAAAAAGATAATCTAATCATATAAATAAATTAGATTAAAAAGTGGTTTTGAATAAAAATACAACATTTTACACTATTCATTTAAAAAATGAACTTTATTGGAAAGATACCAAAAATTTACACAAAGTAAATTTTGATGTCCCAATTCTTAAGAAGAGTTTTATTTTGTCCAATAGAATGTATAAGAGTGAACAAAACTATATTTAATGATGTTTCTCCATCAAAAGGCGATAGGTGAACCTTTATTGAAAACTAGGGCATATACACCTAAAATTGAATTCTTTCCGTAGTTTAAGTCTTTATCTTTTATTGGATAAATGTAAAAACATTTAAAAACATATATAATCATATATTAGTTATTTCTATCCATTCCTTCCAATACAACAACTACATGTTAACTACCATTTAAAATAATATTATTTTATTATTAGAGTGTAACCTAAGATTCGCAAGAAACTCATTGTTGCGTGTTGGGTACACCATCGAGCATAGAGTCCCCTTTAAAGTAATATTAATATTTTATTCACAAATATGGATAAATATGAAAATGTCATATTCTTTATTTACCTCGGTTGTTACATCCTTCCCCCATTTTTGGGAATTGCGTCCTCGCAATTTTTAAAATTGGGCTTGGAAACATCCTTGAAAGTCCCACATCGGAACAAAAGTCGGTAAAACAATCACTTTAAAATAAAGGAAGATAAGTACAGAGGTCACCCGAGTTAACCCATACTAGGATTCAATGTAGAAAAACATGGACATGGAGGAGAAAACATAGGGTCATGTTCTGATGGAGAGTGATAGAAAACAAGTTTAGGAGAAAATTAACCACAAGAAAATCACAAACTTGTGATGGGTTATACGGTATTCGAAACCTCATTAGGAAAAGTTAATAGAAAACATTTTTGTTTTAAGTCACTTTTTATTGAGGAATTTATTCATAAGGAAACATAATCACTTATCATGTTGACTTTCATCTTTTATTAGATTCCTTACACAAACTCATATTTTCCCTAAAAGACGAGTATTTAGGAAGACATGTTCACATTAAGAGTACTATAATCAACTTCTAGAGAATCACCTAATCCACAAAAGAGAACTATGTACTTCCCATGTCTTTAGACTTTAACCAAAACCAAAACCAAAAAGGTTAGTACAAGATCAGATAATCCAGAAAAGGTTAACACTTTAAAAATAAAATCTATGCTTAATCTCCAAAATTTTTCCAACAAAACCCAAAGTTCAACGAGGACAATTCTATAATCAATTTGTCCATAAAATTCTTCAATGTAAACCAAACTAATATTGAAACCCAAATATTTGAAGGATTTAGTTACATAGTCTTCCAAGTTAAATCGTAACATTTATCTCCAAACAACATTAGTTTCTCTTAAAGTCTCGTATTGAAAAGTAATTAACCTAATCACATATCCTCCATGATAGGTTAATCATTTTCATAAATAACCCAAAATCAGCATACTCGTAATTCATAAAATCATCTAACTAAAAAAGAATCAGTCAAACTAACCAGGGACTTCACATAGTCTAGTGGTAGGCGATAAATACCAGTCACACTTTGGTTGTGGGTTCGATTCCCGCAGCTTTGTCCGACGCGACGGGTTGTCACACGGTCTGCGTGTTGTCCTTTTTCCAAAACTATATGATTTTAAAAAAATCCCCAAAAAGAGATAAAATATTCAAAAATGATCATAACATATTTTAACCTCAAGTTTATCTAATGCCTTTCATTTTCCAGCATATCATATAATAACCCATAATTACCTCAAAAGTAAGGATCATATAAACTCTAATGGTTATTTATAACTATGTCCACAAAAGAACAGAAAACTATTCCTTGAATGAAATTTTCATATATTAAACATCAGGGTTACACATAATATAAAAAGTCTTCTAATGTAACCCCATCATCAAAAGAGACTTAATACTCTTAATAATTTCACCATAACTCTTGAAGCCCTTATATGTTGAAATCTTACTCATTCAACATTCTTCATGATCCATTAACCATTCCTTTCCAACTTATTCTGAAATACTTATTTCCTACAAAAAAAATTCATGAATCATATCCTAAGATTCCAAAATAAGAAAACAATAGTCATGAAATAATTCATACCTTTGATTGGTCATTTTCAGTTTCTTCATCCTCAATCGGTTTGGCATTAGGTATTGGTAAACGAACATTTGTACGATCTTGGTGATCCCATTCACGAAACTTCTTCATAGGACATGTGTTTGCATAATGACCATGCACACCACATTTAAAACATTTAATTGATCCCTCAGAAAGAACTTCTTTCCCTTTCCTCGAGTCAACTGGATGCTTCCTTATTCCGTGGCAGGTTATTACTTTATGACCTTCATTTCCACATCTATAGCATATTTCTATCCCTTTGAAACATTTTCCTAGGTGTTTCCTTCCACATTTTTGACACATAGGTTTTTGAACACACTTACCTTTATGATTATTATCTGTAGTTCCGTAGGGATTTGTTTCTCGCATATCTGATTCCCTAGAGAAATCACCAAGGTTTAGGTGGTCAATCATGACTCCAGATAGTTGGTTGAGGATAATCACAAGAGTTCTCATTGCAGCTCCCATATCATTCAGTTGCTTGCTCAAAAAACTGTCACAGTTTCCTTCACATCCACTGTTACTTTGGTGCCTGCTAGATCCAACCATTTACTAAAACTAAAAAGGTCAGTGTGAGTATATCAACAAAACCATCATGTACTAATGAGGAAGATAAACACTAAGATATACTTACTCATTAACTTTATCTAAAACTACGACTCTTTCTGAAATCCTAATCATTATGGTAATGTCACTTATGCTTAAATAATACCCTTACCTCTAAAGTTATCTAAACCGACCTTTGATACCAACTACAAGGCCCCAGCATTAAACCTTACTTAATCTTGAGTTACTACAAGATTACACATATAGGATCTTTTCAGGTTTGGAGTTTTAGAGAATTAGATCATAAAACTTTCATTACATTCCATATTTAAACAAAGTGGTTACATAAAAGATAGTATTCATTTTTCCCATCAATGGACACATATTTAAAATAAAACATGGATTATTTCTTGACACTTACTTGACACTATCATCATATCATGTACCCTTCCCTTGACCTGTGAAAAACATTTCAAAAACATGGGATGAGCATAAAAATCTCAGTAAGGGATATAAAAATATGGAAAGGAAACATGAGTACATGTATACATAAGAATGAAATCATACATTACCCATAAAACATAAGCACTTTAACATACCTCATAAAATCTTGAATAAATCATAGAAATCATAAGACATAAAGGTAACTTGAGGCATTCATAACATTCTTACATAGGGAGTAACCCTCTTGTTTATGTTTGGAATACCCTCCACAGTATATTCCCTAAATCTCTTCAGAGAAACCTTAACATTTCACTCCTTCACGTTACCCAATGCATTGGAGAGCTATATCGGGCTCACCTGCCCTTAGTTTATCACAAAACCACCCATTTTCATAACAATGCCCAAGAACCATAACATAAACGTATCACATAAAACATGCATAAAGGAAACATAACATTTCCACATTTTAATCACAATATAACATTTTAGTATATTGAAATAATGAATCCATTCAAAAAGAAACCATTTCCAAAACCATTTAAAACATTTAATAAAGAGATTTTTGAATCAAAGTGTCCCATACCACCTTGAAGTTTTAAAAATTTTAAACCATTAATATCTATATAAATAAATCCTTAAAACCATTATGAAAACATGGATATTAATAAGAACAAATAATTAAAAGATTTAAAGCTATATTTTGGTTAAAGGGGTTCTACCAAAATTAGAGACGCTTGAATACAATAATTGAGGAATAACATTTAGTCAGAACTTTATAATATCATGAGAATAAATGGATTCATGATATAATATTCCAAAGGACAGTATATACACCACATAAGAGTTAATTGGTGCATAACAACAAATATGTCTCAATAGAAATGTCAAATGTGATGAATTCCCTTATAAATAAGGTATCCTTAAATTAAGGATAATTCAATCTCAAAATTATGTGTGACAAATATAAATACACCCAATATAAGTGGATATTAAGTTTAAAACAATAAAATATCATTCAAACATATTCAAAATATGAAATATTAAATAACTACTTGTTGAACCCAAAGAAATCGAAAATGGGTTAAAACGTTCCCTTGGTAAAATTTGACAGCCTAACGGCATCACTTCAAAATTCAGAAAATGAGTTGATGAGAGATAAAAAGGGAATATCATCACTTGGAAAAAAAATTATAACAATAAGGATATAAAATAACATATCCCAACATAATATTATGTGAATTAAAATACATAACAAAAGAAGTCTTTTAAAAAGAGGAGGGTGAAAGGTCCCCTTACTGAGTTGGGTAACTTTCTAAACGTACACCCCATGGAAGAAGGGTCATACAATGAAGATGAGAATACCCATAAATGAAATTATACTACAAAATGTGTATATTAATGGGTAGTACATACACCACTCATTGGAAATTGTGGCAAATGTATCATAAATCTCATGGGAATAAAAGTGAGATGAAAAACCCCTTACGAAAACTCGGCAGCCTAACGGTGCCACTTAAAACTTCCAAAATTGATTGATGAGAGGAAGTAGGGTCTCTCATCATATGAACATAAAACTTACAGTAAGAGTAATATAAAAGAACATCCCAATCACAAGAAATATGAGCTTAAAAGGAATGACATAAAAGAGTGTACTTAAAAAGAAAGAGAGGAGTAAGATCCCTTACCTCAAGTCCGACTTGTCTTGTTCGTTTCTTTATATTCCTGAATAATAAACTTGAGTTAATTTCTACTTCCTTAAGAACCTTTTTCAAGTTAATTATTCCTTTTATATCACTTATTACCATGTAATAAACATTATTTAATCATTTAAGTTAATAATGTTTGTTTTGTCGACATTTGGTTCTTAAGTCAAAAGTTGACTTCTTACAATTACATGTTGTTCGTGTGGTCAAAGTTTCATTATATCCAGAATTATATTCATGATTTTGATATCATATATATCATATATATTCAGAATATACACGTATTTATAATACATAATCATTTAGGGGTAAGAAATGAAATGCACCGTTCATGGAGACGGTAAGCCGTACGTACGCATGAATGCTACTTTCATTTCTATGTCATATTAATGGAATTAAAACTAAATGAGGAATAAGTATATTTTAATTACATAATTATATTAATCATTTAGATGTAACATACATCATATATATTTGTTATACATATGTACTTATAATAGTACATTACATTTGGGGATAAGAAATGAAATGCACCGTTCATGGAGACGGTAAGTCGTACGTACGCATGAATGCTACTTTCATTTCTATCTCATACTTTAATGGAAGGAAAATAATAATGATATAAAGGTATATTATATTTCCAGTATAACATCATACACAATAACTTTAAATCCATCCTTTATACGTCCCACATATGGAATTAACGAATCAAATCACTTTGAGGGGGCGGTAGTCCGCACTTCCTAAAATGAAATTATCGTGTTTACCCACTATGGAAACCATAAAGGTATGACACAAAAGAAAAATACAGCAACATAAACATGTCATATATCATATATAAATATAGTGACATCTTAGTGGCCACCTTTTAAGGTGTTATATGAGTGTTGAACAATCATCGTTTCGTGAGGCAGAAATTCTCCATCCACAGAAATTGTATGATTTTTAACCATTTTATGTAGGTGTTTGTAAGTGTATCTCGAATGATTCTTATAAAAAAATCCTAGTATATTTAAGATACTATATTTGTTACAAAATAAATGAATAAAAAGAGTTTAGGGGGTTGGGGAAGCAAAATAAAACAAAAGAACACAAGTGAAGACATTACCTTAAAATCGGGCAACTCCCTTTGGTTTGAGCTCAAAGGCTTCCTTGGGAAGACTTCTGCACAAAGTGAGGATTAAAGGAGTTAGAGAGGGATGTGGAGAGACAAAATGGGCAGGGGTTGGCTGAGCCAAAGGCTTTGGAAGTGTGGGTAAGGAGGTAGAGGTGGGGGCCTTTTATAAGAGGAGAGGAGGGGCACTCTTGGAAAGTAAGCATATGTTACTGTATTTGAAAATGAGTTTCGGATTTAAAAGGTCCCACATTGAAATAATTCGTGGATAAGGTGATAAGGGTTCTAAATCCACCCATATAATAGGTTTTGGACATGTGTAGGTCTTAGATATTACATTATCTTTCCATTTTATTTAAATAATGAGGTCATCGCTGCATCATCATGATGTCATAAATAATTTAATTTATTTAATGTCTAAAAATTATTAAAAAAATACTATGATGTAGGAAATATTTTTAGCTTTAAAATTACTGTTTATAGTAAAAAATATTACTTTTATAACCTCATGTAAAAATTGATTTAGTAAAACATCTCATGTTTGTGTCATTTTTACTTTAACATTAAATAAAAAGATATTTATGTCATTTTCCAACCAAAGTGGCTCCATGGGGTCCCCATGTTTACCCATGGAGTGTCTTGGTCGGCCATGAAACATCCAATGAGGGTATGACATGTGTCTAGGTCATTTCATTTTATTAAAACATTATTCTTACCATAAACTACACTAATTACCTCTAATCACGATTAAAAACTTAATAAGTTACTATTCACCAAAAAATTATTTTTATCCCATTGAACCACATTTTACTTCTTAATGACAACCATTTATGTCGGATTTTTTAAATTCAAAACACAAAGATGGAAAATTTTCATTTAAACGGAAAAATCAGTTTTTATAAGTACCACTTAGTGGTTTCACTATTCATCAAAAATTGATGTTTTTCAGAAAAATCCCAAAAATTCACCCTAAGCTATATTTGATATTCCGAATTCAAAAAATAAGTCTATTTTACAAAATTCAAAACATACAAGTCACATTAATTAATTTAATAATTAATTCCCGCTGTCATAGCAAATAGCGTGTTTTTATGAAACAATAAGTATCAAAAGATTGACACTAGTTTAAGTCTGATTTCAAAGTGAAATTAATTCCAACAACCACAATTGGATTTAATGGTAAAAATATATTATAATTTCACTTTAATACCAATTCAAAAGATAATATAATCATGTAAATAAATTAGATTAAAAAGTGGTTTTGAATTAAAATACAACATTTTACACTATTCATTAAAAAAATGAACTTTATCGGAAAGATACCAAAAATTTACACAAAGTAAATTCTGATGTCCCAATTCTTAAGAAGATTTTTATTTGGTCCAATATAATGTATAAGAGTGAACAAAACTATATTTAATGACGTTTCGCCATCAAAAGGCGATAGGTGAACCTTTATTGAAAACTAGGGCATATACGCCTAAAATTGAATTCCTTCCATATATTAAGCCTTTATCTTTTATTGGATAAATGTAAAAACATTTAAAAACATATATAAGCATTTTTTAGTTATTTCTATCCATTCCCGCCAATACAACGAGTACATGTTAACTACCATTTAAAATAATATTATTTTATTATTCGAGTGCAACGTAAGATTCCCAAGAAACTCATTGTTGCGTGTTGGGTACACCATCGAGCATAACGTCCCCTTTAAAGTAATATTAATATTTTATTCACAAATATGGATAAATATGAAAATGTCATATTCTTTATTTACCTGGGGTGTTACATCCTTCCCCCCTTTTTGGGAATTGCGTCCTCGTAATTTTTAAAATTGAGCTTGGAAACATCCTTGAAAGTCCCACATCGGAACAAGAGTCGGTAAAACAATCACTTTAAAATAAAGGAAGATAAGTACAGAAGTCACCCGAGTTAACCCATACTAGGATTCCATGTAGAAAAACATGGACATGGAGGAGAAAACCTAGGGTCATGTTCTGATGGAGAGTGATAGAAAACAAGTTTAGGAGAAAATTAACCATAAGAAAATCACAAACTTGTGATGGGTTATACGGTATTCGAAACCTCATTAGGAAAAGTTAATAGACAACATTTTTGTTTTAAGTTACTTTTTATTGAGGAATTTATTCATAAGGAAACATAATCACTTATCATGTTGACTTTCAACTTTTATTAGATTCCTTACACAAACTCATATTTTCTCTAAAAGACGAGTATTTAGGAAGACTTGTTCACATTAAGAGTACTATAATCAACTTCTAGAGAATCACCTAATCCACAAAAGAGAACTATATACTTCCCATGTCTTTAGAATTTAACCAAAACCAAAACCAAAAAGGTTAGTACAAGATCAGATAATCCAGAAAAGGTTAACCCTTTAAAAATAAAATCTATGCTTAATCTCCAAAATTTGTCGAACAAAACCCAAAGTTCAATGAGGACCATTCTATAATCAATTTGTCCATAAAATTTTTCAAAGTAAACCAAACTAATATTGAAACCCAAATATTTGAAGGATTTAGTCACATAGTCTTCCAAGTTAAATTGTAACATTTATCTCCAAACAACATCAGTTACTCTTAAAGTCTCGTATTGAAAAGTAATTAACCTAATCACATATCCTCCATGATAGGTTAATAATTTTCATAAATAACCCAAAATCAGCTTACTCTTAATTCATAAAATCATCTAACTAAAAAAGAATCAGTCAAACTAACCAGGGACTTCACATAGTCCAGTGGTAGGCGATAAATACCAGTCGCAATTTGGTTGTGGGTTCGATTCCCGCAGCTTTGTCCGACGCGATGGGTTGTCACACGGTCTGCGTGTTGTCCTTTTTCCAAAACTATATAATTTTAAAAAATTACCCAAAACGAGATAAAATATTCAAAAATGATAATAACATATTTTAACCTCAAGTCTATCTAATGCCTTTCATTTTCCAGCATATCATATAATAACCCATAATTACCTCAAAAGTAAGGATCATATAAAATCTAATGGTTATTTATAACTATGTCCACAAAAGAACAGATAACTATTCCTTGAATAAAATTTTCATATATTAAACATCAGGGTAACACATAATATAAAAAGTCTTCTAATGTAACCTCATCATCAAAAGAGACTTAATACTCTTAAGAATTTCACCATAACTCTTGAAGCCCTTATATGTTGACATCTTACTCATTCAAAATTCTTCATGATCCATTAACCATTCCTTTCCAACTTATTCTGAAATACTTCTTTCCTACAAACAAAATCATGAATCATATCCTAAGATTCCAAAATAAGAAAACAATAGTCATAAAATAATCCATACCTTTGATTGGTCATTTTCAGTTTCTTCATCCTCAATCGGAATGGCATTAGGTATTGGTAAACGAACATTTGTACGATCTTGGTGATCCCATTCATGAAACTTCTTCATAGGACATGTGTTTGCATAATGACCATGCACACCACATTAAAAACATTTAATTGATCCCTCAGAAAGAACTTCTTTCCCTTTCCTCGAGTCAACTGAATTCTTCCTTATTCCATGGAAGGTTATTGCTTTATGACCTTCATCTCCACATCTATAGCATATTTATGTCCCTTTGAAACATTTTCCTAGGTGTTTCTTTCCACATTTTTGACACATAGGTTTTTGAACACACTTACCTTTATGATTATTACCTGTAGTTCCGTAGGGATTTGTTTCTCGCATATATGATTCCTTAGAGAAATCACCATGGTTTAGGTGGTCAATCATGACTCCAGATAGTTGGTTGAGGATAATCAAAAGAGTTCTCATTGCAGCTCCCATATCATTCAGTTTCTTGCTCAAAAAACTGTCACAGTTTCCTTCACATCCACTGTTACTTTGGTGCCTGCTAGATCCAGCCATTTACTAAAACTAAAAAGGTCAGTGTGAGTATATCAACAAAACCATCATGTACTAATGTGGAAGATAAAAACTAAGATATACTTACTCATTAACTTTATCTAAAACTAGGACTCTTCCTGAAATCCTAATCATTATGGTAATGTCACTTATTCTTAAAGAATACCCTAACCTCTAAAGTTATCTAAACCGACCTTTGATACCAACTATAAGGCCCCAGCCTTAAACCTTACTTAATCTTGAGTTACTACAAGATTACACATAGAGGATCTTTTCAGGTTTAGAGTTTTAGAGAATTAGATCATAAAACATTCATTACATTCCACATTTAAACAAAGTGGTTACATAAAAGATAGTATTAATTTTTCCCATCAATGGACACATATTTAAAATAAAACATGGATTATTTCTTGACACTTCCTTGACACTATCATCATATCATGTACCCTTCCCTTGACCTGTGAAAAACATTTCAAAAACATGGGATGAGCATAAAAAGCTCAGTAAGGGATCTAAAAATATGGAAAGGAAACATGAGTACATGTATACATAAGAATGAAATCATACTTTACCCATAAAACATAAGCACTTTAACATACCTCATAAAATCATGAATAAATCATAGAAATCATAAGACATAAAGGTAACTTGAGGCATTCATAACATTCTTACATAAGGAGTAACCCTCTTGGTTACGTTTGGAATACCCACCACAGTATATTACCTAAATCTCTTTGGAGAAACCTTAACATTTCACTCCTTCGCGTTACCCAATGCATTGGAGAGCTATATCGGGCTCACCCTCCCTTAGTTTATCACGGAACCACCCATTTTCATAACAATACCCAAGAACCATAACATAAATGTATCACATAAAACATGCATAAAGAAAACATAACATGTCGACATTTCAATCACAATATAACATTTTAGTATATTGAAATAATGAATCAATTAAAAAAGAAACCATTTCCAAAACCATTTAAAACATTTAATAAAGAGATTTTTGAATCAAAGTGTCCCATACCACCTTCAAGCTTTTAAAATTTTAAACCATTAATATCCAAATAAATAAATCCTTAAAACCATTTTGAAAACATGGATATTAATAAGAATAAATAATTAAAACATTTAAAGCTATATTTTGGTTTAAGGGGTTATACCAAAATTAGAGGCGCTTGAATACAATAATTGAGGAATAACATTTAGTCAGAACTTTATAATATCATGAGAATAAATGGATTCATGATATAATATTCTAAAGTACAGTATATACACCACATAAGAGTGAATTGGTGTATAACAACAAATCAGTCTCAATAGAAATGTCAAATGTGATTAATTCCCTTATAAAGAAGGTATCCTTAAATTAAGGATAATTCAATCTCAAAATTATGTGTGAAAAATATAAATACACCAAATATAAGTGGATATTAAGTGTAAAACAATAAAAGGTCATTCAAACATATTCAAAAGATGACATATTCAATAACTACAAGTTGAACCCAAAGAAATCTAAAATGGGTTAAAAAGTTCCCTTGGTAAAATTCGACAGCCTAACGGCATCACTTCAAAATTCAAAAAATTAGTTGATGAGAGATAAAAAGGGCATATCATCACATGGACATAAAAATTACATCAATAAGGATATAAAATAACATATCCCAACATAATAGTATGTGAATTAAAAGACATAACAAAAGAATTCTTTTAAAAAGAGGAGGGTGAAAGGTCCCCTTACCGAGTTGGGTAACTTTCGAAACGTACAACCCATGGAAGAAGGGTCATAAAATGAAGATGCGAATACCCATAAATGAAATTATACTACAAAAAGTGTATAATAATGGTCATTACATACACCACTCAAACGAAATTGTGGAAAATGTAGCATAAATCTCACGGAAATAAAAGTGAGATGAAAAATCCCTTACGAAAACTCTGCAGCGTAACGACGCCACTTAAAACTTCCAAAATGGATTGATGACAGAAAATAGGGTCTCTCAACATATGAACATAAACATTACAGTAAGAGTAATATAAAATAACATCCCAATCACAAGAAATATGATCTTAAAAGTAATGACATAAAAGAGTGTACTCAAAAAGAAAGAGAGGAGTAGGATCCCTTACCTCAAGTCCGACTTGTCTTGTTCGTTTCTTTATATTCTTGAATAATAAACTTGGGTTAATTTCTACTTCCTTAAGAACATTTTTCAAGTTCATTATTCCTTTTATATCACTTATTACTATGCCATAAACATTATTTAATCATTTATGTTAATAATGTTTGTTTTGTCGACATTTGGTTCTTAAGTCAAAAGTGGACTTCTTACAATTACATGTTGTTCATGTGGTCAAAGGTTCATTATATCCAGAATTATATTCATGATTTTGATATATATATTCAGAATATACACGTATTTATAATACATAATCATTTAGGGGTATGAAATGAAATGCACCGTTCATGGAGACGGTAAGCCGTACATACGCATGAACGCTACTTTCATTTCTATGTCATATTAATGGAATTAAAACTAAATTAGGGATAAGTATATTTTAATTCCAGAATTATATTAATCATTTAGATGTAACATACATCATATATATCTGTTATATATATGTACTTATAATAGTACATTACATTTGGGGATAAGAAATGAAATGCACCGTTCATGGAGACGGTAAGTCGTAAGTACGCATGAACGCTACTTTCATTTCAATCTCATACTTTAATGGAAAGGAAATAATAATTATACAAAGGTATATTATAATTCCAGTATAACATCATATATAATAACTTTAAATCCATCCTTTATACGTCCCACATATGGCATTAACGAATCAAATCACTTTGAGGGGGCGGTAGTCCGCACTTCCTAAAATGAAATTATCGTGTTTACCCACAATGGAAACCATAAAGGTATGCCACAAAAGAAAAATACAGAAACATGAACATATTATATATCATATATAAATATAGTGACATCTTAATGGCCACCTTTTAAGGTGTTATATGAGTGTTGAACAATCATCGTTTCGTTAGGCAGAAACTCGCCATCCACAGAAACAGTATGTTTTTTAACCATTTGATGTAGGTGTGTGTAAGTGTAGCTCGAATGATTCTTATAAAAACATCATAGTATATTGAATATACTGTAGTTGTTACAAAATAAATGAATAAAAAGAGTTTAGGGGTTTTGAGAAGAAAAATAAAACAAAAGAACACAAGTGAAGACATTACCTTAAAATCGGGTAACTCCCTTTGGTTTGAGCTCAAAGGCTTCCTTGGGAAGACTTCTGTCCAAAGTGAGGCTTCAAGGAGTTAGAGAGGGATGTCGAGAGACAAAATGGGCAGGGGTTTTCCGAGCCAAAGGCTTTGGAAGTGTGGGTAAAGAGGTAGAGGTGGGGGCCATTTATAAGAGGAGAGGAGGGGCACTCTTGGAAAGTAAGCGAATGTTACTTTATTTGAAAATGCGTTTTGGATTTAAAAGGTCCCACATTGATATAATTCGTGGATAAGGTGATAAGGGTTCGAAATACACCCATCCAATAGGTTTTGGACATGTTCAGGTCTTAGATATTACATTATCTATCCATTTTATTTAAATAATGAGGTCATCACTACATCATCATGATGTCATAAATAATTTAATTTATTTAATTTCTAAAAATTATAAAAAAATACTATGATGTAGGAAATATTTTTAGCTTTAAAATTACTATTTATAGTAAAATATATGACTTGTATAACCCCATGTAAAAATTGTTTTAGTAAAACATCTCATGTTTGTGTCATTTTTACTTTAACATTAAATAAAAAGATATTTATGTCATTTTCCAACCAATGTGGCTCCATGGGGTCCCCAAGTTGACCCATGGATTTTATTTGTCGGCCATGACACATCCAATGAGGGTAGGACATGTGTCTAGGTCATTTAAATTTATTAAAACATTATTCTTACCATAAACTACACTAATTACCTCTAATCGCGATTAAAAACTTAATAAGTTACTATTCACCGAAAAATTATTTTTATCCCATTGAACCACATTTTAATTCTTAATGACAACCATGTATGTCGGATTTTTGAAATTCAAAACACAAAGATGTCAAAATTTCATTTAAATGGAAAAATCAGTTTTTATAAGTACCACTTAGTGGTTTCACTATTCATCAAAAATTGAAGCTTCTCAGAAAAATCCCAAAAATTCACCCTAAGCTATATTTGATATTCCAAATTTAAAAATGAAGTCTATTTTAAAAAATTCAAAACATATAAGTCACATTAATTAATTTAATAATTAATTCCCGCTGTCAGAGCAAATAACGTGTTTTTATGAAACAATAAGTATCAAAAGATTGACACTAGTTTATGTTTGATTTCAAAGTGAAATTAATTCCAACGACCAATATTGGATTTAATGGTAAAAATATATTCTAATTTCACTTTAAAAACAATTCAAAAGATAATCTAATAATATAAATAAATTAGATTAAAAAGAGGTTTTGAATTAAAATACAACATTTTACAATATTCATTAAAAAATGAACTTTATCGGAAAGATACCAAAAAATTACACAAAGTAAATTTTGATGTCCCAATTCTTAAGAAGTGTTTTATTTGGTCTAATAGAATGTATAAGAGTGAAAAAAACTATATTTAATGACATTTCGCCATCAAAAGGTGATAGGTGAACCTTTAGTGAAAACTAGGGCATATATGCCTAAAATTGAATTCTTTCCATATTTTAAGCCTTTATCTTTTATTAGATAAATGTAAAAACATTTAAAAACATATAAAATCATATTTTAGTTATTTCTATACATTCCCTCCAATACAACGACTACATGTTAACTACCATTTAAAATAATATTATTTTATTATTAGAGTGCAACGTAAGATTCCCAAGAAACTCGTTGTTGCGTGTTGGGTATGCCATCGAGCATAGCATCCCCTTTAAATTCATATTAATATTTTATTCACAAATATGGATAAATATGAAAATGTCATATTCTTTATTTACCTGGGGTGTTACATAGCATGTGCAGTTCACCTACGAGGGATTGTTTTCCCTTCCTTCATAGTTTTGTCAGATCAACGATTAATTTGAGGTAGGTTAATTCATGTGTTTTTCCTTTCATAAGTATTTCATAAATACTTGATTTATTTTAATTAATATTTATTTTAATGTGTTTCACACCTTAATTATGATTTCGACTAGTTTTTGGATAGTGTATGATATTGGTGAATGTTTCTAGCGTTAGTTTCTAAATCATGCTTGTGGGTTGGTACATTCCATGTTGTTGATCAAATTTCAATTTATAATTTAGAAGATAAAAATATGTTGATTTTTATGGTACTTTCACTTTGAAATTTTTTTGTAAATTGGTTGATCCATTTGGTAGCATTTCATGAATTGTGTGGGAGTTGAGAAACTTATTTTTGAATGGCCTTGGTGTGAGTTTTAATTTAAAAGAGGGTTTCGAGTGTGTATTTGGTGGAAATCCTTTTTGTGCTACTCATATGTTTTTTTATTTCTTAAACGATTTATTATATTGTGTAAGTGTTTTCAAATCATGTTTTGAAATAATTTTGGTGTGTGCTTGATTAGGTCATTTTATGGCTTTGTGGTAATATGTAAATGTTTTAAAAAGAATTGTATGGTGGCGTTGAGGTTTGTTTTTTGTTTTCTAAATGAGGAGTATGGTAGAACATTGTATTAAGATAATTGGTCGGTTTTGTGGAAGTGGTTTTCAAATGTTCTCTCTAGATTTTAGTATGCCGTTGGATGTCGGCAGAACAATGAGTGCACTAGGTACACACATGGAAAGTGCCCTCAAATGAATATGGAACTTATAAAATGATAATCTCTATAAACCATAGTTTCATAAATGGATTTTTAGTTTTTAAATAATGGTGGTCCCCTTGTGTGGTTTCTAAAGGAGGGTTTCAATGAGGTTTTATAGAGTGTTGTTCAATGTATTTTGGAAAACATGGTTTTTAATGGGTTATTCAAGGTCTATCCATTTGGTTTGAAACACATTTTGGTTTCTGTTGAAAACAGTGAAGGCCTGTTTGGTAACTGGGGAGTCTTCGAATGTGTGTTTGGGACTTAAAGTCCCTTTGGATCTTCCAACTCATTGGTGAAGTGGTGTTAATTTTTTGAATGGTTTTTGTTTTGAAAGTCTGTGTTCCTGGTTGTATTTTTAAATATTTTTAGAAAAATAGTTTCTACATGGATGTGATGTGATGTCCCATTTGAAACATTTAGGTTTAGCGTAATGTTGGTGTTGATTCTCTGGAAGGATGGAATTTTGATTACTGTATGCCCATTTAAAAAAACTAATATCTTATAAAAAGTATAAAAAGGTTTTAATGACTTCATGTAATGATGACCCGTATGACACCTTTGATGATATATAAATATTTTTGGGGTACCTGTATAGGGGGGATATCCCATATGGGTTATCGAATAGAGTGTTCTTATTTAGGGTAGGCAAGTGTAGTGAGATGAGTCATGCATGCGAGGGACTCCTACATACACTGTATTATTATATCCAACATGGGTTTTTGGGCATCATTTAGATAATTGAGTGATGGTTGTTGATCAACCCTGGTTAGAAGAGTTGGTACCATATAGATTGGTTGTTAGGCCAGGCAGGTTGTGCCACTGGATTGGTCAGTTTTATGGCGGCCAATTGGATATAGACATAAGAGCTTCACCATATGAAGATAGGTGGTTCCAAACCAAGTACGTCTAGGGGTATCCTAGTGATGTTTAGGATCACCCATGATTACTTGATTATTTTCATTGCTTGTTCACTTTTTATTGTACTATTTTACTTCCATCTTGCACTGTTTACCCGTTCTACTTTAGCCATGGTTGGTATCATTTGTTTTGGGATTTGTTTATAAGATAAAAAATGGCATTGGAAATATAATTTAGTTCAGGTGAGATTTTCTTTTAAATGAGGAAAAAATGTTTCTTATTTTAAAATTTGAAAACTTACTTTTATTTTTGTACTTCAAACTTTTGTTAATGGACTATTTTGAAAAAGGAGACGTTGGATTTTTTGGTTTATCTTGCCCACCCTACTAAGATTTTTAATGGTATGAACTATTCTATCATTTCAGTTGCAGGTTCCCTTTGCTTAGGTTCTCTAGGCAGAGTCTCTCATAATTAGATCAAGGACGTTCTTTGGTTGGGTGGTGACCTGGAAGGTCACGTGGATGTATGGGCGGTTTTATTTTCTTTCTGCTACTAGTTTTACTTTTATTATCAGCTTTCATTTATCCATTTATCTTTTATTCATGGGTGAAATTTTTCCCAATGGTCAAATTTTGATGCCCGACATAAGTTTCCATCCTTTGGGGATTAGGAACGCCCCTCGGGACATGTCTTGGACTGGCTTAGGTGACCAGTTCAGTGTCGACCCAAGTTGGATTGTGACAATGTGATTTCTTATTTTGAGATCATCCATATCATCCGGATAGTGCATCAACCGAAACTCAGATCAAGGACCAGGTAAATGGGGTGGGTCAGCTTCATGCAGTTTAGTTTACACTAGGAGGTGGCGGGGCAGGACTATCGACCGTTGAAGGTACTATACTTGTACCTTCCAAACATTCTAGTAATTTTTTTTGATACATGTTCTTTGAATTCCACTATATCAGCTTAGTTTTTTTGGGACTTGTGGTGGAACATGTCTATCAGGTCATGTCGATGGATACCCCATTATGGGTAGGAGTAGAAAATATATAGTAGTGTAAGTGGTGTGCTCTTGAGATTAGTGATTACCATTTCTAATGGGACTTGAATGTGGTTGAGATATCAAGTTTTGATTTTGTTTTGGTCATTGATTTTCTAGTGTTGTACCAAGAACATATTTATTATTACTATCATATGGTAATATTCACTCCTATTTAAGGAGACATGTATGTCCATCCTGGTGAATGGGATATCCAGGTAGGCCATGCGGGGCTAGTTTTTTTCACAATTGGGTGAACTCCTGGACCAAGTGTCTTATCTCTTGCTCGATGATGGGGAAATAGGGAATCATGTTTTCTCTACCATGGTGGATCGGTTTCAGTATGTGTTTACTGATGAATTCTTAGGGATTCCACACATAAGGGATGTTGAGTTCACAATAGAGTTTCTACTAGGAGCAGAATAGTTTCTATTCCTTCATATAGAATGACATTAATAAAACTCTCGGAACATGAAAACCAATTAGTGTAATTAGATAATAAATGGTTTATTCATCCTAGTATGTAACTTTGGGGATTTCCAATATTTTTTCCAAGAAAAATTATAGATCATTGCCACTATCTGTCGATTATAAGAAGCTGAATCAGATTACAATTAAGAATAAGTAACCTATTCTATAATTTGAAGATCTTTTTTACTAGATGATAAGTACTTCAATGTTCTCAAAGATTTAATTAATATTAGTATATAATTTTTTGAGGGTGACACTGTATGATGTATCTTGGGTTTCCTTCAGGAGTAGTTATGGGTTGTATGAGTTTTTTGTGATGTCGTTTGGGTTTACCAATGCACCAGTAGTGTTTATGGTGCTAATGAATCAAATATTTCACCCATATCTATATTAGTTTTTAGATCTCCTTTTTGGTGACACTTAGGTGTACTCTAAATCTCATGACGATCAAGATAAACATCTTGACAATGTCTTGAGTAAACTAAGGGAGGATATTCTCTAAGAAAAGATAACCAAATGTCATTTATGGATTGATAGGGTTCATTTATTCGGTCACATCATCTCTGAGGAAGGTGTGTCAATGGATCTATAGAAAGTGAAGACAATTGTGTCTTGGGAGAATCTCAATTATGTTTTTGATGTTTGGAGTTTTTTCAGATTGGATGGTTATTACCAAAGGTTCAGGAAATAATTTCCCCATTTGGAAGCACCACTTTTGGGCTTGGACATAAGGTCATAAAGTTTTAATGGTTCGAATCATGTGAAAATGATTTTCAAAAGATAATTAAGAAGATGAATTCCACACCATTTCTGATCTTACCAAATCCTGGTAGGGAGTATGCCTTGTTTTATGATGTGTTCGGTGTTGGTTCTGGGGTTGTGTTGATGTAGGATGAGCGGGATGTCATGTACGAGTCAATACAGTTGAGGCCTCATGAAATAAATTACCCTACACATGATATTGAATTAGCCATAATATTTTACACCTAAATGTGTTGGTGTAACGACTTATTAGTATAATATTTTATGGTGTATACTGATCATAAAAATAGTAAGTATATCTTTTCTTTGAGTGATCTGAATCTTTAGAAGTGAATATGGGTTGAGTACAAGTAGTCTTTTATCTTTAAGATGGTTTCTACACTGAGAAATTGGAATAGTGTTAAAGATGATTTGACTCAGAAAAATAAAAATTAGGCGGTTTAGGAATCTAGTTCCTAGTGCAGAATGATATCATTGTTTGCAGTGTTACGCCAGGAGGTGAAGGATGGCCAAGGGAAGATGACCCTTTCATCCTTTATAGCTGAATCCATGATTTTGATATAGATTAAGGAGAGGTAGTATGAGGATCGTGAATGTTTGGATTTTAGGGAATGTTTTACAGGTGGGGAGGTGCCTTCTGGTTAGACTGTTGGAGAGGATGGTATCATTTATATTCATGGTCATGTTGTGGATCCAATGTGTGCATAAAAAGAGTTGATGAAAATTTTTAATGCATCGAAGTGAGTAGTGCATCCTGGTTTAACAAAAATATACCATGGTTTTCGTAGGAAGTATTAGTTTCCTAGGATGTGGGAAGAGGCCATAGGTTTCATTGCATGATGCATAACTTATCAGTAGGTGAAGGCCAAGCATCAACAACCAAGTGGTTTTCTGTATCCATTTCCCATTCTAGAAAGGAAGTGGAGTGATGTGTTAAGGGATTTTTTCGTAGGTCTCCTGAGGGAACCTCAGAATAATGATGTGATCTAGGTAGTTTTGGATCGGTTGAATAAGGTGGATCATTTCATTCCAATTTGAGAGACATTCACTGTGGATAATTTGGTGAAGTTGTGTGTTTAATAGGTAGTGAAGTTGCATGGGCTTATACATACCATTGTTACAGATCATGATCCACATTTCACATTTCACTTCAGGAAGGGATTATAGAAGGCCCTTGGTGTACCTACGTTTTTTAGTATAACTTTACACCCATAGAAGAAAGGTAAATTAGAGCATACTATCTATGTAATATAGCATATATTGAGTAATTTTGTCCTAGATTAGGGGGATCATGGGAAAAACGTCTAATGCTGGTTGAGTTTACCAACAACAATAGTTACCAGACATTGATTTAGATGGAAAAATTTGAGGAGTTCTATGGTCGATCATGTAGCTCTACATTATATAGGATGGATGCTAGGGAATATGAGTTTTTGGAGCCAATTCTTGTGCATTATATGTTGAAATAGATTCCTTTTTTTAGAAGTGAATTAATATGGATCAAAGTATGAAGAAGTCGTATGCTGATCGGATTTATAGACATCTTGATTTTATGGTGGGTGATTTTGTGTTTCTTTGTGTGTCACCAAGGTTTTTTCACCGTCGAATTCAAAATAAGGGAATGTTGGAACTTAGGTATGTGGGAAAGTTTGATATTTTGGATAGGATTGGAATGATGGTGTACATATTGGAACTTACACAACAATATAGTGGTATGCATGAAGTTTTTCACATGTCCCAACTTTGGCAGTATTAGGCCAACCCATCTAATGTGATTGATTTTCAGGATGTTGAGTTTGAGGCTGAAGTGTCCTTTTTGGGGCATTCAGTTCGTATTGTGGATCATAATGAGAAAGTCTTTTCAGGAAATATTGTTCCCTTTGTTGGAGTTTTGTGGAATCATGGTAATTTTTGGAAGAAAATGGGGAACAAGAGTTAGATATGTGGACCTAGTGGCCTGATCTCTTTTCATGGGATGCTCAGTGATGATTGGGAGTGTGGATTTTGGATGATCTTTTATAAGGTGGTAATGTTTTATGATCTTGAACGTCATAGAGGTATATTCTTATTTAAAATTTTGTTTTAATCCCTTAAATTTGTCCAATTAAATTTTTACTGAGTGTATAAGGAATATTGGGTGTTTTGGGGTTTTATGACTTGAAAGAAAGATAATTCGGGCCATCCAGTGCATGTTTCATGGTTGGAACATGATTAGAGTAAACCATAAAAGGGGAATTGTCAAACTGTGTACCCCATTAAAAATGAAAAAAATACCAAATTTACCCCTTGGTATTTTATGTTGCTCACTATATTTTCTAACTATTTCATCCTCCAACATTAGTGATGGACCAACCTCCTATTATATTCCCAATGTTCATTCTCCTTCATTTCTAGGATATTTGGAGTATTTCTAGTTACAGATTGAAGATTTAGTTATGTATAACATTCCTCTTTCTTCTCATTTTTGGATTAGGGATTTTGGTTTCATTCTTATTCTTCCAAATCCCTAAACCCCTATTTTTTTGGTGGAATTAGGTTAGGGATTCAATGGGAGATTGAATCCACATCTAAGGCTATGGTTAAGAGTGCATTAATAATCAAATTCAAGGTAGTTAGTCTACAAGTCATATCCCATAGTCTTGATGTTGATTTTTGATTGCATGGTTGTGTGTTTTCTTCCCTTATATTGTGCAATTGATGCCTTTAGTAAGATATGGTGAAACAGTAGGATAATTGGTGAATTTAAATACTCTTGATCCATATGGGATGCATTGAGGATGATTAGATAAGTTTTGGGCCACCCGTGGGGTGTTTTAATATTCTTGAAAATAGAAAATTGTAATGTTAAGTCTACAGTTCATTTGTGTAGAAATTGATCCCCTGGTGTGAGTGTTGACATGCTAGTTTAGATTATAAAAAATCAACTAATGGTAGTTGTGTCTTGTTAGTGGAAATGGCATGAAGGGTTGTTTGAATAAATGTGAAAAATGGTTAAATGGAAATAAGATAATGTGTGAAATGACTGACGAGTTTATATATTATATTTTTAAATGGGCTAATTTATGTGAATTGATGAATTATTTAAAATGGGTTAATGAGTGGAAATTGTTGAATATGGTAAATAGGTTAAGAAATGAAAAGTGAAATTGATTAAATTAGATACATGATACAAATGAAAAATGTGATAATGTGTTAAGACACAATATTTAGTTATTTGTGAATGAATATGAATTGTGAATTTAATGCATGTTGAATATGCGTTGTTTATGATATGATATATGTGGTTTATGGATAAATAAGTATGTTAACATGACTTGGTAGTTGTGGGGTATTGTAATTTAGGATCTATTCCCATGGATTAGGTTAGATTGAGGCTCTAAACCCTCCGCATAATTCAAGGGTTGGAGAAGGGGACTGAGGCTCAATACCCCTAATGATTTCATTTAATGAAACAGATTGGTTTGAGGCCCAAGGTAAGTGTATTGTATGTGTTTGTGAACTATTTAATCATAATTAGATAGGTAACTTTATTATCCCCTTATTCATGATAATGGAATGGCTTAGACCATTGGGTAAATGTTGTAAAAGCATAACCCCTGAAAAAGGTGATGAATTTTAATTTAGTAATGAAAATGGTATTAGTGATGAAAATGGAACAAATGATTGAAATTGTTCAAGTGAATATTGTTAACTAATGGAACCTGGGTTATATTTTTTATCTTATCATTTATTCTATACTTAATGAACTATCAATTTAGACTAGATATTTTCTAGACATCTTTGGTGGTAGCCTACGGAGTTTTACACACACCTGTTCGGGCTGCCATTGGGTACACAAGCAGATTTCATAGTTGTAGGTCAGGACTAGGGAAGAGTCCCCTTTCTTGAGAGTTGAGTTGGCCTTGGGATGTTCAAGGTTGAGGATATAGAATTGGATTCAAAGCCTATTTTGGGGATTTAGTACTAGGTCTTTATTTTGGGTTTTCCTTCACTTTGGCACTGTTATCATGGAATGCCAAATTTATTTTCTGGTTTTCGTTATACCATGGTTGGGATTTCGTAAGTAATGCATGGTTCTATGTTATCATTTATTATTTCCATTATTTAAAATACTATCTATTATCGATTAATCTAGTAAAGAGTTTATAGTTTCCCCATGAGATCCATTAGAGACTCTGGACTAGTTGGAAACCTCTAGCGTATGGGGAGGCATTCTTGATGTCAGGTTGCGACCCAGCTTGGGGCACCAGTTTAGTTGCTTCTAGGTTGTGGAAGTTATATAGAAACTTTAGAGAATAATATAAATAGAAATTTTATTATAATTAAGTAAAAATAATTCATGATTTACCATATCATAGGGCTCTATACACACCATATAAAAAGAATGAGAGGTCAATATAGAATATATCTCATAGAAATACAAGTGAGGAGATAAAACAGTTACCTGAAGTCTTAACTTTCTTTGCACATGTTCAAACCTCCTGTATAAAAATTATATGTCTATTATAAATCAATAATGTAGCCATATTATTATATATCAGACCATATATGATTTTATTATGACTTTATATTACCCTTTATTATCAATTCCATGTTAATGTTATGTTTCAAGTAATAACCGCTTTGTTTTTCATATATGATTTGACTTGTTTTCATGATACACTCAATTAGATCATGATTTAACTATTTAAATAATGTAAGAAATTATATACATATTATATATATTTCATGAATAATTATTTATGATAATCTATAAAATATATAAATAGAAAATGAAATACACTGTTCATGGAGACAATAAATAGTATGTATGCATGAACGTTGTTTCCATTTCATAATATATTGAACGAAAGAATAGTAAGTGATACATATATTATAATTATAGTAGAAATATTATTATATATATATCATATAATTTCACTAAACCCCTTCTTAATACATTCCATGTAATGTGTGAGCGAATCACATTGTTTTGAGGAGGCGGTAGTCAACACGTCCACAACCGAAGTTATCGTATTTCCAAAAAATGGAAAGCATGATGGTATATGTTATATAATAATTTAAAAAGAATAAATATATCATAAATATAATATATATCATGAAAAAATATAAATTTCATCATTATTTCCATCCTTTAATGGTGGAAATGGAAGAACGATATACATCGGTTCATGAGGCTGTAATCCACCGTACGCACGAAAGATGATTGTGTATTCCATTTGATGGAAGTTTGTGTGAGTGTTGGTCAGACCCTCTACATAAAACCATTTAAATATATTTGGGATATTTATTTTATTATATAAGCTAGTAATAATAAAATTTTACGGGTGTGGAGAATCATAATAATAAAAAAGTGTTTATGGAAGGATGTTACCTCTTCCTTGGGTAACTCCTTTTGGTTTTCACCAAAGGGATTCCTTGGTTGGATTTCTACCAAAGGTGAGGCCTGTATGATGGAGGTTGGGAATTGGGAAGGAGATTTGGATATTTTTTTCTAACCAAATGACATTATGGGTGTGAAAAAGCGAGGTAAGTGAGTGACCTTTCTATAGTTGAGGAGGAGCGATATTCTTATAAATATAAAAAGTTCAACACTATTTTGAGATATCTCTTACTACATGTGCCTCAAATAGTTGTAAATTTTATATAAAATAGGGTATATGTGTAAGAACCCGGTTTTTTCTGTGAAAGACTTTGGAATATTATTGATGATATTCCAGAGTAGCGCCTTCAAAAGGCGTGCGATTCCGAGCCCTGGAGTGGTCGAAATTAAATTTTCAGTGCGTTCACACTGGAAATGCTAAATAAATAGGATAACTACTAAACGGTGCTTCAGATCAGAGATCCGAGTGTACGGATGGGTCCGAAATGGGGTATTTACCCTAGGAACGTCATAAAACATGTCGGCGCGGAATGTTTGGACCCCATGCTTGCTTCCGGAAGGTTCAACATATAAATTAATAAATTAAATTATTCGTTTAATGGAGAAACGCTAGTATCTCTTAAACAGTGGCTTGGATTGGAAACCTGAGGGCACCGATGAGTTCGGGGCATGTCGTTTACCCTAGGAGGGGTGTAAGTTTCGCGGGCGCGGGCCGTTTTTGAAAAATGGCTCCAGGGGTGTTTTCGTAATTTAGCGTCTTCGAACGTTAAATTTTATAACTTTTGAACGGGGTCTCGGGTTAAAATTCGGAGACTGCCGTTGTGCTCGGGAGGTGGTGTTTACCCTAGTGGAGGCTTAACCTCGACCCTGTCGGGGTTTCGGATGCGGGTCTTTTCGGGGGTTTTAAATTAATTAAAACATTAATTTATTTATTTAAACCCTCCCCCTCCCCCTTCTCCCTTGAACCCCCTGGAGAAACCCCTCCCCTCTCTTCTTCCATCTCCGGAGAGACGGTCCGGCGAGGCGACTCCGGCGAGGTGCGGTGATGCCGGCGGATCGACGCGAAGCTCCGGGCGAAGCCCAGCGAGGTAGGATGTTGCGTTTGCAATTTTCTATTCCCATACCTGCGTGGAGCTCGTTTTGCACTATCTATTCATTTTTAAAACATTTATCAAATCCCATGAATTCGTAGTATACATTTATATCTCTCCAAATCATTTTTCTGAATCAAAATCCGAGCTCAGAGGAGGCCGGGGTCGATCGTCGAAGGTTGCGGGTTTTTCTGGGGGTCTGGCGAGCCCTGGCGCCGCGAGCGGCCTCAGGCGGTGTCACGGAATGCGGTGGGCGGCCTCAGGCGGAGTCCGTGGGAGTCAGCGTGGGTGTCCGGTGGAGGTGCTGGGTGCGGCAGCGGGGAGCTCGGGCGTCAGCGGGGGCGTCTGGCGGAGCGCCCGGCGAGGCAGCGGTCGCCAGGGAGCGGCGACCGCTGGGTCGCGGCGCGCGACCCCTGTGCAGCGACAAAGACCCACGCTTCACGGGTCTTCACGCGGCGGCCACGACCGGCCCTTGTGGCCGGCTTGCGCGCGGACCACGTGTCTGCGGGCCGGTCCCGGCCGGGCGGACCGACCGGTCCAGGCCGGTCCAGCCCCAGGGGTCTTGCCCCCTCGGTGTTCGGAAACCTGTATTTTCCGCTACGGGTGTCCGTTTTGAGTGACATCTGTGGCGGTGGAATCGTATCGACGAGGCCGAATTTTTGAGATGGTTTCGGGAATTTTTAATTATCGAAACGAGGGGCACCGGGGGTGCGACACGTACGATGAGGGGCTAGTCGTTTCTTCAGGGGATTTTGTTTTGGACGGCGTGGACGCATCCGACGTCCGTTTTGAGCGCCGTCAGTGGCGTTGGGACCCTGGCATTGGGTCGGAGCTTTCCAGGGTAATTTCAGGCGTTGAGGCTGAAGTTGAGGCACGGGACCCACAACCCATCTTTTGAGCTGCGTGTAGCTATTAGCGACTTTTTCCTCGGACGTCTGTTCGGGGTGTGCGAGCAGTCGATGTTGGGTGTTTTTCTGAGGGCATCAAATTGGCGTAGTCTGCCCGCTGTAATTCTGCACGAGGGTGCGGGCCCCGTGAGGGCCGTTTCGGGAGTTGACGGTGATTTCCAGCTTTATCACCAGGCGACCATTTTGGACAAGTAATTAGTCCATTTCGTGTACTTTTTCGACAGGATCACAACGGTGCGATCCGTTCGTTGAGTTTCGGGCCCGGGATGCGGGTCCTATGTGGCACCGCTCGTGTGCGGTGCGCCGGGATGAACCTTTTCTTCCGGATATCTGTTTCACTCAAGTGACTTGTGCTTTTGATGTGTTTTCCCGAGGGGATCGTAATGGTGCGATGCGCCCGACTGTTTTCAGGGCCGAGGCTTGGGATCATGGGACGCCGTTCGGGCGTGAGGCGGTGTTGGTGAGTTTTCCGTCAGATATCCGTTGGAGGCGAGTAAGTAGTCGATCTCACGTGTTTTTCCACGAGGATTACAACGGTGCGATCTGTTTGGTTGTACAGAGATTCTGGCGTGATCTTATTGAATGTGGAGCATGGAAGGTGCTCTAGTGGTGGTTCGCCCTACCTCGTTTGTAGCGGACCCTTGGCGTGTGATCGCGCACTCTTGGGAGAGTGATGTAAATTGTTCACAAGTTGTGGTTGGTTGTGCCTGGGCCTTTGAGGTGGAGCTATTATGTCACGCCTTCACATTGATGTTGGGTGTCGTGTACACGATAGCCTTTGGACTGGGATGAGGTATACTCTGGGAGTATACGAGAGTGCTTGGAGGTACGTGTGGTTTGTACTTGAGATGTTTGTGCACTTGGTTGGGGTTGACTTGGGGCCACACGTCGTGTGGGCCCCATGTGCGTGTCATGTTCTGATTTGCGTACTTTGACCTCTCGCGACGTAGAGGGTCCCTCTGTGTGGTTGTTTGACCAGTAGGGTGGAGTTTTTCCCCTAGATCTGTGCTCGTTTGTTGACCAACAGGGTTGAGTGGTCTCCCCCTGGTTTCGCTATTGATGGATCGGCCAGTAGCGGTGCTAGTGGCACCCCGTGATGGAACAGGCGCTGAAACTCTTTTGGGAGAATTGTTCTGGAGTTGGGTGGTTGCATGATACCCACTCCGTGTTCAGTTGTCCAGTGTTGTACCCTCCAGTAGAGATGGCTAGAGTAGTTCTGAGTTTTACCCTCCAGCGGGGCTGGGAAGTGGGTTACTCATCGAATTCTTCGGGTTTACCCTCCAGCAGGGCTGGGCAGTGGGTTGCTCACTGACTTATAGGGTTTACCCTCTAGTAGAGACTGGGAAGTGGGTCACCCGATGCACTTAGGGTCTACCCTCCAGTAGAGACTGGGCAGTGGGTCACCCGACGACCTCTTAGGGACTACCCTCCAACAGGGCTGGGCAGTGGGTCACACATCGTCTAGTTCCAGGTCTACCCTATAGCAAGGCTGGGCAGTGGGTCGCCTGTCTACTTATTCCAGGTTTACCCTCCACTGGGGCTAGGCAGTGGGTCGCCTGATGATGTGTTAAGGTCTACCCTCCAGCGGGGATGGGCAGTGGGTCGCCTGATGATGTGTTATGGTTTACCCTTCAGCAGGGTTGGGTAGTGGGTCACCCGTTGATTTATTCCAGATCTACCCTCTAGTAGGGCTGGGCAGTGGGTCACCCGATGTCATATTATGGTTTACCCTCCGGCGGGGCTGGGCAGTGGGTCACCCAGTATCATATTATGAATTACCCTCCATCAGGGCTGGGCAGTGGGACACCTGTTGGCATTCCAGACATAGTCCTTCTGACTAGGCTAGTCTGTGGCTTTCCTCCGTGATTACTGGAGCTGTACCCTTGGTTATACGGGTCAGTGTTGTGGTGGCTTGACTTTGAGGAGACCTCTCGATTGCGGGGCAGTGACGATTTGTGGTTTGAAGTTCCCCCAGAACCCTCAAGTACAAGGGGAGATTTCCCCACCGAGACGCGTTCTTGTAACGCGATCTAAAACCGTGCGGGGGAGTCAGTGCCGCCCAAAGCAGATAGTGTCGAAGTGCGGTGATTGAGCCCCTTGGCTTGCGGTTCGGGGCAGACGTGCAGGATGCTGGGCATCGATGGAGTTTCTTCTGGTACTGTTGGCGACTCATTTTTCTTGGGCTGAGCTACGGGATGGAGATCCCCTTACAACGTTGTTCGGGCTTATTGCTGAGCATAAGGATACGTATATACCTTGTTCCGGTACCCACTTATTGGGTTTTGTTACTCTCCATTCAGGAGAGGCGAAGACGTGCGGGGTATGCCACGTGCTTTCCGTGTCTAGATTCTCATGGTTGGATGAGCCTACTCTCCTGCTATAGGTAGCGAAGACTCGACGGGAAGTTCATCTTCTCATAGTTTCGAGCTCCTTGTGTCTGGATGGGTCTACTTCCTTTCTCTTGTTGGGTTGAGCTGGACTCTTTACTGCACCTTCAGTTGTACTCCTTTACTTTCCCTGTTCTCTCTACTGCTCACCCTTCATAACCTCCTTTGTTTCTCCCTCGAGCCTTCAGGGTATTCTACTGTGTATTTTTATACTCACCACTGCTTGGGCTTTTCCCGCACTTGGTTTGCCCTTGCAGATGATGGACAGGTGGAGCGTGGTTTCAGTGGAGCATAGGAGCTTGGGAGCTTGGACCACGTGCGATGGTCGTGGTCGGGTTCCAGGTGGGTGACCCGTCAGTTGTTTCTTTTTGTTTACCATTTTCCGGGATGTGGCACTTTTTAGTTGGGCGCGTGTTTTGCCCCTTTTCTTTTCAGCTTGTACCTAGTACTGTTTAGAGGTCGATGCACTCTTGTGGTTTATTTATAGCAGTTCCCCTTTACTTTTCTTTTTTACTCTGCACTTTTGCATTGAGTGTGCTGCGTTTGTGTGTGTGTACTGGTGCTTAGGCAAAGGCCTCCCAGAGTTATTGTGCCTTCGGCGCAGGTCGCCAGCCCAAGGCCTATGGTGGCGGGCTTGGGGTAGTTGCGACTTGAGCCCAGGTAGGGTCGGGTCATGAAAAAGTGGTATCAGAGGTGGCTCATTCCTTGGGACGCTGTTTGGACGTCCCTAAAGTAAAAGGAATTGGTTGGGATTTAGGGAAACAGTGTTAACGTGTCTCGATAGCTGCTCTCAGGCCAGGGAGTCTAGTGATGGTGCAGCGGCTGACGTATCCATTCACCAGGACCCTGATAACATGCTTGTCGACTTGTCATGCTGATACACTTGTTGTAGGGAAGAATTGGTTTGTGAATCACATAGGATCGAGTCTTTGACAGTCTTTCTTGAGTCAGCTCCCCATCGTGGTTAGTGGTATCTACATTAATGCTCATCTGATCGTGGCACTCCTTGATAATATTCAGGATGTCTCTGCGATGACAGCCAGCCAGGATGCCAGCTTTGGTTTGTGATGACGACCCTGTGAGCTACGAGGCCACAGTCCAGGACCCATTATGCGAGCCTTTCTCCGGGTGGGCTGGTAGTAGAACCCCCACCTGTTGAGCAGTAGACAGTTTCAGCAGAGCAGGCTGAGTTTGAGCGCAGGTTGAGCATGCTCCGTGAGTTTCAGCGGTAGATACTGCTGAGGTTTAGTGGTGAGCTGGACCCTCAAGTAGGAGAGGTTTGTCTAGAGGCGGTGGTTAGCCTTTTCAGGCTTGTTCATACGCCGACAGATCAGAGAGTGGCTTTGGCAGCCATCCTTTTTCGTGGAGTAGCTTGGCGTTGGTGGACTCTGGTGACTCAGTTCCTTGACGAGTCGTCACTTTCGTTGGACGACTTTCAGTTTTTGTTTCGTGAAGAGTTTTTCCCCTCCTGCTTGCGCTCCTTTCGGATTCAGGAGCTCCTGCAGTTTCAGCAGGGAGGGATGGCGGTGGCTGAGTACACGGCTAGTTTTGCAGACCGTGCACGCTTTTACCCGGACTTGGTCCATGACGACAACCTCCGAGCGCAGAAGTTTGAGCAGGGTCTCCGCCAAGAGATTCATGCTGTCATAGTACCCTTGTGCATTTCCACATATGTCGGGGTGCTAGAGAAGGCGTTGGTGACATAGGGATTCCTGTCACGTTCTAGTGTTGGTGGTGGAAGCAGACACGTTGGAGCCGAGACGTCTGCCGCAACTAGTGGGCATCGGCAAGAAGAACCTCGACGCAGGTGGATTACTGACAACCAGACTCATGGGCGTGGTCGTACACCATAGTGGCGCCGGAGGGCACTAGTGCATCCTAGAGAGGGTCGGTGCTATGCTTGTGATGGGCGAGGTCACTTGGCATGAGACTGCCCGACCCGAGTTGCTGAGAGCTTCGGGCAGGCAGCAACCGCACCGCCACGACAGAGGCAACGCCGTGATCGGAGTAGTGCCCAGAGAGGTGGTGCTGGCAGAGGAGCGGGAGGATCTGGTGGTGGAGGACAACATTACGAGGTCTTCCCACCACCGCTAGTCGGTCCATGTCAGGCCCCGGGAGCTGACAGTTGGGACCGCGAACAGGTATGAGCATGGATGTCTACGATCTTGTAGAGCATGGGATGATGAGAGGTACCCCTTGCGACTCTTATACTTTTTTCAGTAGAATTGTTAGGCTCTTCGTGTGAATGGATTTTCTCCCTGCTCCTTGTTTGAGGTGTTACCAGGGTGACGCAGGGCGTCAGGTGTAACCCTGTGTTTGTAAGGAAAAAGGCGGGGGACCTTTTCCTTTAGTCGATGGTGTCGACTCCATTGCTCACCGACCGTGTAAGAGATCCTCGGTTGTGGAGTCTTGGATGATAAGATATCCTTGGGTGTTCCACCATATTGATATTCTGAAAGAGGGAATCACCGGGCCTTGTTTCAGGTGCGGGCGGTGATTCCAGTTGCGACGTGCAATGTAGAGGTTCGTCTGGGGAGGTGAGCTACCCCCGAGGGCCTTCAGGCCGCTTGAGACCATGCAAAGGGATGGCGAGGTACCCTACCGCCTTGCCCTAACCCCAAAGTCTGGAGTGGGTGCACGACATCGGCAAGGGCCGAACTCGTGTGAACAGATCAATCTTTTGGTCTGTGTATGGAGGCACAGAGCTGTGCGTGGGTTCTTCTGGGTAGGGGAAAGCCAGGTGTGGGATTAGTACCCTGTGTTACTCCCTAGTTTTTCTTTTCGGGGATGAAAAGCTTGAAGGAGGGAATGATGTAAGAACACAGTTTTTGAAGTGAAAGACTTTGAAAAATTCTTGATGATATCCCATAGCAGCGCCTTCAGACGGCGTGCGATTCCGAGCCTCGGAGTGGCCGGAATTAAATTTTCAGTGCGTTCACACTAGAAACGCTAAATAAATGGGATAACTCCTAAACGGTGCGTCAGATCAGAGATCCGAGTTTACGGATGGGTCCGGAATGGGTTATTTACACTAGGAACATCATAAAACATGTCGGCGCGGGATGTTTGGACCACTCGCTCGTTTCCGGAAGGTTCAACGGATAAATTAAATAATTAAATTATTTGTTTAATGGCGAAACACTAGTATCTCTTAAATTGTGGCTCGTATTGGAAAACTGAGGCCACTGATGAGTTCGGAGTGTGTCGTTTACCCTAGGAGGGGTGTAAGTTTCGCGGGCGTGGGTTGTTTGTGAACAATGGCCCCAGGGGAGTTTTCGTAATTTAGCGGCTTCGAACGTTAAATTTTATAACTTTTGAACGGGGTCTCGAAATAAAATTCTGAAACCGCCGTTGTGCTCAGGAGGTGGTGTTTACCCTAGGGGAGGCTTAACCTCGACCCCGTCGGGGGTTTCGGATGCGGGTCTTTTCAGGGGTTTTAAATTAATTAAAACATTATTTAATTTGTTTAAACCATCCCCCTCCCCCTTCTCCCTTGAACCACCTAGCGAAACCCCCCCTTCTCTTCCTCCATCTCCGGCGAGACGGTCCAGCGAGGCGTCTCCGGCGAGGTGCGGTGATGCCGGCGGATCGACGCGAAGCTCTGGGCGAAGCCCAGCGAGGTAGGATGTTGCGTTTGCATTTTTCTATTCCGGTACCTACTTGGAGCTCGTTTTACACTGGAGATTCCTTGTCAAAACTTCAATCAAATCCCATGAATGCGTAGTATACATTTTTATCTCTACAACACATTTTTCGGAATCAAAATCTGATCTCGGAGGAGGCCGTGGTCGATCGTCGAAGGTTGCGGGTTTTTCTGGTGGTCCGGCGAGCCCTGGCGCGGCGGGCGGCCTCAGGCGGTGTCACGGCGTGCGGCGGGTGGCCTCAGGCGGTGTCCGCGGGCGTCAACGCGGGTGTCCGGTGGAGGCGCTGGGAACGAAAGCGGGCAGCTCGGGCATCGGCTGGGGCATCTGGCAGAGCGCCCGACGAGGCGGCGGTCGCCGGGGAGCGGCGACCGCGGGGTCACGTCCCGCGACCCCTGTGCGGCGACAACAACCCGTGCGGCTAAGCTGCGGGCCGGTCTAGCCCCAGGGGTCTTGCCCCCTCGGTGTTCGGACACCCGTATTTTCCGCTACGAGTGTCCGTTTTGAGTGCCGTCTGCGGCGGTGGAACCGTATCGACGAGGCGGACTTTTTGAGATGGTTTCGGGAATTTTAAATTCCTGAAACGAGGGGAATTAGGGGGTGCGACACGTACGACGAGGGGTTAGTCGTTTCTTCGGGGGATCTTGTTTTGGACGGCGCGAACGCATCCGATGTCCGTTTTGAGTGCCGTTAGTGGCTTTGGGACCCTGGCATCGGGGTAGAGCTTTCCAGGGTAGTTTCAGGCGTTGAGGCCGAAGTTGAGGTGCGGGCCCCATGGCCCATCTTTTGAGCTGCGTGTAGCTTTTAGCGACTTTTTCCTCGGACGTCCGTTCGGGGCGTGCGAGCAGTCGATGTTGGGTGTTTTTATGAGGGAATCGCGTTGGCGTAGTCTACCCACTGTAATTCTGCACGAGGGTGCGGGCCCCGCGAGGGCCGTTTCGGGAGTTGATGGTGATTTCCAGCTTTATCACCGGGCGACCGTTTTGGACAAGTAATTAGTCCATTTCGTGTACTTTTTCGAGAGGATCGCAACGGTGCGATCCGTTTGTTGAGTTTCAGGACTGGGATGCGGGTCCCACGTGGCACCGCTCGTGTGCAGTGCGCTGAGATGCACCTTTTCCTCCGGATATCCGTTGCACTCAAGTGAGTAGGGCTTTTGACGTGTTTTCCCGAGGGGATCGCAATGGTACGATGCGCCTGACTGTTTTCAGGGCCGAGGCTCGGGATCACGGGATGCCGTTTGGGCGTGAGGCGGTGTTGGTGAATTTTCCGTCATATATCCGTTGGAGGCGAGTAAGTAGTCGATCTCGCGTTTTTTTCCATTAGGATTACAACGGTGTTATCCGTTTGGTTGGTTGGAGCCTCTTGCATGATCTTATTGAATGTGGAGCATGGAAGGTGCTCGAGTGGTGGTTCGCCCTACCTCATTTGTAGCAGACCCTTGGCGTGGGATCGCGCACTCTTGGGAGAGTGATGAAAATGGTTCACAAGTTGTGGTTGGCCGTGCCTGGGCCTTTGAGGTGGAGCTGTTATGTCACGCCTTCGCGTTGATGTTGGGTGCCATGTGCACGATAGCCTTTGGGCTGGGACGAGGTATACTCTGGGAGTATACGAGAGCTCTTGGAGGTACGTGTGGTTTGTACCTGAGACGTTCATGCGCTTGGTTGGGGTTGACTTGGGGCCACACGTCGTGTGGGCCCCATGTGCGTGCTGTGTTCTACTTTGCATACTTTGACCTCTCGCGACGTAGAGGGTCCCTCTGTGTGATTGTTTGACTAGCAGGGTGGAGTTTTTCCCCTGGCTCTGTGCTCGTTTGTTGACCAGCAGGGTTGAGTGGTCTCCCCTGATTACGTTCTCGATGGATCGGCTAGTAGCGATGCTAGTGGCACCCCATGATGGAACATGCGCTGAAACTCTTTTAGGAGAATTGTTCTAGAGTTGGGTGGTTATGCGATAGCCACTCTGTGTTCGGTTGGACAGTGTTGTACCCTCCAGTAGTGATGGCCAGAGCAGTTCTGAGTTTTACCCTCCAGCAGGGCTGGGCAGTGGGTTACTCATCGACTTCTTCGGGTTTACCCTCCATCAGGGCTGGGCAGTGGGTTTCTTACTGACTTCTAGGGTTTACCCTCCAGCAGAGACTGGGCAGTGGGTCACCCGATGCACTTAGGGTCTACCCTCAAGCAGAGACTGGGTAGTGGGTCACCTGACGACCTCTTAGGGTCTACCCTCCAGCAGGGCTGGGCAGTGGGTCACTCGTCGTCTAGTTCCAGGTCTACCCTCCAGTAAGGCTGGGCAGTGGGTCGCCTGTCGACTTATTACAGGTCTACCCTCCAGCGGGGCTGGGCAGTGGGTCGCCTGATGATGTGTTAACGTCTACCCTCCAGTGGGGCTGGGTAGTGGGTCGCCTGATGATGTGTTATGGTGTACCCTCTAGCAGGGCTGGGCAGTGGGTCACCCGTTGATTTATTCCAGGTCTACCCTCCAGCAGGGCTGGGCAGTGGGTCACCCGATATCATATTATGGTTTACCCTCCGGCGGGGCTGGGCAGTGGGTCACCCAGTATCGTATTATGAATTACCCTCCAACAGGGCTGGGTAGTGGGACACCTATTGGTATTCCAGACTCAGTCCTTCTGACTAGGCTAGTCTGTGGATTTCCTCCGTGATTACCGGAACAGGACCCTTGGTTATACGGGTCAGTGTTGTGGTGGCTTGACTTTGAGGAGACCTCTCGATTGCGGGGCAGTGACGAGTTGTGGTTTGACGTTCCCCCAGAAACCTCAAGTACAAGGGGCACTTTTTCCACTGAGACACATTCTTGTAACGCGATCTAAAACTGTGTGGGTGAGTCAGTGCCGCCCAAAGCGGATAGTGTCGAAGTGCGGTGATTGAGCCCCTTGGATTGTGGTTCGGGGCATACGTGCGGGATTCTGGGCATCGATGGAGTTTCTTCTGGGACTGTTGGCGACTCATTTTTCTTGGGCTGAGCTACGGGATGGAGATCCCCTTACGACGTTGTTCGGGCTTCTTGCTAAGAATAAGGATATGTATATACCTTGTTCTGGTACCCACTTCTTGGGTTTGGTTACTCTCCTTTCAGGAGAGGCGAAGACACGTGGGGTATGCCACGTTCTTTCCGTGTCTAGCTTCTCGTGGTTGGACGAGCCTACTCTCCTACTATAGGTAGCGAAGACTCGACGGGAAGTTCATCTTCTCACCATTTCCATCTCCTTGTGTCTGGATGAGTCTACCTCTTTTCTCTTGTTGGGTTGAGCTGGACTCTTTACTACACCTTCAGTTGTACTCATTTACTTTCCCTATTAGCTCTATTGATCACCCTTCGGAACCTCCTTTGTTGCTCCCTCGAGCCTTCGGGGTATCCTACCGAGTATTTCTATACTCACACCTGCTTGGGCTTTGCCCGCACTTGGTGTGCCCTTACAGACGACCGACAGGTGGAGCGTGGTTTCAGTGGAGCATAGGAGCTTGGGATCTTGGACCGCGTGCGGTGGTCGTGGCCGGGTTCTAGGTGGGAGACCCGTCAGTTGTTTCTTTTTGTTTACCTGTTGCCGGGTTGTGGCACTTTTTAGTTGGGCGCGTGTTTTTCCCCTTTTCTTTTCAGCTTGTACCCTGTACTATTTAGAGGTCGATGCACGCTTGTGGTTTATTTATAGCAGTTTCCCTTTACTTTTCTTTTTACTCTGCACTTTTTCATTGAGTGTGTTGTGTGTGTGTGTGTGTATAGGTGCTTAGGTAAAGGCCTCCCCGAGTTGTTGTGCCTTCGGCGCTGGTCGCCAGCCCCTGGCCTATGGAGGCGGGCTTGGGGTAGTTGCGGCCTGAGCCCGGGTAGGGTCGGGTCGTGAAAATATGTTCTAAATAATTCCATAAAATTTATTTTGCACAAATATATCGGTCATTTTTACCCTTACTATTTAAATTTAACCATTAAGTAAACTAATTTCTACCTTAATTCATATAATTAATTTTAATTATTTTCTCTAATCACTTTGGTAACAAATTAATGTGACCTTATTAGAAATTATAAGTTAATATTATTACAAATATAGAATCCATTTTTGAAAATTCTAATCACATAAGAGGTATAATTTAATTTAAAATTAATCTTGTAGATGGGACGAGATGATAGGTTTTTAAAAGGAAAAGGTCCAAAAGTTTGAATTATTTTTATATCAAAATTCAATGTGAAATTGGTTAGAATGACCTTAGTTGGATTAATTGACGTATAATTCATTTAATTTTACTTAAAAACAAAATTAAAATTAAATTTAACTATATAAATAAATTATATGAAATATATGATTTGAATTAAAATCCCTTGTTTTCACTATTCATCCCAAAATGAAACTTCTTAGAAAATTTCCAAAAACTTCACCCAAAGTAAATATTGATATTTTTTTTCAAAAATGAATTTTATTTTTTCAAATAAAAATTATAAAAGTGTAAAAAATTAAATTTAAAATAGGTGCCCCATTAAAAGGTCATAAAATTACCGTCTTGAAAAAATACATATTTTCATTCATAAAATTGTATTTATTATTATCTTATGACTATAAATTCTATAAAATAAATATTAGAAAATTCTATTGAAAATATAATTTATAAATTTAATTAAAAACATTCATAAAAAGTGGTTCTTTATATTTGCTACGATAATTGTTTTTGTACATAGAAAAATAGTTCTCTTAGAAAATGAATTTCCTTATTTTAAAATAGTTCATTCATTTATTTAAAAATAATTGATAACTGCAGAACTCATTTTATATACATGTTTAAATTATATTTTCACAATTAAATTAATATTAATCATAAATTTCATCCCAATGGATAGGTGGTAAATATTATAATATTTTAATAACAATATTTATAGTATATTATAGTTCGGGAAAACATAGCCTTATGTGTAATAGAAGCTATCGAAGGGACTCTGTATTATGTGTAACATAAGCCAAACATAGTTTTGTGTGTACCAAAATATAATATGAGTGTTTCATGTAGTGTATGATCAAATTGGTGTTTCATATAATGCAAGGAAAAATTAGTGATTCTATATAAAGAAATCAATATTCAGTGTTGTTTGAAATGAAAAATATTGAAATGACGAAATTAATTTGATTTTTTTTCCACAAAATATCAAGATTTTATAATAAATTTTTGTTTCCACATATTCGTCTTCGATTGTGGAATGTTCAACTGAGCATTGTTTCTTACAAGGCCAGAAAATATAAGATTCTCCTAAGAAATTAAATGTTCCAAATGTAATTTGTCTACCCATTCTACATCCCCCAAAGTTAGAATCTAAAAAACATTTTAACTAAAAATAATTTACACAAGATTAAAATAAACATAAATACACAATTCTTTTTAGGAAATAATGAATTAATTTAATTGATTTATAGTGGGACACTTTTATTTTTTCATGATATCTAACACATAAGCATACTGAAATTATTAAATACGCATGACTATAATTTATGTTAAGTAATCTTATAATCATCCCTCTAAAAGTATTTAGATCAACATTTATCATAGTTTCATGATTTTTCAAAGTATTTGAGGTTCCAATAGGAGTACTAATACTTTTAGGGTTTTCATACTCAAATTTTTTAAGAAGATATTTTATATATTTATGTTGAGATATAAAAGTTCATTTTTGTTTTTGAGAAATTTGAAAACCTAGAATGTTTGTTAACTCACCAATCATACTATTTTGAAACTCAGACTTCATAATATCCACAAAGGAATTTATTAAATAATTTTGAGTGAAACCGAATATAATTTCATCCAAACATTTTTTACAATCATAATATTTTTATTATCTTATTTTATTAAATTATTTGGATCCATATCTCCCTTACAATTTTTTGTAACAAAAATCAATTTAACCTATAATTCCAAGATCTAGGGGCCTGTTTAAGTCCACAAAGTTCCTTGGTAGGGTTATAAACTTATTCTGGAAGTATTGTATTTTCAAAACCAGGTTGTTTTTCTATACAAACTTCCTCTTGAACATATCCAATAATGAAATCATAATTCCCATCCATTTGAAATAGTTTTAAATTTATGAATACTTCATAATCTAGAAGTATTTAAATAGTATTAGGTATTTCTACCAATTAATAAGTTTCTTCATAGTCTATTCCCTCTTATTGATTATATCCCTAATCAAAAAGTCTATTTTAGTTTCTAAATATTATTCCCTTTTCATCACATTTATTTCAAAATAAATATTTTACTCAAATTAAATAAGTTTCTTTAGGATGTTCAACTAAAGTCCAGACATGGTTCCTTTCAAAATAATTAAGTTCATATTTCATGGATTTTACACAATCAACATAACCTAAAACCTCATCATGATTCATAGGTTCAAATTGAGATAAAGATAATAGATGTTCAACTTCATTTCTTAAAGAACTTCTAGTCCAAAGTAGTTAATCTAAATCACCAGTGATATTATCACTAGGATTATTCCTAAGGAACAACTAACTTAATGGGTTTTCAAGAGTCTATTCTTAAATAAATGATTGAAAATATTCATTAAGAAAAACATTAAAAAAAATTCTTCAGTAGATTTCTCCTGGGAAGAACATTCTAAAATAAGTTGAAAATCAGTTTTAGAAATAACAAAAGAGGATTTTGGTTGGGGTTTATGGGAAACAAAAATATCGATTTCATCCAATATAACATGTACTATTTCATCAATGGTACTTCTGTTTTTTAAAAAACAATATAAGACTAACTGGTTGTGGAATAACCTAAAAATACCCCTTCATCAGATTTTGGATCAAATTTATCTAAATTATCTTTTGTATTCATGATGAGGAATTTGCATCCCTATACTCTGAAGTAATAATGTTTTGGTTTTATTCCTATCCACAACTCATAAGGGGTTTCATTAATAAAATATCCAACTAAAACACAATTTATAGTAGAACAGTAAGTACTAACTACTTCTTCTTAAAACATTTTAGAAACTAATTATTTAATCCACATGGTTTTTGTAAACTCTTGAAAAAATATATTTATTTATTCAACTACACCATATTCTATGGAGTTATAGGTATTGAAAAGTAATATATAAGTCATTTTTTACAAAAACATATTCCAAAAATATAATATACAAATTCTCCACCAGGATCAATATGAATTATTATCAAGGAGATGTTTTTCCTAGTTTTAACTCTGGCTACAAACATTTTAAAATAAGTGAATGCTTTATATTTTCTTTCATGAAAATAGAACCTTGTATATGTAGTGTAGTCATTAACATATATATATATATATATATATAGTATTTTCCACAAATACTTCCTGTTTGTATAGGACCAAATAATTCCATGCGCAGTAACTATCAATCATCATAAGTTGAGACTTCACTAATATATTTAAAACATGACTTATGTTGGTTACCATATTGACAAGGATCACATAATTTTGAAGAACATAACTTATGTTCTAGTAAATCCTTCAAAAGTACTTTCTTATTCAAATTAGATAAATTTCAAAGGTTATAATTTCATAACATTCTTTTTGATAACTGTAAAAAACCGAGATTTTATAAGATATATTCGTTTTAATTTCTTTCGTATCTTCTATTGTATGCTACACCATGATTATCTTGTGCTATACGCAACACCGTATTAGCTTGCAGTATACGCAACACTATTCTTGGATCGTGTTACACACAATTTCATGTTTGCTTGATAGCAGTTATTCTATGAAAAATTGAGTATATATTTATATATTTAGTGTATTTTTTTATACACAACAACAAATGAGTCGTGCACTACACGCAACCCTAACTTGGCTTGCATTTCACGCAATCACGACCTTTCCCGATAGCGTGTGTTGTACGCAATACCGGGTTTTACTAAACAACGATATATTATTATAATATTATTATGAACTAGAAATTATGAATATTATTAACTAAATTTTGAATTTCATAACATTATTATTCATCTTACACATTTTCTAGAACATGGTATAAGAAAAAAATAAACTTTTTGGGTAAAATAAGTATTTTTAAAAAAATGTAGTTTTTCCGCCTTTTGATGGTGCACCCACATTAAATATAGTTTTTGACATATTGATAAGTTAAATTTTACAAAATAAACATCTTCTTTTGAATCAGTATATAAAAAATTACATTGGATAATTTTTTGATATTTTTCTGATAACTTTCATATTTTAATGAATAGTAAAAACACGCTATATTTTAATTAAGAAATTTTTTTTTCCTCGTAATAATTTATATGGTTAAATTATAATATTGAACGGTTGTAAAGTATAAATAGAATATATTTTTACCATTTAATATAATGTATGTAATTATCATTGATTTTACTGAGAATTCGTAGGTTAAACCAATTCAATCTTTTGCAATGTTTTAAACAAAAACCCATTTTCTTTCGACAACGGGATTAATTTTAATTTAATTTCTGAAACTTCTGTGTATTTAATTTGGAAAAATGGATTCCATATTTGGAATCAGTGGGTCCAAATTATATTAATAGACTAATTTTTTATTTTTGGGCATTATGAATAGTAACTACGGTAATTTTATTTACCATAGTTAATGGTAAATCGGGAAATTAAGGGTAACAATAATATTATAAAATTACCTTAAAATTTGGAAAAATCCTATTGTATGACTAAAGGTCGACCCATATCCCCTGAGGGTCGGATTATAATCATTTAATGGACTTTTTTCCATGAAAATAACTTAATTATTATTAAAACCAAAGAAAGTGACAACATGTCACTCTCTTAAATCTTATAAGTATATTAATTTTAATTTAGTGATAAACTTCATGAAACTTAGAACATGAATAGTATCCAGAAAGATAATGAAATTATCTACATCATATGAATTTATTTATAATTTTTAGGGATTAAATAATTATCATTAATTTTGACACAATAGTGATGCAGAAATTGTTTATCTAGTGAAAAATCAAGAATATTGTTTTTATTAAACTAATAGTGACCATAACAGGCACACAACCCTGACCAAAACTTATTGGTCATGACAATGTAAACAATAATCATACAATGGTAAAATATTTGATCATTTGGAGCCTTATAAAAGCAAATATGACACTTATATTAGTTTATTTTAAATGATGCCAAAGTTGTAACATTCATAATTTAATAAATATAACAATTTAAATATTGTGATTTTAAGATGATAAATTCGAGTAAAAGTATTATTGTGATAGTTAATAGATTTATATTCATCATAGGAGTTTATTTTTAATTTTTATTCAACAAATAAGTATATTAAATAAATATACAAAAATGATGTAGTAATTATTTTATTAAGAGATAAACCAAAAAAATGGTTTTAAAAATAATAAAATAAATATTATATGAACTATTTAATAAGATCCACGAATTTTCTAGATACATATGACTTTTTATTAATCTATTAAATCTTTTAGCTCGAACATATCTTCTATATATATTTTATTTAAATTCAAATAAATGAATAGTGTCAAAATTAACACTTGTTATTTTATAAAGATAACATATTATAAAATTGTTTAAAAATCACAAAAATATTTACCAATTATATATTTAAATTTAGATGGTAGAAAATGTTATAAAGTATCCAATTATGTACAATTCACAACAAATAAGTAATTATTTGTTCTAATTTAAAATTTAGAATGTTATTACCACAAATAAAATTAAATTGATTATATAAGGATAAATCATGTTGATAATGATTAAAATAAATTCCTAACATGTCTAAATTTTATTGGATGATGAGATTAAAACCCTATATAATCTAATATTCTAATACGATTCATTTTTGGGGGTTTTAATGTGGGGTTAGATTTATTATAAATTAATATTTTTAAGATTTCCAAAGGTGCCCCTCTCCTCCCTTATAAAAGGGCACATCCTCCCTCTCTTCCTCACACCAATTTGAGCATTCAAGCTCGGCCAACCCCTACCAAATTCTCTTCTCCACTTCCCTAAAAACATCCTAGAGGTCCCAGTCTTCTTCAAAGACAAATTTTAGTGCCCTAAGAGGTGTTCTCAAAGAGGCGCTTCAAAGAAGAGGAGGTTCAGATCCATACAAAGCATATCGAACCTAAGGTAAGGGATAATTTTGTAAATCTCATTTTTATCCGAGATTGCTTATTTCTCATTATTTACTGGGTTTATTTCTATCATCCATGTCCATGTTTTATAAATGTTTTTTCATGTATGTTTAAAGTCCTTTTTACCCATTTTGACTTTTACTACCTGGTATGTAAGGAATCTTTCTTTTGTTTACGTTACGAGGTACTTTTGGACTTTTCCAGTAAAAGTACGAAAAGAATGTTTTTTTAACATATACAGCACGAATGGATTTTTACGGTTTTATAAAGCCTTATTTTCATGAATCTTCCTCCAAAATATTTCATGAATATTTTCAACAAAATCCTTTTCTTTTAAAATTGCATGACATTTTTTGAAAAGAAAATGATTTTGAAGAAGAAAGGATATTTTCCTCAAGAATTCATTTCAAGTGTCTTATCAAAACCATTTTCCATCTAAGATAAAATTATTTCATATGTGTATGGTTCAAGTATAAAGTCTCTATGATTTACATGGTTTCACCTTTCTTATTATGAAATGATATCCATTTATTTTATATAGATTATGTAATGATGGGATGATGTTTATGAAACCCATTTTATTTATTGGGTTATTATGAATGATGTATGGTTATTTTATGACACAAGTAAGAATGATTTCATTATGAGATGGGTGTGACCTATATCTCCCTCCAATGAATTGGGTAAAGATTTATATCTCATGAGATAGACATTGCTGTAACGGCAAGATAAACCGGTTCAGTAATACAGGACTGAAACGTGGAGTGAACTCAATTCAGAAAGGGACTTTGTCCACTAAGATGGTCTTGGCAGCAATGCCTTGGATAATATGGAAATCATATCATGTGCTTAATGGTTGCCACAATTACATGTTTTATTCCCATGCTATTTTATCATTCTAAATGTTTCTTTATGATCTATGCCATACGTACTTCCATGATTTATGTCATTGCTCATGCTTTTGATGTTTAAACATTATGTTCATGTTTTTAAGTTCAAATGTATATGGTACATTTTATTTTATCCATGCTTTCCCTTACTGATATATTGAGCTCACCCTTTTTATGTTTTCTTTTCCCCAGGATATAAATAAAGGTTTTAGGTAAGAAAAAAGGGAAGATCTTTATGGGGGATGTTGAAGATCTTTCACCACGATTAGAAGATTACGTTCCAAGTTTCCAAAGACAGTGAACTATTATGATCCTTGTGTGTCTATTTTTGTTATGTATTAAGTATTCCTAAAAAGTAATGTAATGTTCATGTACCTCATGCTTCGGGTCTCTACATTTGGTATCAGAGGAAAGGTTTAGTCATCCTTTGGAAACTAGGATGCGAAAACTTTAGTGAGATTCCTAGAGATATTTCTAAGGTAGGTCTAGGGATGTCCCTAAGGATAAGTATACGTATAGGATATAGTCCTCAAACTAAGGTAACGATCTTAGAATTTAACATAAGATTTTAGATATTGAGGGTACACCCCATTTACTATGTTGTTTTCCCTAGCATTATTTTTTCCTCTCACAACATTCTTTTTGTGTTTTAGTCAATGGAGGGAACCAGAAGGAATTAGGTTAACAATGAATCCAATGGACAAATTGGTGAATATGAGCAACAAAATTGTGTAATGCCTAGAGAGAAAGATATTGTGATTATGCCGAATCATTCATCGCGATATATGATTAACAAGGTGAAATTTAGTGGTATGCCTCATTCATCAAATAAGAGGATGATTGATTTTTATAAATGTTTGCATGATGAGGAGCATAAAGAAAGGAAGATTGAGATTTATAAAGAAGGGAAGAAGAACCTTGAGGAATTACTCAAATGGGGGGACCGATGTTATCTGTGTGGAGAAAAAGGTCATAGAGTGACAGACTGTTATGGAGTTGAAATTCTTATTTGTGGAGAACATGGGCATTACCCAACTCAATGCCCTGACCTAAAAAGTTACTTCTAAATCAAGGAAGTACTTATTCCAAGATAATCATTGAAGAGGATGGATCGAAGTGTTTATGTATTGGTATTCAAGAATAATGTTGTTGAGGAACATTTATGGTGTATTAGAATAATTTTGTATTAGTCTATTGTGGTTTTCAATAATTTTATTGTACCGGTAACCATGAAAAGTGATTAAAATATTTTAGAAAGCAGATGATATGTGCATAATGAAGGGACATGAAGATAATGATATGTTTTATTGTATTAATGAGCTCATGATTCATATAAGGACTAATTGATATCATGGTTTGAGTATATAGAATTTTGAGGATTTTAGTATGTGGAAAGTGTTAACTTTTAACAGTATTCATGTTTTCAATAAGGTTCAATGGGTATTCATTTTTCAAGAGAATACATGATTAAGGTATTCACATGATTGGAATGTGACCAACAAGATATATGAGGGATAAATGATAGTATTCACATTCTTGTTATATGATCTTTTTAGTAATCCTTCTCTCTATACTATGAGTTTGGAAAGAAGTATTTTGGATAAGCCTAAAGATTGGAATGGATTATGTTGGATAGAAGTTAGTATTGTTTAAGGATAGAAATTTTTTTTGATATTATTGATGGGATGTTATAGTAATGTAGTTTTAGAAAAAGGACAACTTGTAGGACAGGCGATAACCCATCACGTCGGACAAGGCTGTGGGAATCGAACCCACAACCGAAGTGCGACTGACCTTTATTACCTACCACTAGCCTACATGAAGTCCCTGGTTAGTATAAACTAGTTTTATTTTATTAAGTGGTATGTTAGATGAAGTATAAGTCCATTTTTGGAACGATATACAATAGATGGACTTATGTATATAACTATTTCTAACCTTTTGATTGAGACAGATGGAATGAACCATCATTCTATCACATGATCTACTAACATTTCACGAATGAAAAATTCCACTTTATTTCTTTAAAAGATGAAGTGGAAATTGTTCAAGGAACGAGCAATGGTGAGATTATATCGAATTTGAGTAAGTATTTCTTCTAATAAAAATTCTTCAACTTTAGAGAAATGATCTTGAAAACCGAAAATGTTTTCCTAGGGCTCTTATATCTTATAAATCAGATGATACCTTAGATCATCACAAATTTATGGCTTTGTGATTGTTGGTGTTTTCATAGCCATGTTCTCTACCATTCTCCATCAGAACTTGATGGTTAGATTTCTCTTCCATATCCATATTTTCACCTATGTTCTCCTACGTGGAAACCCAGTGATGAGTTAATTTGGGTAACCATTACGTTTCATACTTTAGTTTTTAAAGTTAAGTTTTGGTATTTCATTTTACGATGTGGGTTTCAATTAAAGAAACTTTCATATAGAAAACCAAGTATAACCCCGACGAATTTCAAGGGCGAAATTCATTTTAAGGGGGGTAGAGTGTAACAAACCGAGATTTTATAAGATATATTCGTTTTAATTTCTTTCATATCTTCTGTTGTACGCTACACCAATATTATCTTGTGCTATACGCAACACCGTATTAGCTTGTAGTATACGCAACACTATTCTTGGATCGTGTTACACACAATTTCATGTTTGTTTGATAGTAGTTATTCTACAAAACATTGAGTATATATATATATATATATATTCATTGTATTTTGTTATACACAACAACAAAGGAGTCGTTCACTACACGCAACCCTAACTTGGCTTGCATTACACACAGTCGCAGCCTTCCTCGATAGCGTGTGTTGTACGCAATACCAGGTTTTACTAAACAACGATATATTATTATAATATTATTATGAACTAGCTATTATGAATAGTAATAACTAAATTTTGAATTTTATAACATTATTATTCATCTTACACATTTTCTAGAACACGGTATAAGAACAAAATAATTTTTTTGGGTAAAATAAGTATTTTTAAAAAAATGCAGTTTTGCCGCCTTTTGATGGAGCACCCACATTAAATCTAGTTTATGAAATATTTATAAGTTCAATTTTTCAAAATAAACATCTTCTATTGAATCAGGATATAAAAATTTACATTGGATAAAGTTTTGATATTTTTCTGATAACTTTCATATTTTAATGAATAGTAAAAACACGCTATATTTTAATTAAAAACAATTTTTTTCATCGTAATAATTTATATGGTTCAATTATAATATTGAATGGGTTTAAAGTTTAAATAGAATATATTTTTACCATTTAATATAATTTATGTCAATAGCATTGATTTTACCTAGAATTCGTAGGTTAAACCAATTCAATCTTTTGCAATGTTTTAAACAAAAACCCGTTTTATTTCGACAACAGGATTAATTTTAATTTAATTTCTGCAACTTCTTTGTATTGAATTTGGAAAAATGGATTCCATATTTGTAATTAGTGGGTCCAAATTATATTAATAGACTAATTTTTTATTTTTGGGCATTATGAATAGTAACTACGATAAATTTTATTTGACATAGTTAAAGGTAAATCGGGCAATTAAGGGTAAAAATAAAATTATAAAATTACCCTAAAACATGGAAAAATCATATTGGATGACTAAACGTAGACCCATATCACCTGAGGGTCGTATTAGAATCATTTAATGGACTTTTTTCCATGAAAATGACTTAATTATTATTAAAACCAAAGAAAGTGACAACATTCCACTCTCTTAAATATTATAAGTATATTAATTTTAATTTCATGATAAACATCATGAAACTTAGAACATGAATAGTCTCCCAAAATCTAATGAAATTATATACATCATATGAATTTATATATAATTTTTACGTATTAAATAATTATCATTAATTGTGACACAATAGTGATGCACAAATTGTTTATCTAGTTAAAAATCAAGAATTTAGTTTTTATTAAACTAATAGTGACCATAAAAGGCACAGAACCCTGACCAAAACTTATTGGTCATGACAATTTAAACTATAATAATCCAATGGTCTAATATTTGACCATTTGGAGCCTTATAAAAGCGATTATGACACTTATATTATTTTATTTTAAATGATTCCAAAGTTGTCACATTCATAATTTAATAAATATAAAAATTTAAATATTGTGATTTTAAGATGATAAATTCGAGTAAAAGTATTATTGTTAAATTTAATAGATTTATATTAATCATAGGAATTTATTTTTAATTTTTATGCAACAAATAATTTTATTAAATAATTATACAAAAATGATGTAGTAATTATTTTATTAAGAGGTGAACCAAATAAATGGTTTTAAAAATAAGAAAACAAATATTATATGAACTATTTAATATGATCCACTAATTTTCTTGATACATATGAATTTTTATGAATCTATTAAATCTTATAGCTCTAACATATCTTCTGTATATATTTTATTTAAATTCAAATAAATGAATAGTGTCAAAATTGACACTTGTTATTTTATAAAAATAACACATTATAAAATTGTTTAAAAATCACAAAAATATTTAAAAATTATAAATTTAAATTTATATGGTATAAAATGTTATAAATAATCAAATTATAAACAATTCACAACAAATAAGTAATTATTTGTTATAATTTAAAATTTAGAATTTTATTACCACAAATAAATTTAAATTGATTATATAAGGATAAATCAAGTTGATAATGTTTAAAATAAATTCATAACATGTCTCAATTTTATTGGTTGATGAGATTAAAACCCTATCTCATCTAATATTCGAATATGATTCATTTTTGGTGGTTTTTAAGTGGGGTTAGATTTATTATAAATTAATATTTTTATGATTTTTAAAGGTGCCCCTCTCCTCCCTTATAAAATGGCACCTCCTCCCTCTCTTCCTCACACCAATTTGAGCCTTCAAGCTCGGCCAACCCCTTCCAAATTCTCTTCTCCACTTCCATAAAAACATCCTAGAGGTCCTGGTCTTCTCCAAAGTCCAATTTTAGTGCCCTAATAGGAGGTCTCAAAGAGGTGCTTCAAAGAAGAGGAGGTTCGGATCCATACAAAGAATATCAGACCTAAGGTAAGGGATAATTTTGCAAATCTCATTTTTATACGAGATTTTTTATTCATTAGTATTTACTGGGGTTATTTCTATCATCCATGTCCATGTTTTATAAAAGTGTTTTCATGTATGTTTAAAGTACTTTTTACCCATTTTGACTTTTACTACATGGTATGTAAGGAATCTTTCTTTTGTTTACATTACGCGGTACTTTTTGAATTTTCCGGTAAAAGTACGAGAAGAATGTTTTTTAACTTATACGACACGAATGGATTTTTACGGTTTTATAAAGCCTTATTTTCATGAAGCTTCCTCCAAAATATTTCATGACTATTTTCAACAAAATCCTATTCTTTTAAAATTGCATGACATTTTTTGAAAAGAAAGTGATTTTGAAGAAGAAAGGATATTTTCCTCAAGAATTCATTTCAAGTGTCTTATCAAAACCATTTTCCATTTAAGATTAAATTATTTCATATGAGTATGGTTCAAGTATAAAGTCTCTATTATTTACATGGTTTCACTTTTCTTATAATGAAATGATATCCATTTATTTTATATAGATTATGTAATGTTGGGATGATGTTTATGAAATCCATTTTATTTATTTGGTTATTATGAGTGATGTATGTTTATTTTTTGGAAAAAGTAAGAATGATTTCATTATGAGATGGGTGGGACCTATATCTACCTCCAATTCATTGGGTAAAGATTTATATCTCATGAGATAGACATGGCTGGAATGGCATGTTAAACCGGTTCAGTAATACAGGACTGGAACGAGGAGTGAACTCGATTCCGAAAGGGACTTTGTCCACTAAGATGGTCTTGGCAGCAATTCCTTGGCTAATATAGAAATCATATCATGTGCTTAATGGTTTCCACTATTACATGTTTTATTCCCATTCTATTTTATCATTCTAAATGTTTCTTTATGATATATGCCATACGTACTTCCATGTTTTATGTCATTGCTCAAGCTTTTGATGTTTAAACATTATGTTCATTTTTTTAGTTCAAATGTATATGGTATGTTTTATTTTATCCATGCTTACCCTTACTGAGAATTTGATCTCACCCTTTTTATGTTTTCGTTTCCTCAGTATATAAAGAAAGGTTTTAGGTAAGAAAAAACTGGAAGATCTTTATGGGAGATGTTGAAGATCTTTCACCACGATTAGAAGATTACGTTCCAAGTTTCCAAAGACACTAAACTATTACGGTCCTTGTGTGTCTATTTTTGTTATGTATTAAGTATTCCACAAAAGTAATGTAATGTTCATGTACGTCAAGCTTCGGGTCTGTACAATAACCAAGATTGATCTTACGTTGCACTATCGTAAGGTAGATCTTATCTTCTAAGGTAAACTAATTTTAAAGTACAAAAATTATTATAAAGATTGAAAAAAATAATAAATTGATATTTATAAGTATGAAAAATAAATGTTTCTTTCATGAAGTTCACAAGATAAACCTCATCACAAAATCATATTACAATTATAAGTTTTTTCTAAAGTCCTATAAAAAATTGAAATTAATTATTTTCCAAATAAAACAATATTACTTATACTGATACTATCTCATTGGGAATTATCTCAAAAAGTTACATTTCCACCACTTATATATATAATCTTCCTAAATAAATATTTTTTTCCAGTCATATTCCTGGAGAAAAAATACCCATAAAAAAGTCCTCGAAGCGACCTCTTCCCTCTCCCTGCAGAACCTAGGGTTTCTCCCGTTTCACTCTTCCTTCCCCCTTTGGGATGATAATTGCTAGCGGAGGCAATGGGTTCAACTCGGTGTGGGCATCTTTGTTGTGTTGTAGTGTACCTTCTCATAAGAGAATCAACAGTTGACTTGGAAAGAATCATTTCTTACAATGATGATGACATGTTTGCGTCTCCTTTTCTCGTGAAACTTTAGCATTCAACTCGGTGTGGATTCCATCCTTCCAATGGTGATGAGGCTTGGGTTGGCGTCGATCTTGGTTCGAGTTGGTCGGATAATCCATCATGCATAGGTGAAAGAGAGGGATGGTTTCTCAGGTGTCCAGCATGACCAGGGAACTTTTACCTCTTCCTCTAGGTTGGTTTTTCGACTGTCTGGTTTTCTGGCATGAGCAGGGCTTGCTTCCAGTGAACATCCGACATGGCTCAGGGATAGATCTATAGTTCAATGGAGGGAAAAGGTTTTTGGTATCTATTATTTATTAAAATAATTTAATTTTTTGAAGTTGTGAATTTTTTCTCTGGATGGATTTTGTATGGGTTGTCTTAGATCAATGTTGATGGTCTTTTTTGTTCTTGTCACTATGAGGCTTGTTCCAGTGCCAGAACCTGGTGAGGGTGCATCCACAGTTCTAATTGGAGAAAATCCATGCATAGATAGGTGTTTCTATTTTAGGAATACCCAGATTCTCTCATTGGTGGCAGTCCCTCAGTGCGGGGTTGGACCATCCAGTCGTGGTGATGATGGATTGAACTCGTTTTCTCTGGATTGTCTTCTGGGATTCTGTGGCTATGGTGGCGGGGTGGAGGATCATAGGGTTGGTACATGATGATCAATTTTTAGAGGTTATTTGGTTCTGTATTCTTAGAATGATGAAAGGTTTTATGAGGTCTGTTTGTATAGTGATGCACTCGAACTCGACCACATAGATCAGACCCCAGAGGAGGTTTCAAAGTGAGTTTTTCATCATTACAGAGCTTTTTTGATTTGGATTTTTGAGAGGGTATGGAATTTTATATCGGATCAAGCCTATGATTTGACACACAACACTGGATTTCCATTCATCTTTGCAATGGTAGTGTTTTTTTTCACGATTAATTGTTGGGGTGGGGTTGAACCATGTTGTCAGTTTGGTTTATCTCACTAGACCATCAGGTTGTGTTATGTTTTAAGTCAATGATGTATGTTTGGGTTTCCACTCTACATCCCATAAAAGGTGGGTCTTGTTTTTAATAATAAAATATATTTGAAGGCCTTTTTTCCATTGGATGGATGGATATTCCTAGAGAAACCACTATCCATGTTCCAAATATGTTTTTTGGCACTTTATTTATTTTCTGGAAAACAAAGTTATTAGTTTTTTGGAACCGAAAACTTCTTGAATATGGTATTTCTAGAAAAAAATTAGGTAACCACATTTTTATAACATTACTATGTTGAGAAAATGACATTTATTTTAAAAATTATTAATTATGAAAACCTAGTGACTTGGCTTTATTTAAGGATTTTTTTTTTCAATGTCCACCACTTTGAAATTTTGTGCAAAATGGGTTTCTATTTGGAATAAAATTGTTTTTACTAAAAACAAGTTTATTATTTGTAAAACCCATTCAAGAAATATAAATATGAGGTCTAATTGTTTTTTATAAATTTACTTAATGTTTAAATTCCTAGATGTAAAATTAATCAAAAGATTCTAAAAACAACAAATTTATGAATTTAGATTAACAAATAAATTCTATCCTTAATGTAAAATTTTTTTCAACTGAGTTTTACAAAATTAGTTTGTAAACTATTTTTTATAGAAATATTTATATCAATATCGATAGAATGTTTTTATCATTCCAATTTGGGTTTATCACATTCTTTATAATGATATTATATTTTAGTATTTGAATTATTAATTATTGTATTTTTTTCTTTCACAAGTTTATCTTGTGCAAAATCATTTTTTAAAATGTTTTAATTTTTATTTTCTAGAAGTTTAGAAAACCAAGATACATATTCATAACTATGTAAAGTATTTTCCTCTTCAGATGAGGAGGATTATCTATTAGAATTTCTACTATTACTGTCTTGATAATTAGCATTTAGGTTAAGGTTTTTAAGTGATTTAGATATTGGTACATTAGACATCAAAAATTTGTTCACCATTTGTATTTCTGAAAAAAGATCAATATTTGAATTGACATAAATTTATTCCTAAAGAATTATTAGAAGAACCATCCCCACCACTTGCACTCCATTTGTCAGAAACTTTCAATCTTTTCTTACCCTAATTATTATAGTATTTCTTATAATTCTTAACTGAATTTATCTATTTATTATATTTCCTTTTAAGATCAACACTATCTAATAGAATGTGTCACGAGTTCTTACATTATTTTTTTAATATTATTTATTATCATTCTTATACTAATGTATCTTCTTATATATGTATTTAAATTCGTTCTTTCCAATAATATTATTATTCTTTTTTAAAGGTGTTTAAACTCATTTATCTTTTGTTCTGAATAAATACTATCAATGTGAACAATAACATTACTCTTTCTAGAATATTTCACAACATTATCAGCTAATTGAACTTTAATTGGAACATTTTATGTGGTTACAAAAACAAATCCTCTATTATTATTTTTTTATCTTTTCAGAATCTCATTTTATTATACCTTAATATTTCATGATATTACTAATAAGATAATATAATGTAAGGGTTTTAATTTTCCACATATCATCCAAAGTATTTATTTTGGATTCCCACTCAGTTTGAATTATTACAATAATTTTCCCAATGAAAATATTATCTTCAAAGACTTTCATTACAAGAGGTGATATACTATTTATAATCATAATAAATCGTTTGTATATATTTCTAGCTAAATCTATAGGTAGAATATCAAAGGCTTGATAATTAGTATGAATCATTGTTATTCTTACTTTGATAACTTTAGAATTTCCAAAATGTGTTACTTCTAACTTCTTCCAAATACCGGTAGTACATTCACATGAAGAAATCTGACTATAAATATTTTTGAGTAAGAGAACTTAAAAGAGTGTTCCTTATTTTATAATTTATTTGATACTCTATATTTTCATGATTTTTATAGGTAATAATATCCTTATTAGGAATATTTTAATTACTGGTGAGCATCACCAAATTATCTACACTAGTGTTAATAAAAAAAAGTCATCATCTAATATATCTATTATTTATAATCATCCCCATAAAAGATATGTGGTCAACTCAGAATTAGATTTTAAAGGGTTCTAATATTTAACGCATCTATCTTATAAAAAATAGAAAGTCTTTTCTACTAAACACATCAGTGTAACAAAGTTAATAAATAAGTGGTTTATACCAAAAATTTAATATAGAGTTAATAACTAAAATAAAAACTAAGAATGTTTTTTAGAATAACCTGATTTGACACCAATTTTTGGACCATAAAAGTTTATAATGAATACCAGAGGGGGGAGGGGTGAATTGTAGTATAAGAAATTAAACCAAGACAAAAACAAAATTCCTATTTGTACAAAAAGATCAGACTCAAGGATCATCTGATGGTCAGAGTATCAAAATCAAAAACAATAATCATGTGATATAATAGAGTACTTGATCAGTCTCACAGATATTCTGATAAAATTATTATTAGAAACAAAATTATAAAACTAATTTCTAATGTATATTCCCATTGAAAAAATTTACTCTTAGAAAAATTCAAATAAAATATTATAATAGTAAGAATAACTTACAAGATTAATAAAATAATTTAATTTTCATCCTTAAGATTTGAGGAATACAGAAACCCTAAATTAACGTATCCACAATTTTAGTACCTACTGTAATGGTCTATATTTCATTACTAGGTAATCTGTTGATATGATGTTTAGTTTCCAACTTCTAATCCCCTAGAAATCCTTAATACTATGACCAGTCTCTCTCTTACTATCCCTAGAAACCCTCAACCTAATGGATTGTATTAACCAATCTTCGTATCCCTTAATTCCCATAATCATTACCATGATCAGAAAAACCAAATCAAAAAGAAAATTTTCTTTAAGGAATTTATAATCCTCAATCAAAATCCTTAGAACTTCAACTCTATAAATGATTACAAGGATTAAGAATGAGACATTTATGTAGAGAAATATTTGAATGAATTGACTTGAAAATGTTATCAGATCCCATCTCCTCAAATGACCCCCTACATAAAGGAAATCCTTCAACGGTCAAATTTCAGAGTCAGTTGTAACAACATCAAATAGATTTCACTTTGGTAGCTCATAATTATCTTGATCATCATCTTGATAACTAAAAATTTCATTATCTGAAGTCATATTTTTATCACCATTAAAATTATATTATAGTAACCCATATAATAGAAAAATTATAATAACTCTGATTATAAACATTGAATAGTTTTTTGGACTTAATTATTGATTTCTAATCTGATAAACTAATCAATGTTCTATCTGATGTATCAACTTGAATTTCAGTCCTATTATGTTGAATGTTTTTAGCATGATAGACAAGACATAAGTCTACCATAGTAGAGAAAAAAATTTGGTTTGGTGTATCAGATTCACATTTTGTGTAATGGATTTGTTTGAAAAATGAAAGATTATATTTTCTTTTTATTAGAATAACTTCTATATTCAGTGTAAAAAATTTATTCTAAAAAAACATATTAAATCAATTTTAATATAAATTGTTTGTAATCATAGTTATAAGAACTTGTTTGTTATTTCCAAAACTAGGGAAAGGAAAAGTATAATATATAACTCTCGACTCAACACAACCCATATATAATTATTCCCTTTAGATGTTTTGGGTTGTCCAATGACAAAATCCATGGTGATGTCATCACATTTCCATTATGGTATGGGTATTGGATGTATCATCCCCTTATATTTTATTATTTTAGCGTTAACTTAATGACATACCAAGAACTGAGAAACAAACTCCATGATATCTCTCTTCATGTTATCCCACCAAGAGTACTCTTTAAAATATTTATACATCTTCATACTTATTAGACGAATAAAGAATGAAGAACTCTGTGCTTCCTCTAACAACTAATTTTTCAAAAAAATTTATGGAAGGAAAACATACACTGAACCTGAACATTATTATTCTATCATGATCAAGGTTAATCTTAGGAACATTTATAAAATTATTTTGAATATCTACATCTTGTTTCTACACCTCTTTGATATTAACATGGATAGATGGATAAATATTCAATTGAGAAAGGTAAGATTTCCCCATCCATTTAAGATTTATTGATCAGTCCTCTTCAAATCCATAAATATTGGATATTTTGTAATCCACTTTGTTGGACTCACCTATTTTGATAATCCCAAATCTTGTTTCTTTTATATGATACTAATTTTTCATTAATATTTATAGTTTCTATCATGTAATAACTATGTATATTTAATATTGCAGCTCAATCAAGTAAGTTAATAGTGAAAACATTCTCTAAGTAGAAGGTTATCACTAGAGGTTACTGATGAAGGTTACCTATTGAAGGTAACCGATAGAGGCTACCACTATGGAACATCACAGCTGAGTTATCAATGCGAGATCACCGCTATGAGTCTACAACTCAAGGGATATTGTTGTAGTGTTACCACTAATGGTTACTACTACATGGTTACCGATGAAGGCTACCGATGAAAGCTACCGATGAAGACTACTGATGATGGTTACTGATGAAGGCTACCATTGAATGCTACTGATTAAGGCTACCGATGAAATCTACTGATGAAGGCTACTGATAAAGGTTACTGATATTGGCTACCAATAAAAGCTACCGATGAAGCTACCGATGAAGCCTACCGTTGAGAAGGTTACCGCTACCAGTCTACTGATACCCACTCTTCTAATATATACATTGTCAATTTCTTATGATTATTATAGCAATCATATTTTGTGAATTTAATGCATCTGAAATTAATTAATTCTGATTGTAGACATATTAAGAGATCGTATCTAGAGATAGTACGTGGTACGAGGATGATCGCACATGGATTTATTATTCGTATTGTCCAACCTCATATATAAAATAGAAGACTGAGGATGAGAAGAGCAGAGAAGAACACAAGAGAAAGAAACATTACATGCTAGATCTGAAGAACAAAAAAATAACACCAGCACTCACACTACCTACCCAAGAGCATCACATAGATCATTTGGGGGAAAAAATCAAATACTGTCTTCTATGTAAAGACCCGTAAATTTCAATGAATTTTTTTTCTTAATTTTATTTGGAATTTTACAAGAGCGCAGTTTATGACGGCACCTGATTCTGAGGCTCGGTGTACCCGGAATCATTTTCCGAAGTTTGACTCGGGTACATTCAGTGAACGGACGAGCGGGTTTTTCTAACATTTGAACCGGTGCCCGGAATCGAATTCTGAGGGCACCGATGAAATCGCAGCGCCGATATTCGCTTAGCAACTTCTCTTCCGGAGTTGCGTTTTCTCGGGTGTGGTTTTTAATTTTCGGGCTTAAAGTTAAGAAATAAAATAATTTTGCGACAACTTTATTTTATTTCACTTAAGCCACTTGGAAGCCACTTGAAGCCACTTATTGACGGCTTGAACTGAGTTGAACCGGATAGGATGCTATCCAGAAATATCCTACCCCCTTGGTAGGATATTTGTGAGGTGGGGCCCGCACGAGCCCCGCCATTTCTTTCCGTTAAGAAACGCACCCGCGAAAACCCGTCTTAATGAGAGTCAACTGATGCGTTTCTTAAAATCTTAACAGACCATTTAATTGGGTGGTTTATTTCGTGAATTAAATGGGTTGTTTCTTTGTTGAATTAATTCAACGAATTAATTCAATCATTTCTTAACCTGTTTCCGTGTGTTGGCATATTAATAAAATAAGACCAACCAAAATCTTTTGGGGGATTACTCGTTGAGACAGAATCCTTGTTCCTTCTTACTCCTTCGCGAAGAACGTGAAGAACTCGAAGAACGCGAAGAACGCCGAACTCGGAAATCGATGACGCAACGCCGTGATCTGCAACGCCGACAACGTTCTTCTGCGACGTTTCTTCCTCCGCGATGGATCTTCGATCGGCTGCTTGAGGTAAGAGTCTCGGGCCTTCCTTTTTATCTCCTTCGTGGGTTTTAACCAAAAACACAGATTTAATTAATTAAATTAAATTTGCGGTTTCATGGTGGGTTGAGTTCACCGACTCAACGCCGGATTCCGCGACGACGCGACGCCTCCCCGCGACGACGCGATGATCCCCCTCTTCCGCGACGAGCTTTTCCGCGAAGAACGCCCGCGCGCGATGATCAATGAGGTATGGATTTATTTTGGAAATTAACCCTTTTTTTATTATTATTCCTGTTTATGAAACAATTTTATTTCATTAAGAATTGTTTCGGATATGCGTTCATGTGTTGAACTTATTTTCCTCCTGTTGTTTATATCTAATGTGGAGGGTGCGGGCCAAACGAACACGGCCCGATGACCCTCCACCATTATTTGTTTTGTGCGGATTTGACGGGCAACAACGGAACGTGCCGCAACGGATGTTTGATGATCCCGCAGTGAAGAACGAGTCCCGAGAGGAGCAATGTCGCAGACGGGAAGAGAATCGGACCACCGGAACGATCCCGGTGGCCCGCGGAACCCGCCGGCGGCGCGGGTCGCCGGCACGGCGGCGCCGGTAGCCGGGAGCGGTGGCGGTGGCACCCGCGGACCCGCGGCCGCGCGGGTCTGGTGCCCTCAGACGCGGCTGAAGCCGCGTCCCGACTCAGCGCGACCCCACGCGGGGGGGCGCGGCACCACCAGGGCGCGGGGGCGGCGCCCCGCGCGCCTCAGCGGTTCGGCCGCTCGGCCGAACCGAGCCTGGCCGGACCGGACCGGGTCGGACCTGGTCGGGTTGACCCGGTTCGGGTCGACCCAGTTCGGCCGACTCCCGGGGGGGGGGGGGGGGGGGTCGGGCCGGGTCGGCCCGGGCCCGTACCCCCCTCTTCAGACGGTCTTCGTTCAAACGCCCGTAACATGAGCTACGTGCCTCCAAATGAAACGCCGTCAGTGGAAACGCGATCCTTGGATCGATACGGTCGTTTCGGTATATCGCACTCAAGGTTTCGGAATACTTTGAGTTCGGCCGGGTTGGTTCGTACACGAAACCAACCGGGCCCTCGGAGCGGAAACACTCATATCTTGAGCTACGAACATCCGATTGTAGTGCCGTCAGCTTTGTTGTTTTCCTCTAATTGAGATGGATCTTTTGGCATATTCCGCCCAAGGTTTGGACGTAGGTGGAGTGCGGTCGGGTTGGTTTTTCCTTAAAAACCAACCGGGCCCCTGGGACGAAAATGCCAATAACTCTCAGACCGGGCGTCTGATTGACGCGTCGTCTGCGACGTTGAGTTCATGTTGACGATACGGAACTTTTGGATACATCAACCTTGGATATCGTGTCAGTTGATGTATCAGCCTCTCGGCTCGTGGAGCGGTCCCTCCCGAACGAGCTTGCTGTGTGCGGGAACCCTAGGCAGGCTGCGACTGCTACTTCGACAGCGACGACTGCGCAGAGATCCTCCGTGGACTCCGACGACGACCGTGTAGAGATCCTCAGTGGACTGCGGTGACGACTGTGCAGAGATCCTCAGTGGACTGCGACGACTACTGCACTCAGCGATCCTCCGTGGATCAGTGCTACCGGTCCTGTGTTGGCCCGATCCTGTGTGGGTCCGATCCTGTGTGGGTCCGCGCTCAGCGGTTCTGTGTGAGCTAGCACCTACAGGTCCTATGTGGGCCCGATCCTGTGTGGGTCATTGCGGGGTTAGTTACATATCGATCCTTCGTGGGTCCGACGACTTAGATGGATCAGTGATCATCTTTATCATCATCCGAAGAAGTATACCTGTGTGAGCTGAATCTTGCGTTACTCTCCTTTGTGGATTGTGTTGAGCTATCCTGTGTGGATTTACTGTGTACTCTCCTTTGTGGATTGTGTTGAGCTATCCTGTGTGGATTTACTGTTTACTCTCCTTTGTGGATTGTGTTGAGCTATCCAGTGTGGGTATACGTTTTGCTTTCCTGTGTGGACTGGGTTGTGCTTGGGCTCGGACGTTGGAGCCGAACAGGAATTGATGACTTAGGTATATGTATGGGCATATACCTAAGCCGTGTCAGATGTTACTTCATGATTGTATCTTTCCTTTGTGGATTATCCTTTGTGGATTTCAGGAGTCCTTCGGGGGTCTCGGGGTCCCTACTGAGTAGCTTATACTCACCCCTACATGGGCTTTTCCCGCACTACGTTGTGTTGGTTGCAGACGACGGACAACGCTAATCGTGGTGGAGGCGTGCGGAGCAGGACGGTACCCAGAGGTGGACCACTGGGCGGGACGTACTCGGAGTGGTCAGGTGGACCCGAGGAGCAGTGGAGGCTATCTGTACCCACCCTTCAGGTTGGATTTCTAGAGGACGGCTCGACGCTACAGTTTTCCCTTCCAGTTTCTGTTTTTCCTTTCAGTTGTACTTTACTGTTGGGCTTGTATTTCCGTCCCCTTTTACTTTCAGCACAGCTTGTACAGTTTTTACTTAGTGTTTACTTTTCCGATTGCTTACTCTGTGGCGCTTGTTTACTTTTCAAAGGCAATGGCTTCCCTTTTTGTTGGGATTTACGCCTTGGTGCTAGTCGCCAGCCCTTGGCCTATGGAAGGCGGGCTTGGGGTAGTCACGACACGGGCCCCGAGGGCGGGTCGTGACAAATTGGTATCAGAGGTGGTCGGTTCTACCGCAGAATTTGATCTTTATTATATGTGAAGCAATAGTGTTTAGAGTATTGAGTGTGGTTATCAGTCCAGGGAGTCCAGTGTTGGTGCGGCGGCTGACGTATCCATACACCAGGACCCTGACTTCTGATTTCCGACTTAATGCACAAAAACATTGGTTGCATGTGTGTTTCAAGTTTTCTTCGTGATTACTTGTGTCATCTCACCAGGTATACTGTTCTGACCGTGGCGCACTTGTTTCCTTTTCAGGTTGGCAGGACGACAGCAGCCAGCTAGGGTTCCTAGAGTAGAGTGCGACGACAGCCTGCCGAGCGACGAGGCCTCGGTACAGGGCCCGTTGACAGCAGAGGCACCGGCAGTACCTTTACCCGCCGAGCCCCCGATGCTTCCAGCACTGGCAACTGACGACGCACGACGCCTCAGAGCTCTGCACGAGTTCCAGTGCCAGCGACCACCCAGGTTCCGTGGGGAGTCGGACCCCCAGGTAGCCGAGGACTGGCTGGAGGCGGTCATCCGAGTTTTCAGGCTAGTGAGGACACCAGCAGACCTCATGGTGATCCTCGCGGTGAGCCTACTGCAAGAAGCAGCAGGGCGATGGTGGAGCATTATGCTCCAGGTACACGATGAGGCCTCCCTCATCTGGACGGACTTCAAGAGCCTCTTCCGCTTAGAGTTCCTCCCGGCCACCCTCCGTGCGGTGCGCATCCAGGAGCTTCTTCAGCTGCGTCAGGGCAGCTTGATGGTCGCCCAGTACGCGGCGAGGTTCACCGACCTATCTCGCTACTCGACAGACATGGTACGGGACCCCTTCTTCCGGGCCCAGACCTTCGAGAAGGGATTGAGACACGAGATCAGGGCATCGCTGATCTCCCTCAGCATCCCGACCCAGGCAAGAGTGCTAGAGCGAGCCCTTCTGATCGAGAGCTTCCTGGCTGAGTCCACAGCGAGACCTGCCGCAGGGCGGCAGATAGCGGAGTCTTCGGCAGCAGGTAACCGACAGATGACTTAGGGTTCCAGGAAGACCAGGACTTCCGGCAGACGACCCCGGGACACTGGCTCAGCAGTGCGGGGCACACAGCGCAGAGCCAGCCTTCTGAGAGGCAGACAGTGCTACGAGTGCAGCGGGCAGGGCCACATGGCTCGTGACTGCCCGAACCTTCGTACCGAGGGGCAGCAGAAGGTGGAGGGACCACCCAGGTAGAGGCAGAGGGTCGACCGTGGCGGTCCGCAGGGAGGAGGCGGACGAGGCAGAGGAGCTGGCCGAGCAGCAGGTGGTGGGCGACGCTTTGAGGCTCTGCCACCACCACCACCAGGAGGCCCGCCCCGACCACAGGGAGCTGGCGGGCAGAGACAGGCGCAGCTCCAGGCAGCTGAGGCCTACGACCACGGCGCGCCAGAGATGATTCGAGTTACGATCTGTGTCGATTTCACCCTTGCTACTGTTCTGATAGACACAGGAGCGAGTCACTCTTTCATAGCCACTGCCCTTGTTCGGAGCTCGGAGATTCCGACGGAGCCGTTGGCTCGATCCTTACGGCTAGAGACTCCTACGAGAGAAGACTCGACGATTACGCACTGGTGCAGGCAGTATGAGATTACTCTAGGAGGCGAGAGCTTCAGCTGAGATCTTCTTGTAGCAGCGTCGAGGCCTTACGACGTCATCTTGGGCATGGATTGGTTATCTACGGTCCATGCTCAGATTGACTGCATTAGGCCCAAGGTGCGATGTGTGCGCACCGACGGGAGCAGGTTCACCTTCACCAGCGAGAAGGGAGCCTTAACAGCAAAGGATGGACTCACGCAGAGGAGAGGTCAGCCCATCACTCATCAGTTGGCTAGCCTCATCCTGGGAGCAGTTGACGTGCAGAGTCCCAGTTTTCCTGCAGTGGTGGATCAGTACGCGGACGTCTTTCCCGACGACGTTCCAGGACTACCTCCTCGCAGAGAGGTAGACTTTTATATTGACCTGTACCCTGGGACAGCCCCGATATCCACTCCAGCATATCAGATGGCCCCCGCTGAGCTTCGAGAGCTGCGGGTACAGTTGGAGGACTTGTAGGGCAAGGGGTTCATCCGACCCAGTGTTTCGCCCTGGGCTTCCCCGATATTGTTCGCCAAGAAGGCGGACGGAATCTTGCGACTGTGTGTCGATTATTGTCGCCTGAACCAGGTGGCATTGAGGAACATGTATCCTCTACCCAGGATTGATGACCTCTTCGATCATCTCAAGGTAGCACGGTGGTTCTCGAAGATAGACCTCAGGTCAGGCTATCATCAGCTCAGAGTTCGAGACGAGGATGTGCAGAAGATGACCTTCAGATGTCGGTATGGCCACTATGAGTTCTTGGTTATGCCTTTCGGCATGACCAATGCTCCAGAAGTGTTCATGAGCCTCATGAACAGGATCTTCCAGCCATACCTCGATCGATTTGTCGTAGTCTTCATCGACGACATCTTGGTGTACTCGACCACGGAGGAGGAGTATGCCTACCACTTGTGTGTTGTGCTAGACACACTCCGAGAGCACCAGCTTTATGGAAAGCTCTCGAAGTGTCAGTTCTGGTTACGTGAGGTCCACTTCTTGGGGCACGTCATTTCTGAGGCGGGAGTTGCAGTGGATCCCGCGAAGATCGAGGCAGTGCTAGCTTGGGATCCACCCAAGAGCGTGACAGAGGTGCAGAGTTTCTTGGGCCTAGCCGGATACTATCATAGATTTGTGTCGGACTTCTCCAGAGTTGCGGCCTCACTCTCAGCGTTGACGAAGAAGGGGAAACCCTTCGTGTGGTCAGACAGATGTTAGCAGAGCTTCCAAAAGCTGAGGCAGAGGTTGACCAGCGCACCTATCTTGAGGTTGCCTGAGGAGGGAGTTGGATACGTAGTCTACTGTGATGCATCAGGGACCGGACTCAGGTGTGTCCTGATGTAGGAGCGGGCCGTGATTGCCTACGGATCACGTCAGTTGAGGCTGCATGAGCAGAAATACGCTACCCATGACTTGGAGTTGGCAGCAGTGGTCTTCGCCCTGAAGACATGGCGGTACTATCTAATGGGAAAGTGCTTCACAGTCTTTTCTGACCACCAGAGTCTCAGGTACATCTTCTCTCAGAAGGACCTGAACCCGAGACAGTGGCGATGGCTCGAGTTCCTCCAGGACTATGAATTTGAGATAGTCTATACTCCTGGGAAGGGGAACGTGGTAGCCGATTCCCTCAGCAGGATGACGGGCATCCAGCTGCTTGAGGAGGCGACAGAGCAGCTAGCCGCCTTGAAGATATCCTTCAGGGATAGAGACGGAGCAGCCTTCCTTTAGTCTCTCACAGTCTCTCCTCCACTTCTACAGCGGGACAGAGAGGCACAGTGTGGGGACGCTGACTGTGAGACACGGCGTGCACAGATATCTTCGAGATAGGCACCTGATGGTTTCTCCCTTGGAGCAGAGCACGATGTCCTTTTCAGAGGATGTACCTTGGTACCCGTTGCATTACGAGAGGAGGTGCTGAGAGAGTTCCACACTTCTCCTTTGGCGGTACATCCTGGAGTGGCGAAGATGTACCAGGATCTCAGACGTCAGAACTGGTGGCCGGGAATGAAGAAGGCTGTGGCAGAGTTCGTTTCACTGTGCCTCACCCTCCAAGCAGGTGAAGGTAGAGCACCAGGTACCAGCAGTCTTGGTACAACCCTTGGAGGTCTCGGAGTGGAAGTGGGATGGCATATCTATGGACTTCATGACTGGACATCCACGCACTTCCAGAGGTCACGACTCCATTTGGGTGATTGTTGACCGACTCACCAAGTCGGCACACTTCTTACCCATCCGAGAGCAGGGATCAGTGGAGAGCTTGGGATGTCTCTACGTTCAGGAGATTGTACGGCTTCACGGTGTACCATCGACTATCGTCTCCGATCGGGACGCTCGCTTTACTTCCCGGCTTTGGAAGGGGTTACAGGAGGCGTTCGGGATGCGGCTACGCCTGAGCACCGCCTTTCACCCTCAGACGGATGGTCAGACGGAGAGGACCATCCAGACTCTCGAGGACATGCTCCGTGCATGTGTCCTTGACTTTGGTCGTAGCTGGGAGGACCACCAACCCTTGGTGGAGTTCTCATACAACAACAGCTACCACTCCACCATCGAGATGGAACCCTACGAGGCGTTGTACGGTAGGCCTTGCAGATCTCCTTTTTGTTGGACAGACCCTGGGGAGTCAGCACTTGTGGGACCAGAGATGGTCCGGGCCACGACAGAGAAGGTCCAGGTCATCCAGGAGTGGATGAGGACAGCACAGAGCCAACTGAAGTCATATGCTGATAGGAGGCGGAGGCCACTAGAGTTCGAGGATGGCGACCACGTCTTCTTGCGTGTCTCACCTCGACGTGGGTTGCGGAGATTTGGCCAGGGCGGCAAGTTGTCTCTATGCTACATCGGGCCTTTTCAGGTCCTCAGCAGGATTGGTGAGGTGGATTATCGCCTGGCTCTGCCACCTCAGTTGCACCGGGTGCACAACATCTTCCACGTATCCCAGCTGAGGAGATACGTGCACAACCCGACACACATCATTGACTATGGGGAGCTAGACGTGGATGATGGGGCGACTTTTGCGGATGTCCCAGTGGAGATAGAGGATCGACAGGAGCGGGTCCTAAGTGGGCGATCGATTCCTCTTGTGTGCATCAGATGGCAGCACGGGAACCTCCAGAAGAGCACTTGGGAGCGGGAGGCTTAGATGCGTACTCAGTACCCACATTTGTTTCCCTAGTTTATGATGTATCTTTACTGGGACGTAAAGTCCTGAGGTGGGAGTAATGTAAAGACCCGTAAATTTCAAGTAAATTTTTTTATTAATTTTATTTGGAATTTTACAAGAGCGCAGTTTCTGACGGCACCTGATTCCGAGGCCCGGTGTGCCCGGAATCATTTTCCGAAGTTTGGCTCGGGTACGTTCAGTGAACGGACGAGCGGGTTTTTCTAACTTTTGAACCGGTTCCCGGAATCGAATTCTGAGGGCACCGATGAAATCGCAGCGCCGGTATTCACTTAGAAACGCCTCTTCCGGAGTTGCGTTTGCTCGGGTGTGGTTTTCAATTTTCGGGCTTAAAGTTAAGAAAAAAAATAATTTTGCGACAACTTTATTTTATTTCACTTAAGCCACTTGGAAGCCACTTGAAGCCACTTATTGACTGCTTGAACTGAGTTGAACCGGATAGGATGCTATCCAGAAATATCCTACCCCCTTGGTAGGATATTTGTGAGGTGGGGCCCGCATGAGCCCCGCCGTTTCTTTCCGCTAAGAAACGCACCCGCGAAAACCCGTCTTAATGAGAGTCAACTGACGCATTTCTTAAAATATTAACAGACCATTTAATTGGGTGGTTTATTTCGTGAATTAAATGGGCTGTTTCTTCGTTGAATTAATTCAACGAATTAATTCAATCATTTCTTAACCCGTTTTCGTGTGTTTGCATATTAATAAAATAAGACCAACCAAAATATTTTGGGGGATTACTCGTTGAGACAGAATCCTTGTTCCTTCTTCCTCCTTCGTGAAAAACGCGAAGAACGCGAAGAACGTGAAGAACGCGAAGAACGCCAAACCTGGAAATCGACGACGCGACGCCGTGATCCGCAACGCCGACAACGTTCTTCTGCGACGTCTCTTCCTCGGCGACGGATCTTCGATCGGCTGCTTGAGGCAAGAGTCTCAGACATTCCTTTTTATCTCCTTCGTGGTTCTGAACCAAAAACACGGATTTAATTAATTAAATTAAATCTGATGTTTCATGGTGCGTTGAGTTCACCGACTCAACGCCGGATTCCGCGACGACGCGACGCCTCCCCGCGACGACGCGACGATCCCTCTCTTCCGCGACGAGCTTTTCCGCGAAGAACGCCCGCGCGCGACGATCAACGAGGTAGGGATTTATTTTGGAAATTACCCCTTTTTTTATTATTATTCCCATTTATGAAACAATTTTATTTCATTATGAATTGTTTCGGATATGCGTTCATGTGTTGAACTTATTTTCCTCCCGTTGTTTATATCTAACGCGGAGGGTGCGGGCCAAACGAACACGGCCCGACGACCCTCCGCCGTTCTTCGTTTTGTGTGGATTTGATGGGTGATGACGGAACGTGCCGAAACGGATGTTTGATGATCCCGCAGTGAAGAAAAAGTCCCGGGAGGAGCAATGGCGCAGACGGGAAGAGAATCGGACCACCAGAACGATCCCGGTGGCCCGCAGAACTCGCTGGCGGCGCGGGCCGCCAGTGCGGCGGCGCCCCGGCGCGCCATCGGGCAGGCCACCGCGACTCAGCGCGGCGGCGGCGGCACCCGCGGCCCCGCAGCCGTGTGGGTCCGGTGCCCTTGGATGCGGTTGAAGCGGCGTCCCGACTCAGCGCGGCCCCACGCGGGGGGCCGCGACACCCCCTGGCCGCGGGGGCGGCGCCCCGCGCGCCTCGGCGGTTCGGCCGGTCGGACCGGTTGGGCCGTGCCCTGGCCGGACCGGACCGGGTCAGACCGGGTCGGGTCGACCCGGTTCGGCCGACTCCCGGGGGGTCGGGCCGGGTCGGCCCGGGCCCGTACCCCCCGTCTTCGGACGGTCTTCGTTCAAACGCCCGTAACGTGAGCTACGGGCCTCCAAACGACTCTCCGTCAGCGGCAACGCGATCCTTGGATCAATACGGTCGTTTAGGTATATCTCACTCAAGGTTTCGGAATACTTTGAGTTCGGCCGGGTTGGTTCGTACACAAAACCAACCGGGCCCTCGGAGCGGAAACACTCATATCTTGAGCTACGGACGTCCGATTGTCGTGCCGTCAGCTTTGTTGTTTTCATCTAAGTGAGACGGATCTTTTGGCATACTCCGCCTGAGGTTTGGACGCAGGTGGAGTGCGGTCGGGTTGGTTTTTCGTTAAAAACCAACCAGGCCCCTGGGACGAAAATGCCAATAACTCTCAGACCGGGCGTCCGATTGATGCGCCGTCTGCGACGTTGAGTTCCTGTTGACGATACAAAACTATTGGATACATCAAATTTGGACTTTGTGTCAGTTGATGTATCAGCCTCTCGGCTCGTGGAGCGGACCCTCCCGAATGAGCTTGCTGTGTGCGGGAACCCTAGGCTGGCTGCGACTGCTACTTCGACAACGACGACTGTGGAGAGATCCTCCGTGGACTCCGACGACAACCGTGCAGAGATCCTCAGTGGACTGCAGCGACGACTGTGCAGAGATCCTCAGTGGACTGCGATGACTACTGCACTCAGCGATCCTCCGTGGATCAGTGCTACCGGTCCTATGTGGGCCCGATCCTGTGTGGGTCCGATCCTCTATGGGTCTGCGCTCAGCGGTTCTGTGTGAGCTAGCGCCTACAGGTCCTGTGTGGGCCCGATCCTGTGTGGGTCATTGCGGGGGTTAGTTACCTATCGATCATTCGTGGGTCTGACGACATAGATGGATCAGTGATCATCTTTATCGTCATCTGAAGAAGTATACCTGTGTGAGCTGAATCTTGCGTTACTCTCCTTTGTGGATTGTGTTGAGATATCCTGTGTGGATTTACTGTTTACTCTCCTTTGTGGATTGTGTTGAGCTATCCTGTGTGGGTATACGTTTTGCTTTCCTGTGTGGACTGGGTTGTGCTTGGGCTCAGACGTTGGAGCCGAATGAGAATTGATGACTTAGGTATATGTATGGGCATATACCTAAGCAGTGTCAGATGTTACTTCGTGATTTTATCTTTCCTTTGTGGATTATCCTTTGTGGATTTCGGGAGACCTTCGGGGGTCTCGGGGTCCCTACTGAGTAGCTTATACTCACCCCTGCACGGGCTTTGCCCGCACTACGTTGTGTTGGTTGCAGACGACGGACAACGCTGATCGTGGTGGAGGCGTGCGGAGCAGGACGGTACCTGGAGGTGGACCACTGGGCAGGACGTACTCGGAGCGGTCAGGTGGACCCGAGGAGCAGTGGAGGCTATCTGTACCCACCCTTTAGGTGGGATTTCCAGATGACGGCTCGACGCTACAGTTTTCCCTTTCAGTTGCTGTTTTTCCTTTCAGTTGTACTTTACTGTTGGGCTTGTATTTCCGGCCCCTTTTACATTGAGCACAGCTTGTACAGTTTTTACATAGTGTTTACTTTTCTGCTGGCTTACTCTGTGGTGCTTGTTTACTTTTCAAAGGCAATGCCTTCTCTTTTTGTTGGGATTTACGCCTTGGTGCTAGTCTCCAGCCCCTGACCTATGGAAGGCGGGCTTGGGGTAGTCACGGCACGGGCCCCGAGGGCGGGTCGTGACATTCTATGCTTCATCAAATCTATGTCAACCATGAAGTAGAACAAATAAATACCTGGAAGCTAGAACCTGGAGTTGTGACACTTTGTTTTTTAGAAAACTTCCAGAGAATGACTTAATCTGCAATTTTTTAACTCCAAGTAGTTAAGAGATGAGCTTCAAACACATTGAGCCTTATAAACTCAATCATTATAACATTAATTCTATTGCGTTATTTCCCTTACATTTTTGAGAAGTGTGTGTTTATCTGTTACACACACTATCTTCTGTGCTTGAACGAAGGATACTAAATATCCCCACACTAAACATTATTTACACTTTTTATCCCCATTTAAAACCCTATAAGAAGCCATGTGTAGCGTACGGGTGGTGTAAGGCCACACCTATACAGGCGTTAACCATAAACACTTTTGATCATACCATATGATGGCCTCGCATTCCCCCGACTTGTTCTGCTCTTTCGCTTGCTCGAACCGCTTGGTTCTCCCTCTTGGTGTATACGGTTTTCTCCTAATATTCTCTTCCTTTAGGCTTCCTCGACTATCTTCATCTATCCCATCTTTCCCTAGCCTCTTCCATGGCTTATCCTAGGGTTTCTTCCCCTGATACCTTTCATGGATGGTCCACAATGTTTTTCTCCCTGTTCCCATCCTTCCACTTTTCTTCGGTGGAGGCGCTTGGATCTTACCCTAGTCCGATGTTACTTGCTCTGATCTCATGTTCCAACATTCTCCTCCAGGTCAGATCTAAGCATTAGATACCCAATGATTTTGGGCTGAGGCTCGGCGGTGTTGGGTTCTTTCGGAGTCTGATTGTGTTCTATTTTCAGGTTTCAGCCTTTTTCCCCTTTTTTGGTCTTGGTTTGGATTCCGATAGGGTTTCATCCAATTTCTATTTTCCATTAATTCTTCATGCTTGTTTGTGGAATTCCATGTTCTTTTTTGGGTGATTTGGTTTTTGATTTGCGGTCTGTTTTGGGGGGTCTCGCAGATGAGCTCCATTGTGGTCTTCGTCTGCTATTTCTGTACTCTGGTTCTAGGTCTCCACCACTCTCTCTGAGGTGGATTTTCATGGTGTTCTTACCGGTGCTTTGGGATGTGATGTTGAGTGGTCTTGACTAGTGGAGGTTTCATCTTCGTTGGCCCCGGGAGGATGAATGTGTTGGCAATGATTTCTTGTTCAATGGTTGCTCGATGAAGTTGTTGTTTTTTTGTATCTGGTTCAATGGATTTCATTCCATGTGTGGTGATGGAGTCAACATCAATAGACATAAAAAGGATGAAGTGATTATGGTTCTTATAATTTGGTTTTTGAAGGATGAGCTGCTTTTAGGTGACAACATTTGTGGTGTTTATTGTAGGCATGGACGCAGCAATTTCGGCGACGAGGATCTTCAGCAGGCGGTTCTTGGTGATACTATAGATGATGATGAGTGTTTCGGTGTGTTATGGTTTGCAGCTCGAGACTCCTATTTTTTGTTTGAAGGCCTAGGTAGGGCGTGTCACTTTTGGATTATGAATTTGGTGAATCCATACAGTTGGAATGAGGTGTTCTTGTTTTATGTGAAGTCTGTTTTGTTCTGTTTGAATCAGTTTTTGAATTTCTGTGGTTCCCACTCACCCATAAAGTGGTTATGGAAAATACAAAAAAAATAATGATTTGTGGTTCTGGATAATTTGTATATGTGGTCAACTTATTAAACCTATTTCAAAAGTTTAATAGGTGTTTTTCACTAATTCAACGAAGGACTAATCAACCTTTGGGATACTTTTCGACCAACTGAACATTTATATCTATACTACCTTAATTAACTAGGATGTTTCAAAATTGGGGGATATTTATCATAAATATCTTAACAAAAATTTTAAGTTGGAACTCAATTCATCCCCCTCTTGAGTTTCCTCTCCGACCAACACACATCATGGATAAGATAAATTGATCCTTTTGAATCAAATTATCGACCACCAAGTTCACTTTCAATGGGTGATAATGTATTGAGCAGTCATAATATTTAATTGACCCAAGCCATATTCTTTGTTGCATATTCAACTAATTTTGTTTCAATATATAATTTAAATTTTTTTATGATCGGTTTATATATCACACTTTTATCCATTGTGATAATTTATCCATATCATTAATTCAAAAATTATGACATCTGACTCCAAAGCATGAGTTGTGTAATTTTTTTAGGAATTATCAATTTTAGTGAGGCATACGTAATAACCACGTCATTTTTCTTAATAAAAAATCACAATACCTTAATGTATGCATCATTATAGATTAAAATCCTTTTTCTATTATAGGTAAATTTAGTCACATGTGTGATGAATAATCTTCCCTCCATTTCATGGAAATTTACCTCACTTTCATTTTTCCAAAGGAACTTATCTCCCTTATGAGTTAACTTGGTGAGTAGAGTAGATAATCATGATAAAATCTCCAAAAATCATTGATAATATCTTGATAAACCATGAAAAATATTGATATATGTCATTACTGTTGGTCTAGGATAATATTTAATAGCCTTAGTCCTTGACAGATCTATTGATATATATACTCTTCAGATTATAAGAACCAAAAATGAAACCGTTTGTATCAAAAATGTATACTTTGTAAAATTTTCTTATAGTTTATTCTTACCTAGGGTCTTTAATTAAATTATCAAGTGATATTCCTTCTTTTCCTTACTCTTTTAATATATAATAATATCATCTATAAAGACTTTGAAAAACTGATACAGGTAAAATATAAAGACTATATCCATTAAATCCATGGTGATAGAGGGGGAATTAGTAAGAACTAATTGAAAAACTATATATTCATTGTTTTTAGACCTTGTATAAAATGCTTCCTTGGGTATATCCTCCTTCTTAACCCCCAATTTATGTTACAAAATATGAAGTTAAATTTCACAAAAGTATTTTGCTCCGTGAAGTTGATTGAATATTTCATCATTATAGTGAAGATGATACTTATTCACCATCATGATATTGTTCAACTTCTGAAAATAAATCCATTTTCCCATAGATCAATATTTATTTTTATCAAAAAGAATAGGAAAACCCCAAGGTGATACACTTGGACAAATGAATCTATTCTCAGGGTTATCCATGAGTTTCTTCGTCCTTCCTTCAACTCAATCAGGGCCATTCAACAGAGAGACATGGAAAATTGTGTGGCTATATGTATGAGTTTTATTATGAATTCAACTTTGTGTTTTGGTGGGACACTAAGAAACCACTCTGTAAATACATCAAAAAATTCCCAAACAATAGGCATATCGTTGATGTCATGTTTCTACCCAATAACTTTAGATATAATCCTATTATGAATGGGAATTAGGTGCCATAAAATTAATATAATCTCCATTAAATTTTTTTATTTATTATCCCATTGATAGTATATCATATATTGGTTTTTAATAGCAAACAAGAATCATATTCCTCAAAAGTTTATGTTGTATTTTTGTAGAGAAATAAAATCCATGCATAATATGACATCAAATTCATCCAGAGGAATATTGAAAATATATTTAGGATGCACATTCAAACTAATTTCAACCAGATAAAAATCATACACTTGATAGGAAATCATTTTATCATTACGTATTTTCACTTGTAATTTCACATAAAATTATTTTGGTTGTATATTTATTCCCTTATAAAATTATTTACATATGAAATAGTTGGTAGATATGAAGTCAAATAAGTCATTATCAGTTTTAGATTGGATGGTAAGTGTACCTTTCACCATGTTTTCATTGCACCCATCATCAGAAAATATGATCACATGATATTCCCTTGTCCCTCATCATAAGAGGTTGCTGGAATTGATCATCATCATTACCAAATGTATTTGGTAATTGGTTATCATAGATCCCATACTCCTTGCATTTTAAACACTATAGTGTGGTTGGGGCATTCTGTGTGTCTTTATCTCTTTTCAAATAGTTATATAATTTCTCGATATTGCTTCAGCAATCAGCTTTATGTTGGCCTTCTCATTCACACTTAATATATTCACCAGTCGCATTACAACAATTTACTCCTTATTTCATCCCAAAATTTGAGCATATAATAAATCTAATCTTATTATCTCCATGGTTTTTAGATTTTACCTTGAACACTATATCCCTTTTAATTTTAAAACCATGATATTGACATGTAACTCTAACCACAATTTTCACCTTGATAAAAAATAGAACAATCTCTTCGTAGTAACTAATGTCTCTTATGGTTAACTCTCTTATAAGACTTTTTTAATTATATTGAAGAATTGACCAACCCTATATTCAAGTTGGATGATAATAATAGAATCATACCTCAAAAATCTTGTAAAAATTTCCTTATAGTTTCCAATAGGTTCATCATCCTTTTGATTTAACAAAAGTAAATCATTCTCTATCATCACATGGAGAATACAAGGAATTTAATTATTGAAATATAAGTGCTTTAATTCATCCCAATCCAAGGATTCAATTTCATCATGTTTACTTGTATTCATAATATGATTCCACCATTTATTTTCTTCATCTACATAACTGTAGAAATCCAAAATTACGTTTTCATGTTTTGATAAATGGAAAATTTAAAATAAATTCCTAGAGGTACTTATTATTTTATTCGAAACTAGTGGATCTATGGTTTCACTGAATGGAGGTGTTAGTTTCCTCATAAAGGAATAAATAAAATGTTGTCCCCCATTTATTTGTTTGGAAGTATAGAATTATTAATATCTTGATAATGTTTTGTGGGCATAAAAATGAGATTTTTTGATTCCATATCCAATAATATGTAGCTAATTAACCGGAAAATAATTTCATTTTTATCTTACTCATCATTAACATGGTTCCTTCATGTTCCATCCATAGACTAAAACAAAAAATCCTAGTGTTAGAAACAAAAACCATTGTGGAGAACCACATAATCATGAAAACTAACATGTATGATGTTAAAAGCACATCACCTTATTCATTAGTATATGAAAAAATTATGTTTATCTTATTTTATTAAAATTCATATTCTATATAAATACTTTATGATGGTTCATAAAGAGTTTGTGAATTTCCATATCATATCCTTGAGGAGTGTCCAGCCTTGTTTGAAACAAGTCAGGTTTTCCGGAATTCGGTGGCAATTGAGTCCAACTGAATTTTCCCTTTTTTAGTTATAAACTCTATTTACCTCTATTATAGAGCCACACCTACTCGTAGTATCTATACATGGATGAATTTTTTTGGAAACCACTTTCTCTATCCATTACAAAAAATCTAGGACATTTCCCTATACTTTGACTCATCCTTAGACTTATCCTTAGACATGTTCGTATGGATCCCACTAATATTTTATCACATAAGTTTCCAAAGGATAACTAAACCTATCCTATGATACCAACTATAATGACCAAACATTATCATACGTGGACATGAAATAATTTTTGATGAATATTCATTACATTACAAAAACACATGCCTCAGGAGAATAATAGTTTGGGGATTTTGGAAACATGGAAACACAAAAAACTAGACCATTGGTAAAAAAATCATATCCCACTATGATATTCAGATATTAAACCCTTATAATACATATCATGAATAATATATTTCTTCATAACCTTGAGAAAGGAAACATTTGAAAGGGTGAGCTCAGATGCTTAGTTCGAGTAAAAAAGTTAGATATATAAGTATAATGAGAAAATAATGGTATGTGAACATGAGAATAAAATTTAAAAATAGTAACCTATATATCAAAGATCATAATCATGAGTCATGGAATTAATTTTTTTAGTTTATAAGACATAGATAAAAATGGAATCAAAGAACATGATGCATAGGAGCATAACATTGACAAAAGACATAGATTTATGGAATAAAAATATCTTAGAAAATAATTTTCATATTAGTTAAGGGTCATTACAAAGGATATCATAGTGGAATGTGTTCACTTCCAATACCATCATATTGGAAAAATTCCTTACTAAACCGGGTTCACTCCTCGTTCTAGTGATGTCTATCTCATGAGATATAAATCATTACCAAATGCATTATAGGGAGATATAGGACCCACCCATATCATAATGAAAACCATATTTCTATGTTCCAAAATATAATAAAACATTTATCATATCATAAAACATGAAAGGAAATTGGTTTCCTAAACATTTCATCATATCACAACCTATATAAAAGAGACACGTTTCATAATCATTTCCCATTTCATCATAGGATAACTTGTGGAAAAAGAAGCTAGTTTCATAATAATTTTATCCTGGTATACCCTATGGAAGATAATATAAATTCATAATCATCATGAAATCATAGAAAAAAAATTCATATAAAGAATAATAATGGTATCCTTGGATCATATCCTCAATAAAGAATTGGGAACATACAATGATTTCAAATTAGATGGAATGTTATTTGGATTGATCAATTTAAATATTTCTCAAAGAAAATATCATTTCCTATTTGAAATTTTTTTTTATAAAAAATTAAACCTTAAAAAAAAATTTGTTTAAAATAAAACATAAAAAATATAAATTAATCCTCAAATAAAATAACAGTCAGAATGATATAAATTTTCATTCATACCGTACACATTAAAACAAAGATTTATTTTAGGTTTTGTGGTAAAAGAAAAATGTGAATTCCTTGGAAAATGACATGAAGATTAATTTGAAAACATATTTGTAAAAAGTAAATCATGTTAAAAAAATTATTTATAAAAAAAATGGAGAATAATAAAAAATTTTGAAATAATTTTTAGAAAACATGATTTTGGAAGAAAACAACGTTCTAACAGAAGAGTAAAATAAAATATAATTTTCATAAAAACATGTTCACAATTATTTTAAGTAAAAAAGATTTATAAAAATGGTCAAATTACATTAATATATCATGAATAACCATATGAGAGGAAAAAGAATGATTTTATTAAGATATGGATCATAAGAAAGAAACAATATTAATAAATTATGAGATTATAATATAAAATCATTACCACTTTCGTATCTCAAAATAATAATCCCCATGAAGGACTAAAATAAAATGGAACCTAAAATAAGATGAGGATTAATAAAATCATGAAATTACATGTATAAGGATCTGAATATACACCATGTAAAACAATATAGTTCCATAACATAACATACATCTCATTGAAAGAAAAATGAGACAAAAATCACTTACCACTTTGGTAACTTTTGAAATGTAAACCCCATAAAATAGAGATAAAAAGGGATATGTGAACTAAAATAGTTTCTAGGGTAATAATTACAAAATAAATTTGTGTGTTTTATATTAAAACATAAAATAAATATGTGGTTAATATGGAATGTGTCTCACATAAGTAAAAATTGAGAAAAAAATCCATTACCTTAATTCATGACTTATGTAAAACTCCTTCAATCATCCTATATAATAATTATAAATTTTTAATAAAAATATTAATTAAATATATTTATATAAATCATTCAATAAAGTATTTTATTATGAATATTTATTACCCATTTATTAACAATTCTGTGTTAAGGCCACATTTCGTGCAACAACTGCTTTGTTTTTCGTGTATGTTTTGACTTGTTACTTCTGAACCCCCTAAATTTAGTCATAGTTTAATCACATTTATAGTGTAAAATATTATATAATTATCATATATATTCATTTTATATATATTATGAGTAATCAATAAAATTTACCGATAAGGAATGAAATACATTGTTCATGGAGACGGTAGGTCATAAGTACACATGAACATTGGATCCATTTTATTGGAGGATGGAATGTATGAAAAGTAAATGATATATTTCATCATTAAATTATAATTTTTATTTAAAATATATCACATATTTTAATTAATCAAATTCTTAACACCTTCCATGTTAAGCTTGAATTAATCACTTCACTTTGCGAGGTGATAGTCCATCATGTACATGACCAACATTATCATATTCTTATAAAAAGGAGTGATTGAAGGTATGTGTGATATAATAATTTAACAATTATAATAATATAATAAAAATAATATATAAATAAAAAAAATCAATCATTATGTATATCCTTGAGAGGTGGTAATGGAAGACCAAATGACATCAGTAAGTGAGGTGGTAGTCCGTTGTACAAATGAATGATGATTTCATAACCCATTCGATGGAAGTAGATATAGTTGTATGTAATAAAAATATCATCAAAACATAAAAGTATATTTAGGAAACTTAGGCTATTATATAATAATGTTATCATAATAATTTATGGATGAGGAGGAAGAAATAAAACAAAAACGTTAGTTGAAAAACGTTACCTCTTCATCAGGTATCTTCCTTACGTTTTCACCTAAATCATTCATTGGATAGATTTATATCCAAAATAAGACCTATTGTATGAGATGAGGGATTTTTTGATTTTAATATAGTAGATACTAGACAATCCAAAATGGTTTTATGTTTTGATGAATAGAAGATAAGGGGAGACCTATTATTTGGGAGGTGAGTGGCACACTTGTAATTTTTTGAAAGAAAGAATTCAGACATCAATTTTTTCATGATAAAAGGATCCAATAAAGAATCATTTTAGATAATAGAATATATATGTTTGAAATAATACAATCCAATAGTTTTTACAAAATTTTATCATTTAATTCAACCCTTATCTTCAAAATTTAAACCCCTGATAAAACCATTTTTACCTTCACATTGGTTATTATTATTTAACTTTTTTACTATTCATTTTGGAATGAAATTAAGTTGACCTTATCAGATAATATTTATTTTTATTATTACCAATATGGAATCAATTTTTTAAAAATCCATTCATACAATTGGAACATTTTAATTCAAAATTAATCTTGAGGATGCGATGGTAAAGTGGGTTTTAAAGAGATAATATTCAAAAGATTACAATGTTTTATATCAATATTTAATATGAAATTGATTCCCATGAACAAAATTGAATTAATGTTTTAATTATTTAAATAATTTAACTTTAAAACTAGTTTAAAATATTATTTATCTTTATAAATAAATTAAACTAAATGAAAATTTTCAATTAAAATTATGCATTTTTCATTATTCCTAAAAAATGATTCTTTTCAAAAAAAAACAAAAAAAAAACAACCCTAATGTAATTTTAACATGAAGATTAAAAAAATAAAGTTTATTTTATCAAATTAATTTTCTAAAATATTTTAAAAATAATTTTATTAATGTTCAAAAAAATAAGGAAAAAGCTTTTTTGAGAAAATAGTATTTTTTAAACGTATAAAGAAACTACTAAAAATTAAGTAATTTTGTTCATTAATATGTTTCATTTATATAAATACAATATAATTAATATTTTAAAATAATTTATTAAAATTAATATCACTAAGAATAATATATAGGTTATTATAGTCATGTTTAAATAACCATATTAAAAAAAAATATCATTGTTTTTTTAAAACTCATCATCACGTGTAAAACAAACCAACCCTGCGTTGAAGGTAGCATAATATTAACTTGGCGTTTCATGTTTTTCATATAATAAAATAAATTTAATTTATTAAAAAATTAATAATTTATAAAAAAGTCAGGGTGTTGCAATCAACCCTTATGTTGGAAGCACCCATTATGTGGCAATTGGCATCCCCATTTACTGAAAAAATCTTCATTCAATAATTTCAATTAACATTTATATATATATTGATCATTTTCTAGTTAGATTAGTTAGCATATCCAGGTTTTAAAGCCTTATAATTTATAAGTTGAAATTGGCATTTCATGTAACGCCAACCAATTCCATAGGATTCATCCAACGTCATAATGTAATATTCCATGTACAAGGTTCAATTATTTGGGTCACCAATTTAAATATATAGTGGACCATAATCATTATAAATTGAATTTGGAAACTATTTAATTGAATCAAATAACATTATATCCCATGAACATGTGTTTCAGGGATCAAACATGTCATAATTGGGCAGTTAATGTTCCACCATAATTCTATGTAGGAAAACACCATTTAGGTTTATGTATACATATTAATTAAACAGTCATTTATCCTTTTCTATCTTGAAATACTAGAAAAATTTAAACACAATAATCAAATCATTACAATATGTTATAGGAAATGAATGTAATAAAACAAATATGGCATGAAATATACATGACATGGCAATTCTAAGGTTCCTAATATGACGAATGAGATAGTACCAACTTTCCATACTAGACAAATAAAAATGAAAATCCATAATAATAACAATACTTCCACAAATCATATGTTTTACCCATAGTGATATAATTATTAATATTGTAGGCAGAATATAGAACAAAAAGTTCAATCCCATGAATCATAGATTTTCCCTTGTATGTGGGTTAGACACTCCAAGGAATAGGCTCATTATGAAATATCAGCACATTCTTATTATCATATCTAAAAACCATATACAATATGTGGAAAAAGGAAAATAATGTTTTTATACCACTTATAGCATCCTGAGTCCAGTTCACTATAATTTAACTGAACCTGAGAGACACTTCGACTCAAGCATGCCTCCTTAAATTCTTGAGTAAGATTACTAATTTCTAGATTATATAATAGTTTTATTGGGATACAATAACGTCATTATCATAGTGTAGAATGTATGTGTAGAATAAAGAGATCAACAATGGATACAAAAAAATTATGGATGTGGAAATAAGTAAACATCTAGATAAATAATTAACTGATTGAAAGAGTTTAATAAATAATAAATATATCCATATCAATATAATTTATGCCATGGTGTAATAAATAATTTTTGGAATTCAAAGGGGAAAATGGTTGTAGTCATAAAATTTCCAATTTATATAGAAAATAAGAAAAAAGGATAAAATATATATCCAATATCATCATGAGATCATGATCGATCCTATGCTCCCATACTCTATCCTAGAATACAAGTCATGCATCCAAATTTGGTTGATTCTCATTGTCCCTTCTGGTATCCATGATGTTTTTCCAGGGTACCAATCAATGACCCTAACAGGGTGTGAGTAAAACTGAGTGGGCTACGACTAATAGAATATAATACCATCCAGTCAGTGAATATATAATGGAAATGTTTGTTGGTATGATAGATGATAGACAACATTGTAAATAAATCATTTCATCTCAGAATCCTCATTGGATATCATGAAGACCATACATGTTTTAACCTAGAAATTAATTTCCCTAAAAAATTGATCATGTGAAGAAAAAAATAATATATGAACCAAGGTGAAACCAAGGCATCCATAACCTTAAAACGTCAAATCAACTCAAGGTGATAACAAATGAAAACTATCTATAGGGGTATGAGTGTAATCTTTTGATGGACCCTCAGTAGTGCACTCCTATAATAAAAATTCAATAAATCCCTAGTAAAAAGTCCCATATTGAAATGAGAATGACTTTGTTGGATCCCAATGAGATAATTCTAGGTGGTCTACATCCGATGACATCATGAAAAATGCAATGAATTACAAATCTTGAGAAAAGTAACTAATCAGTCCATGTACCTATGTTTGGGTAGTCATCAATATAAGATAAAGAATGATTCTAATAGTGGTATCCACACTTTGAAAAAACATCCATGAATCGGGTGGTATCCTCAAGGTAGTCATGGAAAACCCAAGGGGGGGGGGATCCAAGACATCCCCATGGTAGGATATCCTATACCTGTTTATAATCATCATAAAAAATTCATTTTATGTATAGTCCAATTCAAATTTAATTTAATCCCATTCAGTCTTGAGAATAATTAATCATTTAAGAAGGACATTATAATACATTTATACCATTTACATTTCTATTTAATCCCATTTATTCATAGTCATAAATCATGATTTAACATGGTTAAGTGACATGGACTTTCCATTCAAATTTCATAGATTTCATATAATATTTTAGTTAATTAAATTTACCCATTATAATTAAATAATTCATTCCAAACCCACCTTAGGAGGAGGCTAGGTTTCATAGGTATGGAGAAAGTATCAAGTCATATAATGAACACAACCAAGGGGTGTCAGTAGTAGTTGTAGAAAACCACCTACAATTCCACGGGTCTATAGGGGAATCTAAACATGGTCTAACAATTTTATTAAAAGAAAAATCCTTTTTTAGTGGTGTTACATGGAAAATATATGGTGAGGAACAATTAAAGACACTATAAGAATAAAAACTATTAATAAATATCATGAGACCATCTACCTTATACTGTTGTAGACCCCTCATCTATTATCAGCCATTAAATTGTTCTAGAATGGGAGAAATCATAGAAATTGAAGAAAAACATAAAGATATTTCATATTATCCCACATTTATTTAGTATTACATACAATGAAATATATGAGAGAAAGGGAGGAAGAGGATTGAAGCACCTATCAGTGGCTATCCAACTTGAAAAACGGTCAGCAAAACAGATTTTGGTTGAATAAGAGGGTTTAGAGACTAACTTTAAGGCCAAGGGGATATCTCAACAGAGGTTGAGGATTTTTTTTCATGCATGAGAGAAGAAAAAGGTGGAGTTATATTAAATATATAGAGAAAAATGGGTTATTTATCCTCCTTTTATGGGGTGTATGGTTTAGCCACACAATTGTCCAAACTATGTGTGAATCATGTCCCAACACAATCCCAAGGTACACACCCCATGAAAAATTTATGAACAATTTGAAAAACCATATGAAGACCATGAGAATAACCTCTAAAACTGTCTGAAAAAATTTAACACAATAATGTTGCCTCACTTTCATTTTTTTTAAAATTGATATCCTCTTTCACAAGGAGGAAAGGTTGAGCCACAGGGTCACTACTAATTATTTGTCAATTGTACACCTCCGTATGCTTCTCCATGCCCTAAATATCTTGGATATTAACAATCCCACGACACACCCAAACACTCCCTTCAACTCATCATTACTTTATGGTTGATAAAATTAATGGTTTAAACCATATTTTAATGGATCTATACCTCTCTGAATACATAGTATGTTATAGAAATTACCACTTTCTTGAAGATGTTTCTTTTCTAAAACCATTAAATTAATGAATTACTAGAGTTTGACTAATCCATAACATCCATAGGGATTCTAATGGGATTATCAGAGGTAAATTAGGTAGATATTTGGTTTTATTAGGATTGAGTGAAGTGGTTTTAAAGTATTTGGTTGTGGGAGTTAGTGTTGATGTTTTCAGATGATTTTGGAAGTTTGGTGCAATTGCTTTAATAAATTAAATAACTCTTTTGAAAAACTAAAAATCTCCTATCACTTTAATTAATCAATATCTATCGAATTATTTTTTAATTTTATTGTAGGAAATAATTTCTAACTTTAGTTGATGGAATACAATTTTAATATCTACCCTTTTATTTTGTATATTATAAATTATATAATTGAATTAAATTAATTAAAAAATAAAACATTTTTATTAATTGAGAATGGTTTAATTATATCATTGAGATTAAATTTATGTGAATCATAGTTTTGTCACATGTATGGAAGAAATCTTATTACATGTGTTTATTATTTTATTTTAGGAAAGTCTTATTGTGAATTATAATAATAATTTTTTTGAATTTAATTTTTATTTAATTTTTAATCATTTATTACTATCATTTTTATTTTTATTTATAACTATTTCTCCCTTATATACAGAGTTTTAATTTTTATTTAACATTATGTAACCTATTTAATAGCTTTATATATTATTTGAATTATATATATTACTCTTATATAATCTCTTATGTACACTTACAAAGTGTTTACAAAATATAAGCTACCTTTACATAGAGAGATGGTTACCATTACACGAGCTATTTGTAATGTTGTTTACCATTACTTATGTCCTATATCCTAATGAAGGTTACACATATGTGAGTTGGTATCCTTATGTGAGATACATATTACAGTTACTTAACATGTGAAAATGATGGATATACCTTAGAGAACTCCTTATACATTTACGAATTGCATGTATAACCTTACAAAACCCCTGTAAAATATTGTATACCCTTACAAAAACCATCTAAACGCATTTTTACACTTACAAAAGTACAATTACATAGAATGTTACATTTTAATTTTACTCTTTTGTGAGTTTCGATTATACAACCTATTGTGTTAGGAGATTACCCCTATGTGAGATAAATGATTACCATTGAGCATTGTACCTCTTAAACTTATATAGATGAATAAAAAGTCTTCACATTATTCTAGGTATAAAATTCAATTATTTTTCTAATTTATCATATATGAAGATGGGCCTCAATAAATATATATAAATAATAATGTACAAGTATTGAAATGTTTAATTTGAGTGCAATCTTCAAAATACAGTAAACAATAATGTTTCCATTTTTAATTTTAATCATTATTTTCAAATATGTGATTAACGATAGTATGAAACATCTACATGGATATGGTCCAAAAAAATTGATGATGAAAAATTATTTATTGAACAATTCATCTATTAAAATATTTAGAGGAAAAGAATTAAATATAGAAAATGTGAGAAAAATCATAATAAAAGTTTCTACAGTGATTTGTTGTAGAATAGCAGGTCACCCGTGTTTCCTTATTTCAGCATCAATTCTATCAGGGTTAAAGATCATTTCTTAAGACCTTTAATCTTCATCAAAACCATCAATTAGCCTACTTAGTTTTATTATTTTTTATAGGTTTCTATATTTCGTAGTTTCAAAAAATGGTTATAACTTCTTTAAAATCTTGTGTCTAGTTATGCTTACCTGATAAAAAAGAAGTCCCATAGGCTTCATCTACACTATAGAATAGACTTGGTTATGTCTATACACTTATGTGGCTGAGTGATAGGTTTGGGATTCTCCATAATTATTCATGGGTTATTTATGTGCAATGAAATGTAGGAATGGTTTGGTATTACCTATAATAGGATTGGTTAAGTATTTACCTATAAAATACATCTTCCCCTTATATTGTTTTATTTAATAACAATTCTCTCTTTGAGTTATACAAGATTTAATATTAGAGTAGTTTTAATGAGAATCAAACTATAATAAAAATTATATATCATTGTTATTTATTTTTTATGCAAATTAACTATTAGAACACAATACTCACACATATTTATTATTGTGCTTAAATAACTATTACTATAAAAATGATTTTTTTTTTAAAATTTATTTTAAAAGACTAGTCATAATGCTATAATCTATTATTCATCCATCTATGGGTAAACATTTGGTATCAGAGCAGGTTTATTAAAGTATTGTTTTTTTGATAAATTTCTTATCTTATTTTATAGCTATTATTATAACAATTTCCAAGACCTAACAATCTAAGGAATGGACTTTTTTTCAATGAAATTTGAGGAAGATGAATTCATATATACTCTTATGCTACCTCATTCCAATATAATCGATTTTGTACATTAGAAGGATTGTATGTGGGTATTTTTAATGAATATTTGTTCAGAATATTCTATGATTATGATTAAAACTTATAATTCACTCAAATTATATTTGGATACAGTAATGAGAAATGATTCTTCCAGGTACATGGTAAATTATAATGTCATTAAAATACTTTTTATGCCTTAAATAGAAACATGTATAATCTCATTTCACCATGATTTTTTTATTACATTTGGATGACTTATGTCACTCATCATGGATCTAATAATTTTTAGAGAAATATATTTAGAATACATTGTGATGAATTTCAGGAATTTTGAATGTACAATCATGGGAATATTTGTAAGATTAAAAATTGATTTTCTAGGATTTTTAATGGAATGGTTTATCTTAGGGGGACTAAAAATAATGAAGTACTTCATGAGAGAATACACCAAATATTACCAATGAAATTTAACTCAATGGTGGTTTCAATCGAAGAAAGATAGTTTTTTCACTCAACATACTATGGATAAATTGACTGGATATCTTTTTTAATATGAGCTGGAATGGAAGATAAATGATAGTGAATCTTTTTAAAAAAGATAAGGGAGTATAATTTTAATCTTTTATACATATTTATTCTGAGTATTATAATTTAAGAAGAAGATATTCTAGTAGGGAAAAAGGTATTCAAATGAAGCAACATGATAATTATTTGAAATACCTGGTGAAGTGGAAAAAAGGAACAATAGAAGGAAGATCAATGACGTAAAAGAAGGGAATCCAGATAAAAGGCAAGTAAATTAAATGTAATAGCAATTAAAAATTAACATTATATAAATTTAGGTAGATAAGAATCATCATATGTGATTATATAGAATTTAGTAAGTAACATAAGAGACATGATGTAAAAAACTAAATTAAAGAAAACATATCTTTCTGGATGGAGTTAAACCGAGGAGTCAAGATTTAGTAGCGAGAAATCAAAAAGAGAGAAAAAATGGGTAATCTTTAATAAATGGATACAACTGATGTGGTACTTGATTCATTATTTTCACCTATATGAAATCATACCCATGTAATTGGAAATTCTGAATATGAAAGAAATTTTGAGTAAGATTCATGTTCTAGTTATAAAATATCCCCTTAAAGAATTTTAAATAATGATTTAAAAAGAGAGAATGAATGATTATAAGATGATATTTTGAATGATATAAAGTCATATTTAAATAATAATTAGGTGTATATTATGATAAAAAAAGGAAAATCAATGTTTTGGGAAAGAGAACAATAATTATTAAAATTATTCATCATGTTCTAATTGAGAAGAGATGGAAAGTATTAAAAAAAGATATTATGAAATGAGTATCAAATAAATAATTTTTTTTATGTTTACAACTGATGAATATCAAAAATTGATATTAGAATAGGTATTATATACTATGTATAAAGTTGAGAAATTATGCAAGAAGAAAAAGGAGAAAAGGTACTAAATGAATAAATTCATCATCATTACCTAATAACAAAATATGGTTAGATTTGCAAAATTCATAATTTTTTTGATAAATCTAAAAATAAATTTAATTATTTAGAATAAAATTTTAAAATTTTTGTGTAAGGGAAATACAAATTTTACAAGATCACGTGCATGAATAAAAATAATAAATATAAAAATGGATTTTGTTATCAAAAGGAGATTTCTAAGATGTATATTATTGTGATTATCAAAACTAATAATGGAAAGTGTTTTAATGTTACCTGTTTTTTAGTGTGGAACATTTGGATACTATTATTAATATTTCTATTTAAATCATGTTTGATATTTAAGACACAAAAATATATTGATTTCAAAAAATACTTTCAAGGTTAATAGGAATGTACAAATGTATAGAATGGGCTCCAAAGGTATCATACTAAAATCCAATACGTCCCAAGATAGAGTAAATAATAAGGTATGTATTTTTCAAATTGACAAAATGTTTATTATTGTAACAACCCAGGTAAATAAAGAATATGACATTTTTATATTTATCCATATTTGTGAATAAAATATTAATATTACTTTAAAGGGGATTCTATGCTCGATGGCGTACCCAATACGCAACAATGAGTTTCTTGGGAATCTTACGTTGCACTCTAATAATAAAATAATATTATTTTAAATAGTAGTTATTGCCTAGCCATTTTAATGGATGGAATGAACAGAACTAACTACAAAGTGATTATATATGTTTGTCAAATATTTTTACTTTTTACAATAAATGTTAAGGGATTAAAAATGCAAATGAATCCAATTTTAAGCGTAAACATTCTAATATTCTTTAAAAGTTCGATTAACCGCCTTTTGATGGAGAACCTCTTCTAAATCTACTTTTTGACAATTTTATGTGTTATAATTGACAAAATAAAATTCTTCTTTAGAATCGGGACATCAAAATTTACTTTGTGTAAATTTTTCGTATCTTTCCGATAAAGTTCATTTTTTAATGAATAGTGAAAAATGTTTCATTTTAATTCAAAACCACTTTTTAATCTAATTTATTTATATGATTATATTATCTTTTTAATTGGTTTTAAAGTGAAATTAGAATATATTTTTACCATTTAATTAAATGGTGGACATTGGAATTAATTTCACTTTGAAATCGGACTTAAACTAGTGTCAATCTTTGGATACATTTTGTTTCATAAAAACACGCTATTGTTTTGACAGCGGTAATTAATTATTAAATTAATTAATGCAACTTATATGTTTTTAATTTTGTAAAATAGACATCATTTTTGAATTTTTAATATCAAATATATCTTAGGGTGAATTTTTGGTAATTTTCTGAAAAACTTCAATTTTTATGAATAGTGAAACCACTAAGTTGTACTTATAAAAAATGATTTTCCGTTTAAATGAAATTTTTCAATATTTGTGTTTTGAATTTCAAAAATCAGACATACATGGTTGTCATTAATAAGTAAAATTTGGTTCAATGGGATTAGAATAATTTTTTTGGTGAATAGTAACTTATTAAGTTTTTAATCGCGATTAGAGGTAATTAGTGTAGTTTAAGGTAAAAATAATGTTTTAATAATATGAGATGAGCTTGACACATGTCCTACCCTCATTGGAAGTGTCATGGCCGACCAAGAAAATCCATGGGTGAACTTGGGGACCCCATGGAGCCACTTTGGTTGGAAAACGACATAAATACCTTTTTATTTAATGTTAAAGTAAAAATGACACACACATGAGATGTTTTACTAAAAAAAAATTTACATGGGGTTATACAAGTCATATTTTTTATTATAAATATTCCTTAGAAATATAAAAAGATTTTCTACATAATGATAGTTTATTTTATAATTTTTAGACAATAAATATATTAAATTATTTATGACATCATGATGATGCAGCGATTACCTCATTAATAATGGATTTAAATAAAATGAAAAGATAATGTAACATCTATGAACTAAACATGTACAAAACCTATTGGATGGGTGGATTTCGAACCCTTATCACCTTATCCTCTAATTATATCAATGTGGGTCCTTTTAAATCCGAAACTCATTTTAAAATAAAGGATCATTTCGTTACTTTCCAAGAGTGCCCCTCCTCTTCTCTTATAAAAGGCCCCCACCTCTACCTCATTAACCACACTTCAAAAGCCTTTGGATTGGACAAACCCTGGCCATTTTGTATCTCCACATCCCTCTATAACTCCTTTAACCATCACTTTGGGAAGAAGTCTTCCCAAGGATTCCTTTGAGATCAAACCAAAGGGAATTACCCGATTTTAAGGTAATGTCTTCACTTGTGTCCTTTTGTTTTATTTTGCTTCTCCAACCCCTTAAACTATTTTTATTCATATCTTTTGTAACAACTACAGTATCTACAATATACTAGGATTTTGTTATAAGAAGGATTAGAGCTAAACTTACACAAAACTTCATCTAATGGTTTAAGAATATATTGTTTCTGTGGTTGGCGATTTTCTGCCTCACGAAACGATGATTGTTCAATATTCTTTTAACACCTTTAAAGGTGACCATTATGATGTCACTGTATTTTTTATATGGTATTTATGTTTAATATATGATTCTGTATTTTATATTTAAACCATACCTTTATTCTTTTCATGTTGTGTAAATGCGATAATTTCATATGAGGAAGTGTGGACTACCGCCCCCTAAAGAGATGTGACTCGTACATGCAATACATGGAACGTATAAAGAATGCAATTAATGAAAATATGTGAACTATATAACATATATATTATACTGAATTTATAATATATATATATATCATTTATTGTTAATTCCGTTAATATGAAAATGAAAAAAATGAAAGTAGCGTTCATGTGTACGTACGACCTACCGTCTCCATGAACGATGCTTTTCGTTTTTATCTCCAAATGATATGGAATAGTATAAAGTGAATATGTACTGGATATATATGATATTTTAACCATTAATACTATTCTAGAAATTATTTACTTATAACTACATGGACAACCATTTTTCAAACAAGTTCATTTTTGACTCATGTACCAAACATCGGCAAAAACGTCTGATATGAACTAACATTATTAAACAATTATTATAACATTATAATATGTGATATGAACTGAATAATAATTTTCAAAGTATGTACTTAGGCAATTATAAATTGACCAAATTTTATTATTTAGGAATATAAAGAAACGAACAAGATAAGTTGGACTTGAGGTAAGGGATCCGACTCCTCTCTTTCTTTTAAAGTACACTCTTTTATGTCATTCCTTTTAAATCTCATCTTTCTTGTTATTGGGATATTATTTTATATTACTCTTACTGTAATTTTTATTTTCATATGATGAGAGAACCTATTCTATCTCCTCAATCCACTTTGGACGTTTTAAGTGGCGCAGTTAGGCTGCCGAGTTTTCGTAAGGGATTTTTCATCTCACTTTTATTCCCGTGAGATTTATGCTACATTTGCCACAATTTCCTTTGAGTGGTGTATGTACTGCCCATTATTATACAATTTGTGTAGTATAATTTCATTTATGGGTATTCACATCTTCATTGTTTGACCCTTCTTCCATGGGGTGTACGTTTCGAAAGTTACCCAACTCGGTAAGGGGACCTTTCACCCTCCACTTTTTAAAAGGCTTCTTTTGTTATGTCTTTTCATTCACATACTATTATTTTGGGATATGTTATTTTATATCCTTATTGATGTAAATTTTATGTCCAAGTGATGAGATTCCCTTTTTATCTCTCATCAACTCATTTTCTGAATTTTGTAGTGATGTCGTTAGGCTGTCAAATTTTTGCAAGGGAACTTCTTAACCCAAATTTGATTCTTTAGGATAAACTTGTACTCCTTGAATATTTCGTTCTATGAATATGTGTGAATAACCTCTGATTGTTCTACACTTAATATCCACTTATATTTGGTGTATTCGTTTGTCACACATAATTATGTAATTGATTTATCCTTAAACCAAGGATACAATCTTTGTACGGCACTTCGTCTCAATCTCCTTTCATTGAGGCATATTTTATTTTATACACAACATTCTTTTATACGGTGTATAAACCCCTTTGACTTTTACTTTTATCCAAAATGAATCTTTTTTTTGAAGCGTTTTACAAAACGACAAAAGGGAATGTTTTTGTCACACGTATGCGACGACAATGACTTCTCTGCCGCTGTGACCATTATTTGTGTTTCGGCTTCCTCTACAAGCCATACCTTCTTTTTAAAAGAAAAATAAATACCATGTTTTACTTTTCTTTTATTTTGGTGTTGAAAATGGGTTTCATAATGTTTTTATATGAATGTGTTGTATTGATATCTTGTGATTGAAAAGTGTAAATGTTATGTTTCCTTTATGCATGTTTTATATGATACAATTATGTTATGGTTCTTGGGAATTATTATTAAGACGGGTGGTTCTGTGATAAAATAAGGGCGGGTGAGCCCGATATAGCTCTCCAATGCATTGGGTAACAAGAAGGAGTGAAACGTTAAGGTTTCTCCGAAGAGATTTAGGGAATATACTGTGGTGGGTATTCCAAACGTAACCAAGAGGGTTACTCCCTACGTAAGAATGTTATGAATGCCTCAAGTTACCTTTTATGTCTTATGATTTCTATGTTTTATTCATGATTTGATGAGGTATTTTAAAGTGCCTATGTTTTATTGGTAAAGTATGATTTCATTCTTATGTATATATGAACTCATGTTTCCTTTCCATATTTTTATAACCCTTACTGAGCTTTTTATGCTCATCCCAAGTTTTTAAAATGTTTTTCACAGGTCAAGGGAAGGGTACATGATATGATGATAGTGTCAAAGAAGTTTTAAGAAAGGATCCATGTTTTATTTTAAATATGTTTCCATTTATGGGAAAAATGAATACTATCTTTTATGTAACCACTTTGTTTAAATGTGGAATGTAATGCAAGTTTTATGATCTAATTATCTAAAACTCTAAACCTGAAAAGATCCTCAATGTGTAATCTTGTAATAACTCAAGATTAAGTAAGGTTTAAGGCTAGTGACTTATAGTTGGTATTAGAGGTCGGATTAGATAACTTTAGAGGTTAGAGTATTCTTTAAGCATAAGTGACAATACCATAATGGATAGGATTTCAGAAAGAGTCCTAGTTTTAGATAAAGTGAATGAGTAAGTATATCTTAGTTTTTACCTTCCTCATTTGTAAATGATGGTTTTGTTGATATACTCACAGTGACATTTCTGTTTTTAGTGAAGGGATGGATCTAGCAGTTCCCAAAGAGACAACAGGTTTGAAGGAAACTGTGGTGGTTCTCTGATTAGGATACTAGATAAAATGGGGGATTCAATGAGGAAACTCATGGTTGTTCTAAACCAACTATCAGGGAGTCATGATCAACCACTTTAACCTTGGTATGTTCTATAATGCATCATGTACGAGATGACCAATCGATGTGGAAGTTTAGGTAATAATTATTAAGGTAACCATTATGGTTTATATGATCCTTACTATATGTTATGAAGGAAGTGAAAGGCATGAGATAAAATCGAGGTTAAATTATGTTATGGTTATTTTTGATGATTTTATCTATTTTTGGAAATGATTTGAGAATTATATAGTTTTGGAAAAAGGACAACACGCAGACCGTGTGACAACCTGTCGCGTCGAACAAAGCTGCGGGAATCGAACCCACAACCAAAGCGCGACCAGTATTTATCACCTACCACTAGACTACGTGAAGTCCCTGGTTGGTTTGACTAATTTTTTTAGTTAGATGATTTTAGGAATCAAGAGTAAGTTAATTTTGGGTTATCTATGGAAATGATTAACCTATCATAGAGGATATGTGATTAAGTTAATTATTTTTCAATATGAGAATTTAAGAGCAACTGATGTTATTTGGAGATAAAAGTTAATTTATACCTTGGAAGACTTTGTGATTAAATCCTTCAAATATTTGGGTTTCAATCTTAGTTTGGTTTAATTTGAATAATTTTATGGACAAATTGTTTATCGAATGGCCCTCATTGAACTTTGGGTGTTGTTGGACAAATTTTGGAGATTAAGAATAGATTTTCTTTTTATAAAGGGTTATCCTTTTCTGGATTATCTGATCTTGTACTAAACATTTTTGGTTTCGGTATTGGTTAAAGTCTAAAGACATGGGAATTATATAGTTCTCTTTTATGGATTAGGTGATTCTCTAGAAGTTGATTATAGTGAACAAGTCTTCCTAAATTCTCCTCTTTTGGAGAAAATATGAGTTTGTGTAAGAAATATAATAAAAGTTGAAAGTCAACAGGATAAGTAATTATGTTTCCTTATGAATAAATTCCTCAATAAAAAGTATCTTAAAACAAAAATGTTGTCTATTAACTTTTCCTACTGGGGAATCGAATACCGTTTAACCCATCACAATTTTGTGATTTTCTTGTGGTTAAATTTCTCCTAAACATGTTTTATATCACTATCTATCAGAACATGACCCTATGTTTTCTCCTCCATGTCCATGTTTTCCTACATGGAATCCTAGTATGAGTTAACTCGGGTGACCTCTGTACTTATCTTTCTTTATTTTAAAGTGATTGTTTTACCGACTCTTGTTCTGATGTGGGACTTTCAAGGATGTTTCCAAGCTCAATTTTAAAATTGCGAGGACGCAATTGTCAAAAGGGGGGAAGGATGTAACACCCCAGGTAAATAAAGAATATGACATTTTTATATTTATCCATATTTGTGAATAAAATATTAATATTACTTTAAAGGGGATGCTATGCTTGATGGTGTACCCAATACGCAACAACGAGTTTCTTGGGAATCTTACGTTGCACTCTAATAATAAAATAATATTATTTTAAATAGTAGTTAACGCCTAGCCGTTGTAATGGAGGGAATGAACAGAACTAACTACAAAGTGATTATATATGTTTTTCAAATATTTTTACTTTTTACAATAAATGTTAGTGGATTAAAAATTCAAATGAATCCAATTTTAAGCGTAAACATTCTAATATTCTTTAAAAGGTTGATTAACCGCCTTTTGATGGAGAACCTCTTTTAAATCCAATTTTTGAAAATTTTATGTGTTATATTTGACAAAATAAAATTCTTATTTATAATCGGGACATCAAAATTTACTTTGAGTAAATTTTTGGTATCTTTCCGATAAAGTTCATTTTTAATGAATAGTGAAAAATGTTGTATTTTAATTCAAAACCACTTTTTAATTTAATTTATTTATATTATTAGATTATCTTTTGAATTGGTTTTAAAGTTAAATTAGAATATATTTTTACCATTTAATCCAATGGTGCACATTAGAATTAATTTCACTTTGAAATCGGACTTAAACTAGTGTAAATCTTTTGATACATTTTGTTTCATAAAAACACGCTATTGTTTTGGCAGCGGGAATTAATTATTAAATTAATTAATGCAAATTATATGTTTTTAATTTTGTAAAATAGGCATTATTTTTGAATTTGGAATATCAAATATAGCTTAGGGTGAATTTTTGGTAATTTTCTGAAAAACTTCAATTATTGATGAATAGTGAAACCACTAAGTGGTACTTATAAAAACTGATTTTTTGTTTAAATGAAAATTTTCTATATTTGTGTTTTGAATTTAAAAAATCTGACATACATGGTTGTAATTAATATGTAAAATGTGGTTCAATGGTATTAGAATAATTTGTTTGGTGAATAGTAACTTATTAAGTTTTTAATCTCGATTAGAGGTAATTAGTGTAGTTTAAGGTAAAAATAATGTTTTAATAATATGAGATGAGCTTGAAACATGTCCTACCCTCATAGTATGTTTCATGGCCGACCAATAAAATCCGTGGGTCAACTTGGGGACCCCATGGAGCCACTTTGGTTGGAAAATGACATAAATACCTTTTTATTTAATGTTAAAGTAAAAATGACACACACATGAGATTTTTTACTAAAACGATTTTTACATGGGGTTATACAAGTCATATTTTTTATTATAAATATTAATTATAAATATAAAAATATTTCCTACATCATGATATTTATTTTATAATTTTTAGACATTAAATATATTAAATTATTTATGACATCATGATGATGCAATGATTACCTAATTAATAAAGGATTTAAATTAAATGAAAAGATAATGTAAAATATATAACCTAAACATGTCCAAAACCTATTGGATGGGTAGAGTTAGAACCCTTATCACCTTATCCTAGAATTATATCTATGTGGGACCTTTTAAATCCGAAACTCATTTTAAAATAAAGGATCATTTATTTACTTTCCAAGAGTGCCCCTCCTCTCTTCTTATAAAAGGCCCCCACCTCTACCTCCTTACCCAAACTTACAAAGACTTTGTCTCGGCCAAAAACTGCCCATTTTGTATCTAAAAATCCCTTTCTAACTCCTTGAAGCCTCACTTTGGGTATAAGTCTTCCCAAGGAAGCTTTTGAGCTCAAACCAAAGGGAGTTACCCGATTTTAAGGTAATGTCTTCACTTGTGTCCTTTGGTTTTATTTTGCTTCTCCAAACCCCTAAAATCTTTTTATTAATTTCTTTTATAACATATCCAGTATCTTCAATATACTAGGATGTTGTTATAAGATGGATTCGAGCTACACTTACACACACCTTTGTCTAATGGTTAAAGAACATACTGTTTCTGTGGTTGGCGATTTTCTGTCTCACGAAACGATGATTGTTCAATATTCTTTTGACACCTTTAAAGGTGGCCATTATGATGTCACTATATTTTATATATGGTATTTATGTTTAATATATGCTTATTTATTTTATATTTAAACCATAACTTTATTATTTTCATGTTGTGTAAATGCGATAATTTCATATGAGGAAGTGTGGACTACCGCCCCCTCAAGTGATGTGACTCGTACATGCAATACATGGAATGTATAAATATTGAACTTAATGAACATATGTGACCTATATAACATATATATTAGACTGGAATTCTAATATATATATATATATATATCATTTATTTTTAATTCCGTTAATATGACAAAGAAAAAAATGAATGTAGCGTTCATGCGTACGTACGGCCTACCGTCTCCATGAACGGTCTTTTCTTTTTTTATCTCCAAATGATATGGAATAGTATAAAATGAATACGTACTGGATATATATGATATTTTAACCATTAATACTATTCTGGAAATTATTTTCTTATAACTACATGGACAATCATTTTTCAAACAATTTCATTTTTGACTCATGTACCAAACATCGGTAAAAACGTCTGATATGAACTAACATTATTAAATAATTATTATAACATTATAATATGTGATATGAACTGAATAATAATTTTTAAATGAGGTCCTTAGGAAATTATAAATTGACCAAAGTTTATTATTAAGGAATATAAAGAAACTAACAAGACAAGTTGGACTTGAGGTAAGGGATCCGACTCCTCTCTTTCTTTTAAAGTACACTCTTTTATGTCATTCCTTTTAAAGCTCAACTTTCTTGTTATTGGGATATTATTTTATATTACAATTACTGTAATTTTTATGTTCATATGATGACAGACTATATTCTCTATCATCAATCCATTTTGGAAGTTTTAAGTGGCGCCGTTAGCCTGCCGAGTTTTCGTAAGGGATTTTTCATCTCACCTTTATTCCCATGAGATTTATGCTACATTTGCCACAATTTCCTTTGATTGGTGTATGTACTGACCATTATTATACACTTTGTGTAGTATAATTTCATTTATGGGTATTCACATCTTCATTTTATGACCCTTCTTCCATGGGGTGTACGTTTCGAAAGTTACCCAACTCGGTAAGGGGACCTTTCACCCTCCACTTTTTAAAATACTTATTTTGTTATGTCTTTTAATTCACATACTATTATGTTGGGATATATTCTTTTATATCCTTATTGATGTAAATTTTATTTCCAAGTGATGATATGCCCTTTTTATCTCTCATCATCTCATTTTATGAATTTTGTAGTGATGCCATTAGGCTGTCAAATTTATGCAAGGGAACTTCTTAACCCAAATTTGATTCTTTAGGATAAACATGTACTGCTTGAATATGTCGTTCTATGAATATGTGTGAATAACCTCTGATTGTTCTACATTTAATATCCACTTATATTTGGTGTATTCGTTTGTCACACATAATTATGTAATTGATTTATCCTTAAACCAAGGATACCGTCTTTGTATGGGACTTCATCTCAATCTCCTTTCATTGAGGCATATTTTATTTTATACACAACCTTCTTTTATACGGTGTATAAACCCCTTTGAATTGTATGTTTATCCAAAAGGAATATTTTTTATATGAATCATTTTAAAAAATGACAAAAGGGAATGTTTTTGTCATACGTATGCAGCGACAACGACTTCTCCGCTGTCGTGACCATTATTTGAGTTTCGGATTCCTCTACAAGCCATACCTTCTTTTTAAAAGAAAAATAAATACCATGTTTTACTTTTCTTTTATTTTGGTGTTGAAAATGGTTTTCATAATGTTTTTATATCAATGTGTTGTATTGATATCTTGTGATTGAAAAGAGGAAATGTAATGTTTTCTTTATGCATGTTTTATGTGATACGATTATGTTATGGTTCTTGGGCATTATTATGAATACAGGTGGTTCCGTGATAAAATAAGGGTGGGTGAGCCTGATATAGCTCTCCAATGCATTGGGTAACATGAAGGAGTGAAATTTTAAGGTTTCTCCGAACAGATTTAGGGAATATACTGTGGTGGGTATTCCAAACGTAACCAAGAGGGTTACTCCCTACATAAGAATGTTATGAATGCCTCAAGTTACCTTTTATGACTTATGATTTCTATGTTTTAATCATGATTTGATGAGGTATGTTAAAGTGCCTATGTTTTATGGGTAAAGTATGATTTCATTCTTATGTATATATGAACTCATGTTTCCTTTCCATATTTTTATAACCCTTACTGAGCTTTTTATGCTCATCCCAAGTTTTTGAAATGTTTATCACATGTCAAGGGAAGGGTACATGATATGATGATAGTGTCAAGGAAGTGTAAAGAAAGGATCCAAGTTTTATTTTAAATATGTTTCCGTTGATGGGAAAAATGAATACTATCTTTTATGTAACCACTTTGTTTAAATGTGGAATGTAATGCAAGTTTTTTGATCTAATTCTCTAAAACTCTAAACCTGAAAAGATCCTCAATATGTAATCCTGTAATGACTCAAGAATAAGTAAGGATTAAGGTTGGGGCCATATAATTATATTTTGTTTTAAAATATTTTATATCGGCATTCATATAAATTGTTTTTTCATATGGACTGAAAACCAGTCTCTAAATAAATTATTTAGGCATGGATATTAATTCCTTTAATTATTTCGAAATCTTTAAAATTCAATGAATTTAATTTTTAAAAGATTCAATGATTTTGGGTGATTATATATTATAATTTTTTAGTCATGAATTTATCTTCTATAAAATTAAGTTTAAAATTTATTATTTATGTAATCAATTTTATATAATCTTACTAGAAAAAAACTTATGATATAGTTTTAAATATATTGTTCTCTATTTTGTTATTATGACCACTTGGTATAATCATACTTTCATCACATACATAAGAGTTAATGTTTTTTTAATACTTGTTAATAATATTTTCTATGTCCTTGATTATAATTTCTATATTGATACTAAATATATTTAACATGATTTTATGTTATATGTTATTAATATAATATATAATGTGTAGTTTTAAAATTTAAATAATTTCTTTAAAATTATAATTAATATATATTTATAAATCTTAAAGTAAAATAGTGTATATGTAAGTTAAATTGTTTTAAATGTATCATGCATCAATCCATTTCTTTTTTAATTATCCAATAAACCTATCCAACTAATTAATTTTTTGTTGATTTTTATATACGTAATATATTATTATTTCATTTTAAATATATTTCACATTCCATGAATATATTTTTAAGAGATTCCTCAATTCATGGGTAAAATATATCCTCTCTATATTCTTAAATTTTTATTGTTATATTTCATCAATATGAGGGGTGTTTTCCCTTAATTGTTAAATTGTGTAGCATGGTGAATTTATTTAGAATCTATTTTAGCACATGTTAAATTGTACTTTTGGATTATGAGTTTTATCTCCCTAATTCATTGTTCCTTGAGGTAATCATGACTATAGACTATTGATCATCAATTACCATCTAAGAGTTCTGTTAAATTTATTTTAATTATGCATGTTCAATTATTGTAATTGTTGTATTCCTTTTATAAATTTGATTATAACTTGATATTTTAATATGCCAGTTTTCTTTATTTATATGAAGATATTATTATAAAAAAATGATGTATAATTTTTTAAAATAACTACCAGTTATTTTCTATAAATTTAAAATGTGGGAGAATATTTTGGAATTTCTAAAATGAATGTTTGGATTCCCAATTTTAAAAAACGGGGAGATTCTTAGTGTTGAGGTTTTGGGATGATTTTGTAAATTGAGTTTTACTAATTTTGAAAAATTGAAAGCACTCTTTGATAAATTCATAACCTCTACTCACATTAATGATTTAATTTAATTTATAATATTACTATATTTTATTAAAGGAATTTATGGTTAACATTAGTTAAATAATTCTATTTTTAATATAGACTTCTTTATTTGGTTCATTACAAATTGGGTATTTTAATTAAATCTAAATTTAATGATAATTATTATAATCAATTGAAATTAATTTAATTACATAATTGTTGTTAAATTGATTTGATCTAACATTTTATCACATATATACATGAAATATTTTTTCATATTTTAATTTCTCTATGGTTTATTGTAACACCCCAAGCTTTCACGATACGCCTCTCTTTCAATAATGCAATAGCTTGCATTTTACGCAAGTTCGAGTTCTAACACACCGTGACTAATCAAAGTAGCCGTTATGAATAGTAATAACCACTTTTTTAAATTATAGAAATTTTAAATTTCAAAATGGAATTCATTTTTTTATTCCTAATATTGAAATTAGCCTACGTTGAATTTTTTGTAATTTTCTGAGAACTTCCAAATTTTTATGAATAGTGAAAAATACTTAAAACAACTTTTTTAATCAAAATAATCTATAGTGATAAGTTATAATATTTAGTGGTTTTAAAGTATAATTAGAATATATTTTTACCATTTTATCCAATGGTGGTCATTATAATTAATTTAACATTGAAATTGGACATAAACAATTGCCAATCTTTTGATATAAATTGTTTCTTAAAAACACGCTATTTGTTGTGACAGCGGGAATTAATTATAAAATTAATTAATGCAACTTAAATGTTTGGAATTTTGTAAAATAGACATAATTTTTGAATTCGGAATATCAATTATAGCTTAGGGTGAAATTTTGGCATTGTTCTGAAAAACTTAAATTTTTGATGAATAGTGAAACCACTAAGTGGTAGTTAAATAACTGATTTTCATTTTAAATGAAATATTACCACTTCTGTGATTTTATTTTCAAAAATACGACATACATGGTTGTCATTAAGAAGTAAAATGTGGTTCAATGAGATTAAAATAATTTTTTTGTGAATAGTAACTTTTAAGTTCTTAATTGCGATTAGAGGTAATTAGTGTAGTTTAAGGTAAAAATAATGTTTTAATAATATGAGATGAGCTTGACACATGTCCTACCCTCATTGTATGTGCCATGGCCGACCAAGAAAATCCAGGGGTCAACTTGGGGACCCCATGGAGCCACTTTAGTTGGAAAATGAAATAAATACCTTTTATTTAATGTTAAAGTAAAAAATGACACAAACATGAAATGTTTTACTAAAACGTTTTTTACCTGAGGTTATACAAGTCATATGTTTTACTATAAATAGTAATTGGAAATATAAAAAGATTTAATACATCATAGTATTTTTTTTATAATTTTTAGACATTAAATAAATTAAATTATTTATGACATCATTATGATGTAGCGATGACCTCATTATTTAACGATTTTAATAAAATGAAAAGATAATGCAAAATCCAAGGCTTACACTTCAAAAGACTATTGGATGGGTATATTTAGAACCCTTATCACCTTATCCACGAATTATATAAGTGTGGGACCTTTATAATCCGAAAAGCATTGTATAATAATGTAAAATTTCCTTACTTTCCAAGAGTGCCCCTCCTCTCCACTTATAAAAGGCCCCCACCTCTACCACCTCATTCACACTTTCAAGACATTTGGATCGGCCAACCTCTGCCCAAATACTCTCCCAACTTCCCCCTCTTACTCCTAGAAGCCTCACATTGGGCAGAACTCTTCCCAAGGAAGCCTTTGGCTCAAATCAAAAAGAGTTACCCGATTTTGAGGTAATGTCTTCTCTAATGTTGTTTTGTTTTATTTTTCTTCTCCAACCCCCTAGACTCTTTTTATTCATTTATTTTGTAACAAAACCAGTATCCTAAATATACTAGGATGTTTTTATAAGAATTATTCGAGCTACACTTACACACACCTACATCTAATGGTTAAATAACATACGGTTTCTGTGGATGGCGAATTTCTGCCTAACGAAACGATGATTGTTCAACACTCATATAACACCTTCAAAGGTGGACATTAAGATGTAACTATATTTATATATCATATATAATATGTTTATGTTTTACTTATTCTTCAGTATTTCTCATTTATGGCATACTTTATGATTTCCATTATGGGTAAACGCGATAATTTCATTTTAGGAAGTGCGGACTACAGCCCCCTCAAAGTGATTTGAATCGTTAATGCCATATATGGGATATATAAAGGATGGAGTAAATGGTATTATACACTATATTATACTGGAATTATATTATACATTTATATCATTATGATTTCATTCCATTAAATATGAAATAGAAATGAAAGTAGTGTTCATGTGTACGTACGGCTTACCGTCTCCATGAATGGTGCATTTCATTTCTTACCTCTAAATGTTACATAATATTATAAATGAATGAATATACTGGATATATATGATATATATGACATCTAAATCATGAATATAATTCTGGAGATAATGGATATTCTACCACATAAACAACTTGTAATTATAAGAAGTTTATTGTTGACTCAAGTACCAAAGATCGACAAAACGACCGTTATTAACTTAAATAATTACATAATGTTCATATCATTGTAATAAGTGATATAAAAAGGATAATTAAATTGAAAATGGTTTTTAATAAGGTATATATTAACTCTAGTTTATTATTTAGGAGGTTAAATAACGGTTGAGTCATGTCAGACACGAGGTAAGGGAACTTCTTAACCCAATTTCTATTCTTTGGGTTAATCTCATACTTTCAAATTATGTCATGATATTATTATGTCCTATCTTGTATTTGTACTTTATTTATGTGTACTTATAGTGAATACACATTATAGATGTACTTTATTTAAAAAAAATGATCTTTTTAAGGACTTCGTCTCAATCTCCTTTCCTTGAGGCATATTTGGTTTTATACACAACTTTCTTTTATACGGTGTATAAAACCCATTGACTTTTACATTTATTAAAAAGGAATCTTTTTTATACGAAGAGTTTTACTAAACGAAAAAAAGGGAATGTTTTTCTTTCCGTACATATTCGGCGACAACGACTTCTCCACCGCCGTGACCATTATTTGAGTTTCGGCTTCCTCTACACGCCATCACTTTTTTTTAATGAAAAATAAATACAAAGCTTTAACATTCTTTTATTTTGGTATTGAAAATGGTTTTGAAAGCGTTTTTATTATATCAATGTGTTGTATTGAAATCTTGTGATTGAAATGTGGAAATGTTCTGTTTCCTTTATGCATGTTTTATTTGATACGATTATGTTATGGTTTATGTTATGTTTAAACCTATTCATATGAGGAATGTATTGGACTTAATAAGTGACGGGTGGAGCCCGCTATAGCTCCTCGATGCATCAGTAGGTCTCATGAGACAACTAGATGTGGAATTGGCCGAGGCCCTTTCCCAATTTGATTTATGGTTTTGGCCGAGGCCTTAATCATTTTAGACGTCTTGGCCGATGCCTTGACAAAATGTTTCAGAATGTCTGGCATTATGCATTCCATCATTATGAAAGTGGTTATTGATATTTCATGTGATTATTCGACCAGTAGAATATCCATGTGGATAAGTAAATGGCATTATCTCATTTTACTTTTTCCATATTATCATGAAGTTCATGTTTAAAAGTATTTTGTTTTATTTATACATTGCCTTAATTGTTAATGTTTATTTATGAAAGCTTCCTCAATATTGTTATCCTTACTGAGCATCTGAGCTCACCCCTTTCAATGTTTTAATATTTTTCTAGGATGTGGAGAGGTATTTTATGAATGACCTGCAGGGATAGTCAGAAAGGGATATAAGTGTGGACTATGAAGACCATGTTATTGTAGTTTGTTTACCTTTTGATGTAATGAAAGAATTATGAATGTATCTAGTGTTTCCAAGGCTACTAAACTAATCGGTCTTTCGAGAATTGATCTTTTGTGATCATGCCAATGTTACGAAGTAATGCACCGACTCTGGGTAGGTGGGGTCGGGGCGTTACATTTATTATTTTTTATGATAATATTTTTTAAATTTAATTTTTATTTAATTTTATTCATTTTTTCCTATTATTTTTAATATTCTTTAAAAATTTTTTGAGGAAAATGTTTCTTATTTTTTTAATGATTATTTATAACTTTATAGAAGACTTACAATGTTTAACTCACTCTTACAATTTTTTTCCATACCCTTACATATATGTTTTTTTACCTATATACATAGAGTGTTAAATTTTATTTACATCCATCCAATTCAATATTTTTACTTTCAAGAATGACTACATTCATGGATTTAGATAGAACCACCACAACATAACCTACCATAAAATCACCATTCCTCAAATCAATAAGCAGTTAAAAAAAATTTCACAAAAAAATAGTAATCCGTAATATCATGGAAGAATTTCTCATTGGGATTCACTCTGATAAATTTTTAACTTTTATTTACAAATATGTAACTTATTTTTGACCCTTACACATTATTTATATCCTTTATGTTACCCATAGGTAAAATCTTTTGTACCTTATGTACTGTTTACACAATTTAAGTTACCCTTATATAATGAACTAGCTACCTTTACATGTGAAATATGACATTTTTAACCTTTAAATAATTCTATTCCCATTATATAGGTTACCCTTACCCTAGTTGGTTTAAATATGTGAGATACATATTACCCTTATGTAACTAGTGAAAATTAATAATAAACCATATGTAACACCTTGTACCTTTCTTCAACACATCTATACCATTACGAAACACATGTTAAATTATTTATACCCATAGGAAGACCATGTAAAGACACATCTAGCATTTAAAACATTCCTTTATGGATTGGGTTACATTTCAAGGTTACCATTATGTGAGTTACCCTTTCAAATTTTTTTTTTAATGATTTGTTTTACCCGCGCTCTTTGAGTACCTTTATGTAGCATATTTATTACCTTTACATAGATCAAGAATAAATAATTTTACCCTAATTTTTGGTATATAATTCCACTATTTATCACATTATCATAGAAGAAGTAGGACCTCAGTGCATTAATACCGAGAATGATGTCTGTGCATTCAATTGATGAATTTGAGCATGGTAATCTAAATAAAGTTAAAGGAAATAATTCTATTTTTATTTGAAACTAATATTTTTAATTATATGATTTTAGATATTAGGAAATATCCTTGTGGAAATGGTTTATTAAATTTTGATTAAGAACTAGTAGACATTGAAAAATTCACCTATAAATTGTTTTTGTGGGAAAAAAGTGATGATAAAAAATGGTAGAAACTTTGTAGTAATAATTAATCTATTAATTTGTTGTGGAATTGTTGGATGTCTAAGATTTCATGTTTCTATATCAATTCATGAAGTCCTGAAAATCATTTTTCTATACTATTAACCTTCATTAACCTCTTTTAATAGTCTATATAGTATTATGATTTTGAAGAAGTGTTTTTACTTTATATTTTTTATAGAAGGTAATAGCTCCTTAAAACAGTAATGTATGGTTATTCTTACTAGATAAAAAGTTATTAAAATTTGATTGATCTATATTGAATAATATACCGGGGTCTATCTACACCTGTGAAAGGATGAGTTATAGGATTAGGATTCTCTTTAGAAAATATTTTCTTATTCTCATTCCCTAAAAAGGTAAGAAAGGATTTGTTTGAAATATAATAGGGTAGGTTGAGTCTGCACATGTTGAAGAATTATTCTTCTTATTACATATTATTAGTGAGTAAAAATTACATTTCTAATTTATAGAGGATTTAATAGTAGAGTAGTTTCACTAAGAACAAACTCACTATTGAAATTTTGGTATTCTTTTTTATTTTTTCACCTAGTAAACTATTTGAACACTGCACTCTCATTCATTAATAATCAAATTTAAATAAATAATAATATACTAATATTATAATTATGTTGTAAAATTTTAAAATTATTTTTCACCCACCAAAATTCCAGCATTCAATCCATATCTGTGTCATCTTAGGAGTATTTATACTAGATGATGTATGTGTTTTTAGGATAACATATTGAATAAAATTCAATTTCTATATTCAAACATGTAATAGTAAAATACTTTGACATTATGAAAATTATTGGAATAAAAAATGATTTTTTATTTTTAAAACCTTTCACTACAAGAAATTTAGTATATACCAACGGTTTAAAACCATTGGTAAAGCCTTTCTAATCGTTGGTAACACTTATACCAATGGTTTAGCCAACCATTGGAAATAGAGCTGTGGGGATAGGCTTATAAGAAAGTGTTATCAAATAATCGTTGGGAAAATCCACCAGAAATTGTAATATCTTTCCCAATGGTTTCAAAACTATTGAAATAGATATTTACCAATGGTTTATGAAACCCGTTGCTAATGATTGAGAATACTAGGAATTTATCAGCAGTTTTAGAAACCACTGGTAAAGGCTGAACTAAGACATTTACCAACAATTTCATCTATTGGTGAAGAGTGGGTTATTCAATTCTATACCAATGGTTTTGGAAAAAGTTGGTATATAGCCTGTAATTTTTCTAAAGGCAAGCAGCTTCCCTATGCCAGCAATATTTCCAGAAGCAGTATGCATTTACCTGCAGAATAACATAGAGTACACAATATAGAATACCTATCATTCTATACTACTAGTCTATAAATTCACTTGAGGTTTATAATGATCTCCCCATTCAAAACCATAAAATATCATATTATGTCTTATGATGGAATTATATAATCTGTGTGTTGAGTTGATTTTAAACTACATCTTTATGAGGGATCAGTTATACAACCCTTAATTTGAGTTATTTCAAAATGGCAACACATGTTGAGTTTATTAATGTACAGCCTTTAGGTCTTAGTTAATTCTCTCTTATTTTCTATGTTATCCCATATAGATATAAAGTAGATAATCCAAAGTCTCTTAGGTAAGTTGTTAGTGAAACATTCATTCTCTCAAAAGGTGATGCAGGATGTAATTCTATGTAAAACAGGGATAAGATGGTATTTTTTAGAGATGTTAAATGAAATGAGATGATCCCAAGATATCATTGGTATATATTATCAATTATTTGTAAAATGATACAAGCATATTGGTGAAAGAGTTGTTTTTTGTATTGTCAAGCAAATAAAAATAGGGACATTAATGTTCTTATGGATAGGATTGTAATTTTTATCAATGATTTTGGCATGATATAGTGTGGAGGAGTGAAATAAGCTATTGATGTCAAGGGGGTGGGGGCTATATAGGGGGTTGGGGGTGCTGTCCAAGGGGGTATGTGATATCCAGGGGGTGGGGGGCTATCCAGGAGGTTGGGGTGGGTGTCCAAGGGGGAAGGGGTGTCCATGGGGGGTTCGACAGGCTGTCCATGGGGGTGGGGGGCTATCCACATGGGTACGTGATGTCCAGGGGGAGGGGGGGTCGTCATGGGGTTGGGTGAGGGTGGTTTTCCAGGGTGGTGGTGGTCCAGGAGTGTGGGGGCATCTAGGGGGTTGGGGGGCTATCCAAGAGGGGTGGGGCTGTCCAGGGGGGTGGGTGCGGTCCACGGGGGTGGCAGGGCTGTCTAGGGGGTAGGGAGTGTTCATGGGGTGGGTGGGGGTGGGGTCTTTAGGGGGTAGGGGGTGCCTACTAGGGTGGGAGACGCTATCTGGGGGGGGGTATGAGGTGTCCAGGGGGTGGGCGGGCTGTCCACGTTGGTGGTCAGGCTGTCCATGGGTAGGGGGTGTCCAGGGGGGTGGGAGGGCTATCCACGGTTGTGGGGGGGGGGGGGGGGGTGCTATCCACAAGGGGAGGGGGTTCCCAGGGGGATGGGTGGGCTATCCTTGGGGGTGGTTGGGATTTCCAGGGTTAGGGGTGTCCAGAGGGTGGGCGGGCTATCCATGGGGGGGGTGTCCATGGGGGGAGGGGTTCCCAGGGGTGGGATGACTATCCACGGGGGTGGTCAGGCTGTCCAGGGCCCGGGTTGGCTGTCCACGGGGTTGGTCGGGCTATCTAGGGGGTAAGGGTGTCTAGGGGGTGGGCGGGCTATCCACGAGGGTGGGCGGGGCTGTCCCAGGGGTATGGGGTTCCTAGTGGGTGGGTGGGCTATCCACAGGGGTGGTTGGGCTGTACAGGGGGGTACGAATTGTCTAGGGGGGGCAGGCTATTCATGTGGGTGGACAAGCTATTTAGGGCTTAGGGGGTGTCCAGGGGGTGGGCGGGTTGTCCATGGTTGTGGGGTGGTAGTCCACGGGGGGAGGGGGTTTCCAGGGGGTGAGTGGGCTGTCCACGGGGGTGTCCAGGCTGTCCAGGCGGTGGGCGGGCTGTCCACAGGGTGTAGGTGTGTCCAGGGGGGGGGGGGTGGGCTATCTAGAGGGGGAGGTTGTCCAGGGGGTACAGGGTGTCCAGGGGGTGTGGCATGTCCATGGGGGGTGGGGGTGGGTGGGGGTGTCCAGGGTGTTGGGGGGCTATCCAGGGGGGTGGGTGGGCTGTCCAGGGGGGTGGACAGGCTGTCCACGGGTAGTGAGCAAGCTGCCCATGGGGTGGGTGGGTGTCTAGGTGGTAGGGGATATCCATGGATTTGGCAAGGAAATCTAAGGGGTAGAGGGTGTCCAGAGGGTGGGATGGGTGTCCACGAAGATGGACGGGATGTCCAGGGGGTACGGGGTGTCTAGGGGGCTGGGCTGGCTATCCACGTGGGTGGTCGGGCTATCTAGGGGGTATGGGGGTGTCCAGGGGGGTGGGTGGGCTGTTCACGGGGTGGGGGGGGGGGGTCCATCCATGGGGGTAGGGGGTGTCCATGGGGGGTGGACGGGTTGTCTTGACTGAGGGATTCCACTCTTTTCCTTCTAGATATTTGGATTGTTAGAAATATATGGGAGTTCATGTGGAATGATTTGGACCTTCTTGGTTTTCCAGCCCCATCCTCCTAGATTTAAATATTTGTCTCCTCTGTAATGATATCTATAAATATAAATCGGTTTTCAAGGTTATTTACATGGTAAGAGAGGTTTGTGGCAAGGGGAAGCTCTATCTCCTCTCATTTTTGTGATTTTTCATTTAATACTTATGTCACATTCTAAAGTATCAAATCTATGTTTGATGATCATTAAAGTTTTATTATCATTGTGGTAAGATATCCATCTCCCATATTTGTTTTTTGAATGATATTTTATTTCTTTCATTTGGAAATACATATTATTTATCTGTATTGAAATATGACAAGGATTTATTATCTTCCTTTTCTGGATTGACTATTAATTGTTCAAAAGAATTGATGTTCTAGGATGGAAATTATTCTAATATCTATGATAGATTTGATGATTCTATGGTTATTTAGGGAGGACCCCTTCCTATTTTCTACCTTGGGGTTCCCCTTATTACTTCCAATCATAGATCTATAGACTGTATGGTTTTAGAGGTGAGAAGTTTTACAAGAATTAATGTTTGGTCAAATAATTTTGTTCCTTTGCTGGACTATTAGAACTTGTTCAATATGATTTACTTAGGATGAAAGCATATTGGTGTCATCACTTCATGTGACCAAATAAATTGGTTAAGTCCATTAAATCCAATCATTAGATAATTCTTTCAATATTCCATTATCTTGTTACTTCTGGGGATCATGTGGAGTTGGAATTGATGAATTCTACTAAAGAGAAGGGATGCTTAGGTATTAAGTTGGATGAGCACTCGAATAATTCTTCCATGGTTAAATATGTCTTGGATATTTTTGACCATTATTTTTCTTCATTTTCTATTGACTCAGATCTCATTTTCCTACTTGGTCGCTCTAAGTTTTGGGAGGAAATGTCCAATGGAATTTGTCATGGACATGGAAGAAAGTGTTGGGGATATGAGATCTTTATAGAGACTAAATCCATTTTGGTAGGGAATGTATCTTTTATTTTCTTATGTTTTTATTCTTGGCTTCCTATGGGACCTAATTTCTTCTCTATCGATGACAACATAATATATGATTCAAAGTTATCCATGTTTCCCGTATTTGTGGAAATTATCTTTAATGGATCATGGAATCCACCAATTGTTGTTTATATTAATCTCATGGATTTCAGGCTGGATAACATTTATTATTGTGAGCATGGAGGAGATTGTTAAAGGTTTCTATGGAATGGATATGATGGGTTCTCCCTTCTGAGGGTTTGGGATGATCCTAGGTAGAAATTTGTTTTGGTACCATGGTGATATTTGGTTTGCAATCATTTCTCCCCAACCAGGGGGTACAAGCACGCTATCCATGGGAGTGGGGGGCTGTCCACAGGGGGGAGGGATGTCCAGGGGGAAGGCTGTCAAGGGGGTGGGCGGGATGTCCCCAGGGGGGGAGTTTTCCATTGGGGTGGTCGGGTTGTCCAGGGGGTAGGGGGTGTCCAGGGGGTAGGGGGTGTCCAGGGGGTGGGGGTGTCCAGGGGGTGGGCAGGCTATCCATGGGGGTGAGGGAGGGGCTGTCCACAGGGGGAGGGGTGTCCAGGGGGTGGGTGGGCTATCCACAGGGGTGGTCGGGCTGTCCAGGGGGTGGGTGGGTGGTCCACAGGGGTGGTTGGGCTATCCAGGGTGCTATGGGGTGTCTAGGGTGGTGGGCGGGGCTGTTTAGGGGGTACGGGGTGTCCAGGGGGTGGGCGGGCTATCCACGGGGGTGGACGAGGCTGTACAGGGGGTACGAGGTGTCTAGGGGAGGGCGGGCTGTCCACGTGGGTGACCGGGCTGTCCATGCATTAGGGGTGTCCAGGGGGTGGGTGGGCTGTCCACAGTAGTGGGGGCTATACACAGGGGGGAGGGGGAGTCCAAGGGGTGAGCAGGCTATCCACGAGGGTGGTCAGGCTGTCTAGGGGGTAGGGGTGGGTGGGTTATCCACAGGGGGTATAGGTGTCCATGGGGGGTGGGCGGGCTATCCATGGGGTGGGGGAGGGGGGCTGTCCAGGGGGTACGAGGTGTCCAGGGGGTGGGTGAAATGTCCACGGGGGGTGGTGGTGTCCACAGGGTGTGGGTGGGGGTGTTTAGGGTGTTGGGGGGCTATCCATGGGGTTGAGTGGGATGTCCCGGGGGGTGGGCAGGCTGTCCACGGGGGGTTGGAGAGCTGTCCATGGGGGTGGGTGGCTGTCCAGGGGGTAGGGGTTTTCCATGGAGGTGGCGGGGCTGTCTAAGGGGTAGGGGGTGTCCAGGTGGTGGGTGGGGTGTCCTCAGGGGTGGGTGGGCTTTCCAATGGGGTACTGGGTGTCCAGGGGGTGTGTGGGCTGTCCACGTGGGTGGTCGGGCTATCTAGGGGGTATGAGGTTGTCCAAGGGGTGGGAGGGCTGTCTATTGGGGGGGGGGGGCGCTGGGGGGGGGGGGGGGCTGTCCATGGGGGTAGGAGGTGTCCAGGGGGTGGACGGGCTGTCCCGAGTGAGGGATGTCACTCTTTTCCTTCTATATCTTGGAATCATTAGAAATATATGGGAGTTTATATAGAATGATTTAGACCATGTTGGTTATCCATCCACATCCTCCTCCTAGATTAAAATATTTGTCTCCTCTCTAATGATCTCTATGAATATAAATTGTTTTTTCAAGGTTATTTACATTGGAATAGAGGTTTGAGTCAAGGGGAAGATCTATCTCCTCTCATTTTTGTGATTTTTCATATAGGAGTTTTGTCACATTATAAAGTCTCAAATCTCTGTTTGATGCTCATTGATATTCTATTAGCATTTTTGTAAGACTTCCATCTACCATCATTGTTTTGTGAATGATATTTTATTGCTATCATTTGGAAATATACATTATTTATCTATGTTGAAATATGACATAGATTTATTATCTTCCTTTTCTAGATTGACTATTAATCATTCAAAAGAAATGATGTTCTTAGACAGAAATTATTCTAATATCTAGGATAGTTTTGATGATTCTATGGTTATTAAGAGAGTTTCCCTTCATCTTTTCTATCTTTTGGTTCCCCTTATTACTTCCAATCATAGATCCATAGACTGTATGGTTTTAGAGGAGATAATTTTTAGAATAATTAATGTTTGTTCAAATAATTTTTTTCCTTTACTGAACCATTACAACTTGTTCAATCAAATTTACTTACGATGAAAGCTTATTGGTTTCATCACATTATGTGACCAAATAAATTGGTTATGTCCATGAAAGCCAATCATTTGATAATTCTTTCAAAATTCCATTATCTTGTTACTTCTGGGGTTCATGTGGAGTTGGAATTGATGAATTATACTAAGGAGGAGGGATGCATTGGTGTTATGTGGGATGAACACTAGAATAAGTCTTCCATGGTTAATTTTTTTAGATATTTTAATCCTTATTTTTCTTCATTTTCGATTGACTAAGATTGAATTTTCCTACATGGTCACTCCAAGTTTTTTTGGAGGAAAAGTCCAATGGAATTTTTCATGGACATAGAGGAATATGTTGGGGATATGAGATCATCATAGAGACTAACTCCATTTTCACAGGGAATGTATCTTTTTTTCTTATTTTTTGATTCATGGCTTCCTAATAGACCTATTTGCTTCTCTATCAATGACAACATAGTATATGATTCAAAGTTATCCATGTTTCGCTCAGTTGTGTAAATTATCTCTAATGGATCACAAAATCCACAAATTTTTGTTTATACTAATTTCATGGATTTCAAGCTAGAAATAACTTATTATTTTGAGCATGGAGGAGATTGTGAATGGATTATATGGAATGGATATGATGGGTTCTCCCTTCCCATGGTTTGGGATGATCCTAGGTAGAAATTTGTTTTGGTACCATGGAGATCTTTGGTTTGGAATCAGTTATCCCCAACTAGGGGGGTATGAGCGCACTGTCCATGGCAGTGGGTGGCCGTCCATAGTGGGAGGGGCTGTCCAGGGGGTGAGAGGGCTGTCCAGGGGGTGGGCGGGGTGTCCACGGGGGTGGAGGGGCTGTCCAAGGGGGTACATGGTGTCTATGGGGTGGGTGGGCTATCCATAGTGTGGCTGTCCACAGGGGTGGTAGGGCTGTCTAGTGGGTGTCCAGGGGGGTGGGAAGGCTATCCATGGGAGTGGGGGGGGGGGGTGTACAGGGGGGTACAGGGTGTCCAGGGGGTGGGGGTGTCCAGGGGGATGGGGGGTGTCTAGCGGGGGTGGGCGGGCTGTCCACAGGGTTGAGGGGCTGTCCAGGGGGTATGGGGTGTTCACGGGGTGGTCGAGCTATCCACAAGGGTGGAAGTGCTGTCCAGGGGGGTATAGGGTGTCCAGGGGGTGGGCAGGCTGTCCACGGGGGTGGGAGGCTATCTAGGGGGTGGGGGGAATAAGTCACAAAAAATAATCAAGTAATGATTTATTATTTATAGATAAAATAATAATGGTAATGTTACATGAGAAATCACATATATATTCAGGAACAAAAACCTATAAGCATCAAAGTTTAGTATTATCTGTCATAAATGTCACAGTCACTATCATCATCGTCTTCCTCAGCCTCACCCTCATCCTCACCCCAATCCTCATCGTCATCCTCATCATTATCCCTTTCCTCCGTAACTCCCTCCTCCTCGCCCTCATACTCAGCCTCGACCTCCTCATCGCCCTCCTCATCTGCCTCACCCTCCTCCTCGCCCTCCTCCTCCACCTCTGTCTCCTCCTCTCCCTCCTCCTCCTCTGCCTCGACCTCCTCCTTTCCATCATCTCGAAATCCACTGGAACTACCACCTGGTGCATCATATATAGAATTCATCGATAACATATATTCATCACAAGTAGTGCTGGCCTCTGGTGGAAGTGTTGGATATAAAACTTCCATCAGTTTCATAAATGCAGTGTTTGCCCTAGCAGATTGTTTTTTCATCTCTGTGGCCCTTTTTCAGCCTTTTCTTATTGTGCCTTAACCTACTAGAACACAGTGTCACTACAACTCGTACCTAAGCAGGGCCAATACCTCGTCGGATCTATACTCTTCCCAGGTCAGCAACGTACTCAACTAGGGTGCTCATCTCCCAACACCTGATATAAGTGATCATTTGGCCCAAAATTGTTAGGTTCATGGGATTCAAGGGCCTCTATAGAAGCCTGTTAAAAATATAAATAGATTAATAAGTTACAAAATGGAGATTAAAATTTTAAATCTATAAAGTAAAACTTACAATCTGCTACTGATTCGGTTCATTAACCACACTTACATCTTTCTTTCTTCTACTCGAGCAAAACAGTTTTGCTCGAGGAATACATCCTTCTATATTCAATTTATGCCTCTACAATGACATTTAAAGTAGAAAGCATAATTAAAAATATGATATGAATAATTAATTGAATAACTTAAATTATATAACAACTTTAGCAATCTAATAAATTGTGGAGGTAGTAATAGAAAGTGTTATTCGTGAAGAAAAATTATAAACTGTCATACCTGTTTCCTATCATGATCTGGCATCATAGTATGTCCCAATGTGTGGACTTATTTTTTGGAATAAATATTTTTTATTTATTCCATATAGATCCTAATTAAAATTCAATAATTAGTATTAATGAAAAACATTAAATTTCTTCATTTAAATATATCTAATGTGATTAATATCTTAAATTGGATACTCATCTAATGAGTAATCATCTGTCAGTTATGTTATAATGAACAATCATCCATGATAGAGACTGCCTCTAACTCTGTGCCCAATCTAGCATTCCATCCAATGTACCTCTCATGCTTATAAGCTCTCCAATGCTCACTTAAAACCTTTAGATGTGTGGGTCGTGCACCCTCACCATTGGGGAAATTAAAATGTCGCTGACACCAAAATATTAATTCATATAAATATAAATAAAAATATATTGGATTAAATACAACAGATATTTTTACCCATATCTCTGCCCATGATTTATCCTTGAATTTATTTGTCAGGTTTCTCAATGAGAGCGGGCTGACAGGGATGATGTCTGAGTATTTGGAAACCGACTCCAAAAAACTCCAACATTGATGCCCTGATTTTTCAATAATTTGACTATCTTCATTGTAGTACACCATTAACTATATGCGGTGGTTCCACACCGCACACATGTTTGTATACCCCTGCCCTTTCCTCTTATCATTATATGCATCTTTTATGAAAAAAAAAATATTTTATCAGTACATGTTTTTATGAAAATAAATAATGGTGTTAAATTTTTTTGGGCTGTATAAGTATACCTGCGGTAGTATGATCAATGGGTGCCACTGGATCCACAGAAACTGAAGGAACACCCTATAGAGATGGATTGATTCCCAATGTATACTCCTCAGGGATAGACTCTGGCAGAGTAGGAGTCGAAGAAGATGGAATATAAAATCCAAGAGAGAAGGAAGTAGAAGTAAAAGAAGATTGCATGGATGGCAGGCTGAATGCTAGATGGGGAGTGGGAATCATCATCGAATATGGTACAGATAGGTGGGGAGGCTCAGATAAAAAGGGTGGTGAAAACATGGGAGGCCTAAATATCCTGTGTTTCCCTCATGGCACACTGCGATCAGAATGTGGGATGGATGGTATGTCAGTGGGAGGGGTAGGGTCTAATCGGGTACGCCCACCAGACCGTCTAGCTTCCAGACCACCCCCACGTACGAACACCCCATGTTCTAGAACCACTACTAGGTTTCTCATCAAATAACTGTCTCCTAATAGACATGTCCTGAAAAAATGATTAAAAAATTAATCACATCACATTATATATTATTTAAATAAATATATTTTCAATAAAATACTCACTCCAAGCAGTAGTGGTGGAATGCCCAGCTCCATCATGCGATGATGGTTGTCCACAATCTGTTTTTGTTGACTCTCTTCAATTGGTTTCATTTCATGCATTTAAAAACAAATATTGAAGTAAATACAAAAGGATAACTAATGTGTAACCCAAAAACAATGAGAGGGAAAAGTGGAATTCAGGGATAATTTATCAATCCATTGTTTTAGGTGAGCTTGAACAAATATATAATGAAGTTAATAAATCATACAAGATGTAATAAAGAAATTTTATTTTTAATAGGATGGTTATTTACTAAGTTTCATCAGTCTATTAAAATCTGGAACATTGATTCTACCAGATTCATAAGGGGTAAAGAAGTTTTCAAAATTATGGAAAAATTTAATTTCTTTAGCCCATGTAGATGATGCTGGTTTCAATACATGTTTTGAAGAAGAATACAGTTCATCATGTTCATTACCCGGTAAAATGTTAAATAGAGGTCTTCGATATTTATAAATTTTATACAAATCACAGTTGAATCATTGAAATGTTCACCAAGTTAGAAATTTTGGTTTCGTAGGTTTGAATATAGTTCAATTCCAAATTAGAAAATTCAATTAAAATAAAATTGCAACCAATAAACATTGAAAATTCACATAGCAGTCTAGTCAGATACAACATATTTGTAACCAATATTAAATCAATTTGAATAATACCAACCTTAACTGCCCAAATCGAGGTAAACCAAAATAATTGAGAACATGATTGTATGATTTTATATATTTCCCACCACAACTTCCGGTTCACAGTCAACAATGAAAATTCACCTATCAGATTCATCAAAATTAATAAATTGATTGTTTCCAATGGAAGTAGGGATGGTGTCAATTCCATCATCACCATCGTCAAAAATATGTCTTGGAATTAATTCAATAATGACACCAAATTCAGGTTGAAGAAGGTCTTTGACATAAAAAATGTGTTTCTCCATTGATGCCAATACATATGGTTCCTCGGTAGCAAGAGTGTGAGTCATATCAGTTACTCAAAAACCAACAATCCTCAATAAATGTGCCTTGCCTCGTCATCGAATATAACCACTAGAATGTCATCATCGTGACCCGTCCATGAGAATAATAATCCAATATTATTTTTTTTCAATGACTCCATAATAACCTACATTTTCAAATCGAGGTCTACTATCTGATGCACTAGCATAACTATCTGTTGTGGCAATAACCATAACACCATCATGTTTTGTTCTCATTTTGTTTTCTCATTCAATGATAATAAATCTATAACCATTGATTACAATTTATTTAAAGTCACAAACCCTGGTATTAGGACCAAAATCCAATGCTCTTATTTCCTGAGAGACAGAGTCAGCAGGGAAAATGAATACCTGAAATATAAATCAATGTTAAACTTAATTAAATATTTTTTTAATTATTTTATACAATAATATTGTTACCTACAATTTTAATCAAGCAGAAAACTCTTTACTATGAAAAGTATCCCTTCTATCTCAATGTTAAAGAATGATGATTTCTATTTATCATTGATTTATGTTCCCTGTAGATAAAAATAGGGATATATTTACAGATATATATATATATATATATAAGATATAAATATTGAATTTACTTACAAGATGTAGTCATCGAAAAAATCACAGTTGAACAAAACCGTGCGATGTGCCATCTCTCGCTCTTCAAGGCTTAATGTCGTCAATGTATATGATCTAGTGATTCCTCCTATTTGGGGAAGTGATGGAAAAATGGGTTCAATTTTCTCATACTATTCTTCTTCATTTCTCATTGGTTTGTTCATTCTTTTATTAAGATTAGAAAAATACATAGAGTAGAAATACATACATTCTTGAGACAAGTAACTGTTCATGATAGAAACCTTGGGATGATTCATGTTACAGACATAAGACTTTAATGTGTACATATTTCTTTCAGTAGGATACATCCAACATAAATAAATAATTCCTCTGAGAAGCATTTCTATTGGAATATGGATATTCAGATGTAAAATGCATATGAAAAATGATGGAGGTAATATTTTCTACAACTCACACAAAATTAATGGGGAATATGCTGACATTTTTTCAAGAAAGGATTGGACAACTTCTTATCACAAATATCTCTAAACAAATGGAACAACTGAATAATATCCACCCTTACATTATTGGAAAGAAGATGATGAATTTCTATTTGAATAAACACATATAAAAGGATGTGATAATCATGGTTTTTCAATTATTTTAACTTCAAATCTATTTTGTTGACCCGTTTGGATATGTTTCTTGAATAGCCATCAGAAACATTAATAGTCTCTAGTACTTCCAAATTTTTTTTGTAGGTGTCATCACAGAAGAAGCACATGGAACTTGCCATTTATTTTCACTGATATGCGCAGGATGCGATTCTGGACTGATGCCCCAATCCACCAAGTCATGTTGATACCATAAATCATATTTTGTATTTCCCTTAACATTTAGAAGAATCTAAAGCAACATATCACATATATTTTTTTCAATGTGAATTACGTCTAAGAAATGACTTAACAAATTGGTTGACCGAAAAGGAAAATCAAAGAAGATACTTCTCTTCTTTCAATTATAATAGGTTTTAGTGGTAACATTATTTCTCTGTCCAGATTTCACCTGACCCTTCCCGAATGAAAAAATAAAATATTTCAATTCATTAAGCACATCAGTTCCATACATACGCTAAGGTGGATCATCGGTCTCCATGGTATTGCCAAATCATTGACGATTATTTCTATATGGAGGGTCCATTTTCAAGAATTGTCGATGTCCCATAAAACTGAAACTATAACATTGTTTCAGTCTTCAGGATCATGTATTCTTCATACAAACATGACATGATAGTTTTCCCTTCGTTCTCCATCCATACATCATTTCATAATCAGAGAAATAACTTATCTTCAACATAAGCGCAACACACATCTGAAATATGTCTTTAGAACAAGCATCGTATGTGCACACACCCACATCCCAAAGAAGTTTCAACTATTTTTTAAAGGGTGCATTTATATGTATATATCATTACTAGGATCAGAAGGGCCAGATAAGTGTATACTCATGAAAGTGAAAGGTTTTTTATTCATAATCATGGGGGAAGATTATAAATGTGTATAAAAACTGGCCATGTTCTGTGCGACATAAGCATCTTCCCAAATGAATTAAAACCATTACATGAAATACCCAACCTCACATTATGCATGTCAGCTGCAAAATTAGGATATCATGCATCAAATCTCTACCATGTAAATCCATCTACAGGGTGAACCAACTCACAATTAGTCTTCTTTATCTCTATATCATTCCATCACATTTTTATTGATATTTCATCAGACATAAAATGACTCTAGAGTCTGGGGATCAATGGAAAGTGCCACATTACTTTCTGCGGCACACGAGATGGTGTTCCATCAGCTTTGGGCTTCCAGCGGGATGTGCCACATTTTATACAATCATTTCATTTAGCATTTTCCTCCCAGAATAAACTGCAATATTTTTGGCAAGCATGAATTTTTTTCTCGAAAATATAAGTTCCTCAACTAACTTCCATGTCATATAGTGGTTTTAGGGAATATCTACATCATCTATAAGTAAGTCCTTCAAGAAGGAAAGAATGTAATTGATGACAGTATTAGAAATACCATACATAGTTTTCCCATGAAACAATAGGATTAAAATTTTCATCTTTTTCATTTTACCACATTGTCGATATACTAGAGTCTTGGCAGCATCATTTGATTTTTTCAGCCTGACATCATCATCATTTTCATTAGACGCATCATGTGTGCTCATATCGAAATATTCATGGGTAGGAATCCTTTCTTTTTCATGATGAAAAATAAACAAAAACCGATCATATAACATATTCTCCAATTGATTCCACTTATTTGGATCATCATCAATTTGAGATGTCATTTTCTCCCCATTATGATACCACATAGAGTAGTTTTCTGGAAAACAATCTTTGGTTATGTTGTAGATGACTTCTTCAGGGCTCAACCAAGGTCTTCCAACACAATTGCAACAGGGGCAGTGTATGAGACCACTATATGAAGCATTGTGAAATGAAAAATTCTAAAATCTATCCAAATTATTTTGAAAATTGCTTAAGATTCGATTGGTTTCATACATACAACTTCTATAAATTCTGTAAATTTTTTTGTTATAATTCATTTAAAAAAAATAAATTCAAAAAGATTGAATTTTCATAGAAAATATATTTAAGTAATGATAATTGTTCACTTTATATGTAACCATAACTGACACACTTATCTATATGAAAATTCTAATATAAAAGAAAAAAATACTATATTTATAACAAAATATCTATGGAGAACTATACATGAGTGTACAAGATCATGTACACTTGTGGAGGAGAATTTTTTAGTAGTTGACTAAATTTTAAATTGAAAAATTTTAATATTTTAGTAGATTATTTGAGTGATCACATACACTGCCCAAGGGGGTAGGGGTTTTTAGGGGTGGGGTGTATAGGGGGTGGGGGGCTATCTCGGGGTGTGGGGGGATATCCACGGGGGTCGGGGTTGACTAGGGGGGTGGCAGGCCTATCCATGGGGGGTAACGGGGCTGTCCACAGTGGTGGAGAGTCTGTCTAGGGGGTAGTGGTGTCCATGGGGTAGGCGAGCTGTCCATGGGGGTGTGGGAATTCTAGGGGGTACAGGGTGTCCAGGGGTTGGGGGTGTCCGAGCGGTGGTGGGGGGGGGGGGGTTCTAGGGGGATGTACGAGCATTTCACAGGGTTGGGGGGATGTTCATAGGGGTAGGGGTGTCCAAGGGGGTTGGGAGGGTTGTCCAAAAGGGTGGAAGGGTTTTCCAGGAGGGTACAAGGTGTCCAGGGGGTGGGTGCTGTCCACAGGGGTTGTGGGGCTATCCAGGGGGAGGGAGTTTCTAGGGGGTGAGTGGAATGTCCATAGGGTTGGGGGGTTGTCCACAATGGTGGAAGGGCTATCTTAGGGGTAGGGGTGTCCATGGGGGTTGGGGGATGGGAAGGATGCCCACGAGGTTGGGGGGCTGTACAGGGGGGTACGAGGTGTCCAAGGGGGTGGGGATGTCCGAGGGGGGGGGGGGGATGGGAGGGTGTCCAGGGGGTGGGGGTGTCCAGGGGGTGGGGTGGGCTTTCCACGAGGTTGGGGGATATCCATGGCTGTAGGGGTATCCAAGGGGGTGGGAGGGCTCTCAATGGAGGTGGTAGGGCTAACCAGGGGGTTACAGGGTGTCCAGGGGTGTGGGTGTGTTGTCCACAGTGCTGGAAGGGCTATCTAGGGGGGTTGGGGGTGTCCAGGGGCAAGCTGTCCATGGGGTTGGGGTATGTCTAGGGGGTAGAGGGAGGGTGTCCAGGGGGGTGTGCGGGCTGTCCATAGGGATTCCTGATCCCCATGGGATGGTGAATAGGACCTGACCTCATAAACAATGAATGTGGGAATGATTTTCCACTAGCATTGCAAAATAAAGATAAAAATACAGTATACATAAAAAATAACTCCAATGGGAGATGTGTACTAGAAGTCAAACAAGCATAAACAAGACAAAGTACTACAGAACATTACCATAAAATAGGAAGGAAAACTTCCAGATTCCCAAGAGATGTATAACTCCAAATTAGTTTTTAAACATATAAAAATACCTCCAAGTGGTGACTTTCCACTACCCAAACTATGAATTTGATAATCTACAGAATTCTAAACCTGCAGTCAGTGTGTGGTATTAATATCTCAGTACCGTCTCACTATTGATTCCATAACAAGATTTCAAACTAAAATAACCAAATTATTTTCATTCAATTTTCAAATAATCAGGTTTTACATTTCAAGTGAATAAATTTCAAATAACTTGGTTTTACATTTCCCCACCCACCCACCCACTTGCTCACTCCCCTCCCCCCCACCCACTTGCACACCCCCCCCCCCACCCACCTACACCCCCACATATACTGTCCCCCTCCCCCCATCCCCACCCCCACCTGGAACCCCCCCCCCCCCCGCACCCGAAAAGATCCCCCCACTATACACCCCCACCCACACATCCCCCTTTACCCACTGCACATCCCCCCACCTGCACACCCCCTCCCCCACCCACTGCACCCTCCCCCCCACCTACACCCCCACCCACTTGCACAACCGCCTCCCCCCACCCCCATCAGCACATCCCCCACCCCCACCTATATATACCCCCACACACCCACCTCACCCCAGCAGACTCCCCTACATATCCCCCCCAACACCCCCACCCACCATAGCCCACCCCCACTTGCACTGCCCCTGGAAGCATAGTGAATAAAATTTATTCATTTAATGATGGTCAGTTTCCTATATATCTAATCTCTACCTTATGGAACAACCTGATAACATTTATCAAAAATAAGAATCCATAAAAACATGGTTAAAAAATAACCTATCATATTTCCTTTACCATGATATACAAGGTCATACAATCTAGGAATTTTTTACCATAAAATATTATCTATAATGGATAACTAATTATTAGAAAACCCTATTTCATAATTCCATGGAACATACAACATATCTCATGACTATTATATAAAATGATAATGAACGGTAAAAATCCCATAAAATGGTTTGATGGGTGAAAACCAATTAATTGATCAAGCAATCACTAACCCACAATATGATATATTGGGAAATGATGCACCAACGGTACAATGGGAACCATCTCATTAAGTGGTACAATAGTCACTAAACAAACAAGAATTGTGATGTTAACCATCTTACCAAAATATATCACATCCCAAGGAGGAGAATTAGTTTTCCTCCATCACAATTAATATGATTTCATCTATGTCTAATGAATTTTGACCTAGTTCTAATGACTGTACTCTTGATATAGATGATGAAACACATCTTTTGACATTTAAAATTTTAACAGGTGGTCTAACTCTATACATCTAGTATTGGTGAATAAGAACATTGTTATATTAAAAATGACACTAAATAAGTTTTTATCCATCGTATTGAAATATCATAGTGTAATGTTGATAGATCAAGCACCAATAGAAGTTTTATCCATAAGGGTATACACCAAAACTCTCATTATCATACACTCATCATATCATCATAAAAGGAAAGGGTCTCAACAATTCCATTGGGAATATACTCACCAAGGTCTATAAGAAAATATCTACTAAAGAACATATAACTATATTATAGTTGGAAAATTAAAAAATATTCAACATGATGAAATAGTTCAATTGTAGAACAAAATCAGAAAACAAATAAAATTAAAATTCTTGGGTATACCATAGCACACAGATCTATGGTTTAGGCCAAATCAAAACATAAAATAAAAGATAGATAGAAAAAATTAAACCTAGGGTACCACTTACTAATTTTAAGTGCATAATAAAATAACTATCGGATTGAAGGGTGGAATAATTTTCCGAGTGAGAGAGCACTCTGTGTTGCAATTTTGGTCTGCAATCCGACAGATGAGGGATTGGTGCTGGTGAAAATTTTAGGGGAAAACATTCCCAAAGGTTTTCTAAAACCCCTGGGAAAGGTAAGTATTACCAACAGTTTTTTAAAAATGTTGGAAAAGGCTTCTTAAAACATCGCATATTCCAACAGTTCTGTACACCCATTGGTTAAAACTCATATAAACTACTATATTCCAATGGTTTATTGAAACCATTTGGTAAAGACTATTCAATATACCTATTCCAATGGTTTTCATAAACCGTTTTGAAAAATATGTTGGTATATACTTCGTTTCCAGTAGTGTTTATTATTATCAATTATTAGTTTAATCAAAAGGGAAGGAGAAATATGAAAAAAACTAAAGTTTATTTAATGGGACACCTTAGACTTTTATACGTTAGAAAATAATTTTTATCTTTAAAAATATAATTTCAATTCTTATTTTACATATTAGACATGTTTTTGTTCATGCCCCTATTTATAGAATTTATTATATTATTATTAAATTAAAAATGATGGCATTAAAAAAATATAGGTTACAAAAAACTGTATTTGTAATATTCCACTAAAAATTGAATTTTTAGGGAATTTACCAAAAAATAATCCATAAATTTTTTTAAGGTGATGATTCAAAAAGTAACATTATCTTTATCAAAAATAAACTTTTATAATAGGAAATTTTAATTATTATTATAAAAATTAATATTTTTGACAAAATATATTAAAATATGATTTTGTAAAATAATAGATTATAATTTCATTGATTTATTAATCATGGTATTTATATATGGAATTAAAATATGTATATTTCCTATATTTACTCCAGATAAATATTTTTTATATTATATTTTATTTTTTTAGTGTCAAATTACTATTTCAACAGTTACACTACTACTCCCAAGTGTTAGGTTACCATTATTAATGGCCATGTTACTATTCAAATGGTGACAATACATTTGAAACTATCACATTACAACCTATAAATAAGTCAGCATTATTTAATACATAATTCACTATAATTATTCCAAACATTATATATTTTCCTTTTCTAAAAGGATGATTAGTTTTATAATATTTTCTTTCTTTTTCATAGAGTTTTTATAGGGAAAGATTATTATAACTGATTAATTTGATCCAAAATTTACCATTATAGTTATTCTATTTCCTATTATTTTCCAGTTATAATATTTTTAATTTTTGTGGGATTAATTGTTGAATATTTTTATGATCTCCATTAATAAATTATTCTATTTTCAATTTTCTATGTGATGTATGTGTATAATACTATAAAATAAAATATAAGACACAATTATTCAATAAACATAAATGACTTATAATTTTCGGGTCATTACATTCATCACACATTTATAACTTCCAACATCAAAACTTCAAATCATATTCTATGTTGATAACATATAAGTGTAATTATGTTTCATTTTTTATTCTAGTTCTAATGTTCACACTTCATATTTATTGTTCTTCCATCGCATCATTATGAGGTGAGTTGTCCTATCTCATAGGAAATTTTTTCTATGGATAGATATCATCTTTGAATTATTCCTAGAAGAGATATTCATATCTAATTACACCACCTTCAGATTCTGTACTTGTGAGATATTGGGTATGTACTTCTATTGGAGAGATAAGTGGATCACATCGTGAACTTGAGTCTTATTTAATGGAATTTCTAACCAATAGACCACATATTCTATGTGATCAAGTATCCCAAAGGGTTTAATATACCATTGGTTGAGCTTTCAATTTTTTCGAAACCATATAAACCTTTTTCATGGATATATTTGAAGGAAAACATTATCACGAAGTTCAATCTCAATGTCCATTTGATGGTTGTTAGCATAGCTCTTCGACCAACTATGAGATACTTTTATATGTTATAGGATGTATTGTACCCTATATAACTTCTATTATATATTATATGTTCCATAGAGTTTCATTTACTATCACTACGGGAATTTAGTCTTTTCCCAACAGCAGTATACCAACGGTTTGCTTAAACCGTTGGTATAGTGAGCCTTTGCCAACGGTTT